>CAWUFW010008202.1:600000-917938 GCA_963921515.1 Calotriton arnoldi | reverse complement strand
GCAGCTGTGAAGGTGGTGGTGGTGATGTGTGTGTGTGTGTGTGTGTGTGTGTGGTTGTGCTGGTGAGATGTGTGGTGATTTGCCTCTCCTTTGTGCTGTGGGGTTGGTTCCTTCAGTAGTGGAGTTGAGCAAAGGATTCTGGTCAGGGAAGGGGCTGGTTTTATACTCAGCTATGTGGGTGTGTCAAAATGGAGTATTGATATCAGGTGTGTAGTGTGGGTTGACCTGGGATTTGTATTTTTTTACTTGCCATGGGGATGTGTCATTGGGGTGTGTTAGGTGTTTTTTGAGGCTGAGCCAGGTTAATGGGTGCACTTGGTAGCCTTGTTGTGTGATTTTTTTGTCGACCACCATTACTGTTCCAGAGCGACTGCGGCGGTCGGTATACAACAGCCCTTCCGCCGGCTCTCTCATTCATGAATAGTTGCGATCGAGGCGGTCAAATACAGCGGATCGTTCTGCTGCCACCGCAATGGTATCCTAATTTAACGTGCGGTCAATCCGCTGGCCGTGCGGCGGTTTTGGGTCTTTCCGCAGCAAATCCGACCGCCGCAGACAGATTTTCACCTGCTCCACACGCTCCCGGCGGTCGGATTTTTCTGGCGGTTCATCCTAATCTGGCCACCGGTTTTCCCACGGTACATGCGGACGGTTAATTTCCGCTAACACGGCGGTCGGAATGGTTTTCCGCCCGCCATCGTAATCAGCCCCCTAGATCCTGAATTAGAAAATGATATGAGGAGCTTCGACATTGTCTGCATCCAAGATACCGGGAAAGAAGAAGAACTTCCGCTCAGGGATATACAGAATTGTTTACATCAGTCAAAAAGCCCAAGAAAAATGGTCAGCCAAAGGGTGGTCCATCGATTTATGTGACGCTTGCTAAGACTTTCAATTTAAACCATTTAGAACTCTGATTGCCACACATGCTTTGCATTATTATCCACAACTGGAACTTTGAAAACATTACAGGCCTAGTCATTATTCTTATCGTATATATAAATCCAAACTCACTGCAAAAACAACATAATATAAAGATGATAGCAACACTTCTCATGGAACTAGAAGCTACTCGTGGAGGAACACCACAAATTCTCACTGGAGATTTTAATCTCAACCTGGCTAATCATTTGACAAGAAGCAGCAGCTTAAGAAGTGCGTACATATGCTGGGGCATCCCGATTCAAATTTCCAAGTTTAGTTCTATCAGTAAACCTGACCATGAGTTTTATATGTACTCTTGAGGTTCTCGGTCTTCTGTCACTTAACGGGCGCAGTCCCAGAGACGTCACAATGTCCACCACTGGCAGCCCTGCCAAGTACCACGCATCAGGTGTGAGACTTACTCATGTTAGTGTGGTGGTCCACATCACCGCACTAAAATGCAAAGTCACGCATTACAGCGCTGCCGCCTCGTCATTGTGAGTTCCCGGTATATAGTAACTTAAGCAGTGAGCAAGCAGCAGGAATGAGGACCGTGCGCTGGCCAGGCTGACTGTGCTGTACAGTGGCAGAGACAGACTTTGTGACTGACACTGTACTCTAGTTACATTATGCAGGTCAGCTGCGACGCGTTAGCTGGCTGTTGCAGGTGCTGCGGCTGCTTTCACATGACATGGCGTGCTGCGTCACAACAGCAACAGTATGTCCATTCGGCGAGAGGGGAGACAGGAAGTTAAGTTACCCGTGAGGCGGGCCATGGTGCGAGCAGGCGGAAGTTACGGATTTGCTTCTTTAGTTTCAGTTTGAGCGGCAGCCACTGCTCACATTGCTGCCTGTGCCGAATTGGTGCCTTATCCTGCTGCTGCCATTGTTTGAACTGCCAGCACACTAAGCCTTTACACCCATGACCCAAACAGGTAGCTGCAGTGATATGAATCCTTTTTCCATGTGTTGGAGTGTGTGTCCTGGGGGGATCTGAATCCCCTCTCCATGGGAACTGGGGGAGGATTTGACACCCTAGCAGCCATGACGTCTCCGAGGTGGGTTTCATTATCCTTTCGTTTCACCTTGCAGTTCAAGAACCTGATATGGTGTTAGAGTGGTTTCCGAAACATGTATTGTGTTACTTCCTGCTTTCTAGGACCTTGAGGCTGGTGTCGTATCATCAGGGTACCCCAGGCTCCAACCTATAACCCTTGCCCCTACCCCATGACCGCACATTCTTCAGACTCCTTACCCAGTCTGTCAATTAGTCAGCAAGAACACCCCCTCACCTCCCACAGGACAGGCTCTGTGTGACTCTATTTCACTACCATCACTGCTTCTTCCCCTCCACAGCCTCCTGCATGTCTCCCTCCATACCACCATGGAGCGCTCATTTTGTTTTCACCTGCCCATGGGTGGGTAGTTCATTCAGTCCAGGGTTGTTTTCTTTGCATACTGGGATTTGTAGTACTTTAATAATAGTGTCTGAATTCCAAGAACAACCCTGAGCTATTCAGGCAAGGATCTTGGAAACTTGACAGTTCTGCCCCCAGGCTCTCCCATGTGTGCTCAAAAAGCACTGCATGGGGCCAGGGTGTGCAGCCACGGCAAGCTGAAAGGGGATCTGGTGAAGCAGGGGATTCCGACAGCCTAGAGACGGCCCGGGGCCGGAGGTGCCAGCGTGTCTCCAGCGCACTGGAGGCCAGAACCTGAAGACAGAGCCAGTGGAGAGAGCTGGTAAGGAGGGAGAACGACTCTAAGTAGGCGTGCTTGGTTTTGGGTGTGAGGTTCTGGATTTATGGTGCCCCTGCCTGCAAAATTTAAATAACTACATTTATTGCCTTGTCATTAGAATGCCATCCTGCATTGTTTTTTTTAATCAAGTCTCTAGGGTCATTGATCACTGTTTTCCATGTCACCTGTCTGATGACGTTTGGCCAAATGATTGTTTTTCTGTTCAATACACAACTATATGAATGCAGTTCTATGACGCCCTTGATGCCTGGTCCTCACTACAAAAAGCTAACTAAAGATATGTGCGCCGCTCCATGTGGGGTGCTTGGAAGGAGAACTGCCTGCCTCAGGCATTCACTGTTTGAATACACTCATAAACCTAGACTGAACTACAGTGGGGTAACACATGATGGGGTTCTCCGGCAAAGAAATGTTGCTGGCACTTCACTTGGTATGGCTGACACATAATGGGTTTGGGCCTAATAGAGACCCGCTAGGGGTGACCCCATTTGCACATAGAGTAAAGGGATGAGGTATGCCACTCCAATATGCCCCTCCACGCTGGTGAGAGAACCGTTGTCAATGTTCCGGCTGTTACAGCTCAAGAGCTGCTGTGTGCGAGCACTGATGCACCATGGGTGCCATTGGTCCTTATGCAAGTAAGAAAAGGATCCGGGGTAGGGCTCCAACTCTGGGGCCTGGTGCCACTGCACCTGCTCCAATATTGATATTTATCCTACTAGTGCGGAGCAGAAGCACTGTGTTTCTGTAATGTCTGCAGTTGTGGTGTCCCAAGAACGCCTTTAATTGAGCAAATTCATCTTGCTGCTGCAGAGTGATTTCTGTGATCAACGATGCTGTCACAGTAAGAAACAAGTAATTTGTGTGACAAATTGTCTACTGGGTGGGCCAGTTTGTGGGGAGCCCATTAAAGCATTGCTTTATATCAAAGTTACTTGTTATCAGATACAGGCAATAGACTTTCTAAATGTTGCAATGGTATGTGTTCTGCAAACAAGCAGTAGAAAGTATGTTACTTTTTGTTGGCTGTTTAATAAGATGGCATGAAATGTGCATAACGTTACTGGAGAGTATAATGCTCAGTTAGCCAATGTACTACTCTTATATAAAATGGTTCCTACAGTCATATACCTATAGCGTAAAAGAACTATGGTCATATTTATTATGTTTCTTACTACCGATTCAGCATTATTTGTTTCCAGGTTGTGTTGTTGGGGCCCTTCTTCCTATGTAAAGAAATCCTGCCCACTCACATGAATATCTACATTGAGATGTTCACAGGTCCATGGTCCTTGTGATATCCTGTCCACCTCATCACTTTTCTCCCTACGAGATGGACATGGGTTTATATTTCTTATCATGCGCCCCCATTTAGCTTAACGCCGTGTGTTTGAACACATGATTCTAAAAACCATCTTGTTGCTCAAATGGGTGCAATTTCTGATATTTATATGTTTGCCTCGTCTTCATTGCTTGATTTTGCTCGCAAGAAAGTGTCATTCATAGTCGGTGAAATGTCACTCATAAATACACCTAAATTATGGAAATGTTACACATATCAATCTGAAACCATGGCAGTTATGCGACATATAAAAAACAAGCAAAGCAGAATCAGTTTAGGACTACACTTTTGTGTCCCTTTCTCTCTTCCAGAAAATTGAGAGTTTTAGCATAGTCTTAAGATGTGAAAGCGACCAGTCACCACAGATAATCAATGTCGGAAACTTCAATGATCAGGTCCAAACCCTAAAAACCATTGGAACACAAGTTACAGGCAGTCATTGGCAAAGGGTCAGATGGAACATCCACTCACTGCATAAATATGAGGAGTGGAAATGGGCCAGAACGACCTCCATCTGGGACTCGGAAGACCCCATCTCTGCATAGGGAGGTCCCAGGAAGAATTAAAAGCAAATTTTCCAACTGCCAAAAACCATCCCTGTCCGATACACAGGCTCAGGCAACAAAAATGGTATCTGAGCTCACTCAAGTCACAGCGTCGGGCTCTAGATAAATAAATTAAGGCAATCAAACACCTTCCAGGCTCTGAAGCACAAATCAGACAGTTTCATGAGTTACGAGGCTTACAAAAAAGCAGTTTGGAGGCAAAATGGACACAAAACGACCAGAATTTGTTGGGCATAGTGCAAGTCTGTAATACTAATAACAAAAAATCTCTCTGATTCTTAAGAGATCATAGGGAGTGATAGGTAATAATGTTACTCAAGAAGCATGGCTGGACCACATACGTTCTCTATATCACAGCTCAGATCCAAATTCATTCCTGGAGCCTGAAAAACAACCAGCCCTCACCTTGTTGTTCTCTCAGAAAGAAGTCAAAGGCAAGATCAAGAAATCAAGAACCAGACGAGATGGTGCCCCAGGCCCAAATGAGCTCCCAACCACCATCTGCAAGCAAGGCCGCACCTTTTGGAGTGCACGTTTCCATATATTGTTTAACTTCTGTTTATCTGCCGAGGCCATACCAGAATCATAACGCAGGTCCATACTTCAACCGATCTACAAGAAAAACCCTTATGCAAGCCCAGACAGCTATGGTATGATTGCCCTTTTAGACATAGACTCAAATTCTTTGCTGATCTTCTATTAATGGACCTGGAGGACTGGACATCTAGATAAAATCGAATTCCACTGAATCAAACGGAATTTAGAGCCATGTCAAGCACTACGGACAACTCGGTTGCGCTCTTTATGATTATCCAGAAATGCACGTCAAAAAAACAGCTGTTGTATGCCTGCCTCATGGATTTTACAAAGGCTTTTGACCACGTAAATAAAAGTTATCTCTGGAGAAGGCTGGCTGGCTGAAATATTCCCTCCAAAGCTGTTACTGTCCGTCCAATTACTATACACCAATATATGTGCAAAAGTAAAAGTTGGCCTGAGCCAAGGGATGTCGAAAAAATATTAACTAAGAGGGGCTTGAAGCAAGGGCACTGCCTCAATGCTTTTTAATCTTTTGATTTCAGATTTAAACACACACCTGGACGCAGTCAAATCTCATCCGCCAAGCTTGGGTCAGCCACAGTGTCTCCATTGCAATACGCCCATGATGTAGCCCTCATGAATCTGACTGGAATCGGATTGCAGAGGTTGTTAAACAATCTACACACCTACTGCATTGAAAACGAAATGTCTTTCAAACTCGCAAAAGCACAGGTTGTGGTTTTTGGAAGAAAAATTTATAAGAAAGGAAGCTCGTCTCTGGGCGGGAATCCTGTTTCTAGAAGCTCAAATTATAAATACTTTGGGATATGACTACAAGATCGTTTGTCTCATCATCCGCACCTTAACTCAATAAAGGCGAGCATCCCTTCCCTGATTGCAGCGTTCCAGTCCCTGCAAAGCAAACTGCATAGCCCAACTCTGTCCCCACTTTTATCAGTCATCAAGGCCAAGCACATTCCAACAATTGGTTTTGGAACTGAAGCTTTCACTGGAAAGTTCGGCCCCTTTTTGAGTTCTGCACAAAGCAAGGTTTTCCATCTCTTATTTTACCTCCCACAAAGTGCTTCTCCATCTCAGATCCGATTGGAATTTGGCATAATCGATCAAGAGCTAGCACAAATAAGTTCAATACTCAAATATATGTCTTTATTGAGGAAGGCAGACCAGTCAACACTGCGGTCAGATATGGGAAAATGCAATTAGGCCTTTTGACAAAATCAAATCGCTGGGCGCTGGGCGCTGGGCGCTGGCCTTTGAGCCGTCACTGAAGGACCAAAATGCAGGAGCGGCCCATGCAGGTAAGAGTGGTGGGCGGTGGGGCGGGGGGGGGGGAACTCGATAGATGACGAGGGAAAATTAAATGCATAATTAATTTTCCCTCGTCCTCGTCTGTCAAGTTCCCTCCACCCCGCCCCACCGCCCCACTGTTCTTACCTGCACGGGTTGCTCCTGCCTAAATACAACACAGATACCCATAATTCCTTTAGAACAGCTTTGAATAACCAAATACAGAGGATTTCACCGAGCAGAGATAAAAAAACATTCAGCAAAAGAAGCCATGCATGGATGTCTTTTAACACCTATAAACGTCCCTCATCACAGGGCTATTTAAAAAAAAAAAAAAATTATTAGCATTTTTCCAATCTTACATCCAAAAATGTGTTACAGGGCAAAGCATAGTGAAATGTTGTAACCAATGCAATGGGGTAGAAACAAAAAAGTTGCAAGCGTTGTACAGTACAGTTATAACTCATGTTTGCACAACAGTAAAGTTGATAGCTGTTTTTTATCAATGCGTTGCTCAACTTAGAAACATCTCTTCATGGGGAGTCCTCCAGGTTTGCTAACAACATATCATTTCTTATTTTATAATACGCAAAACGTATTCTTTTAACATATGAAACCCAAAACAACTAATTGCACCTGGGGTCCTGTTCTGTGGCGGTCTTCCATCATCTATGTGACCTATCAGATATTGTGCTATAGAGTGCTGTGGGGTCGTAGTGATAAGGATGTCTCAGGGCACCCTGTCTTATTATGTGGCTCATTGTGTGAGGTTCCCTATTATTGTCTCTCAGGTGTGGTGTTGGGGGGTGGGCTTCTCCCTCTCTATTATTCCTCAGGGAGTGGGTCTCCCATCGAACTCTCTCCATCTTCCTCTCCTCTGGCCTCCAATGCTCGCACAATTTCGGCCCAGGGCTCTGCCAGTGGTCTACTCTTTTACTGGTTTTGTCTTCCCGTCCCAAAGCTCTTTCCTCGGCCCTGGCACAGGCCGACACCTCCCTCTCCCAGTCGGGGACCCTAGGGCCTATTGTCGTCCGCCATCTGAGGGCAATACCCTTTTGGCCAAAATAAGTGCGAGATCTATAGATTTATGTCCTACTTCTTTCGCTTTGGACTCAGGTATAGGCCAAACAGGCAAATCTCCGCGCTGCATGGCAAAGATTGTGCCAAGACCTCATTGAGACTCTCTACAATCTTAAGCCAGTGCTTTTGTATAATTGGGCACTCCCATATCATGTGTGCGAATCTCGCATCCAGTGCTCCACAACTCGGGCATTGTCGATTATCCTCCCCATACCTAATATTAAGCCTGTGTGGTGTATCACAGAGCTATTTAACCGTCTTACCTAAATGTTTCCATAAAACTAAGTTGCTACATTTATGATTTGGGCTGTTCTCAATGAATGACTGTCTTCGAAAATGGCATCCGAGGCCTCTGACAACTAAGTGCAGACTTTGCCATAAACAAGAAGAATCCCTGATTCACATCTTATTGATATGCCATGCATTACTCACTGAACGCAAGACTTTGCTGCTGAACATCTTTAACCAACAGGGCATCAGATCTAGCCGCCATGCACTACTCTTCTGCATGAAAGGCGACTCCCCCAAGGAATTGCATATTTCCTAAAATGTATGCTAAAAGCAAATATGTTGCTGATAACTGAGGGATCAACGGTCGCTTAGATTTAGCAAAATAAAAATCTCAGCCAGCAAAAGCAGTACACTATAAGTTTCAAATCTGCACTTTATAGTTCGGCTTTCACTCATACCATTGCACTCTGTTTCGGATGCATGGGGGTGATAGCATAAGGCGTTGGAGGTGCCTGCCTGAAATTGTCATCAAGCAACAGAAGGATTCTCCGTGATTTTAGATTTCTTGTTTGCCTTTATGCCAAATATCTGTTCTTATAAGCTCAAGAACCACCGCCCGCGGTTTACTTTTATCTTTTTAACAGTATCGAAATGTTATCATTGCGTGAATCTGCAAAATATTAATGATTTTAATGAATTGAAATAAACATACTTTGACTTTGACAATCAGTAATAGGAGCCACACAATTTGAGAACAAGATGTAATGAGCACTGTATTTGGTAATGTCTCTTCAATGATTTTATATTACAAAAATGTATTTTGGCAAGAGTGCTGATTTACATTAAACACACTTTTGCTTTAATGTCGTCTTGTTTGATGAATGCCGCTAGAACATAATTTATTTTGATGCTCACACCCTCACATTGTAGAAAATGTCAAACTGCACCATGCTATCATTTTCCTCTCCATTCAGGCCTGGCAGGATTCCAAGCATCAGTGCAAATCTCCTGCCGCTGTGCCATTTTGGTCTATTACAATTCCTGGGTCTAGGAAATGAAAAAAATATTTTTTAATAAAAAAGATTTGACTTCAGATAAAGCAATAATTTGGGCCCTGGTGAGTGCCCTTGCATCTCACATCGAAATGATCTCCTGCATCACTCAAAGGGCTGCACAGAATGAAAACGAGACCAGGCCACACGTAGTTTATTAAAATTTAGCAATGAGGTAAACATGAATTCTTCGTCTGTGTAGGCTCTAAGATTAGGATCAATCTACCGCAATATTTATTTTGCTTGGTATTGTAATATATTTGACCTATATCTCCCTTTATGTTTATGCTAATATCCAGCAGCATATTTAATATGTCTAGCACAGTCTATCCCATTTGCTCACAGCAATTTTGTGCGTCTTTGCTGGCGAGAGCCCCATCATAGAACATTGATGACTGCCTGATGCGCTGTGCTGGGAAGAAACTTATTTTGGTGTGAAATAAAAACTGAATTGAAGTACATTATTTTATCGACAGTAACTCAATGGTATTAATATGTGTTATATATATATTACCCAGTGGCGGATGCCACTGGGTAGTTATAGTTAGGATTGCTTTTCCATAGACAAAACGTTTTTTGGTTTGCAAACAACTTTGGCGCCATTTGACAAATGTTCACAAAACCTCCCAAGAAAAGTCAAATTCACTTAAGCTCTTTCCTGGAATATTTCTGGGTGATCCATCAAGCAGGGCAAAGAAAAAACGGGTGTTCCAAAAGCAAATCTCCCCATGCATTTTTCTTAGACTTCTTTAAGCAGCGCTACTGCAAAAGTGCTAAATGGAGATATACCAAATTTGCTAAATCTTGGTCCACATATTGTGCTTTTTGTAATTTGTTGTATATCCGTTCAGTAGTTTTGAAAAATAAAGGTACAAAAACATTTGTATATATGGATGGGAGGGTCCGTGTGAGTCATTACAGGACTCGGGGACTTAGTCCCCTGCCCTGAAGTTGAAAACAAAATGATAGAAGGGGGCAGGGTAGGGATACCCTACCCTCCTAGATCCCATGGGGCCCCAAAAAAATAGAAATGGTGGCCACAATTTTGTAATATATATAAGGAAAGGGGGTGTCAGTAGGGCCCTCCTCCCCAGCCCAGCCCAGCCCATTTAGGACCCCAGGGATCCCATCCCCCAGGACCAGGTATATTTGAGGGAAGGGGGCATACAGCCCTCCTCCCTGATTTGATGGTGCCTCCGAGGACCTCACCACCGTGGCCAATTTCTTTTTTGAAAAAGGAGGGGCCTGCACAGCCCCTCTCCCGAGCCATTGAAGGCCACGGAGACCCCATCCCCTGGGACAAATTAGTAGATAAAAAGGGGAGGGGCCGTGGCCCTCTCCCTGAGTCTCGATGCCCCGGGGACCCCAATCCTCGGGGCCGGCTCAGTGACTGTGTCCCAGGGAACCAACCCACCCCTGGCACACGCTAGTTTCCCTTCCCACACTAGCATGGGCAGGGAAACGTGTTTGCTCCTGTCTGGCAGGAGCATGTTTAAATCTCCCACAAAACGAGAGGAAACACTAGGGCTGCTCCCAGCTGGCAGGAGATTTAGAAATGCTTCAGTCAGCTGTACGCAGACTTGTATTCTCTTTCCCTGCCTGCATTGATGATAACCCAGATCTCTTCACTGGAGGTGAATGTTTTGATTTGTTCTGCATTCCGTCCAACACTTGTGTGCCTTTTGCTTTCTCGCCCTAAGTGCGCCGGGTATGCCAAGACCTGGGTCCTGGGTTCACTGTGCCACTGGATTCAAGCTATCCTGGCTGATGAGGGGTGAAACCCCGAAACTGGTCCTAGGATGCTTGTTTCCAGTCCAGGGAGGACCTGGCTTGGCAGTTCAGGCTTGACGGTTCCCATGAGGAACATTGGCAAGACTGATTTGCATATGGCTGGGTCTAAACTGGGGTGGCATGGTGAGTAAAACAGCTCTTGACTGGGGGTAAATGTTTTGATTTGTTCTGCATTACGTCCATCACTTATGTGTCTTTTGCACTGATGAGGGCAGTTAAACAGAACTGATATTGTTCCCGCCCTGAGGGAGCAAGCATAAGTAGCTGCCCCCTCGAGCGGCAGCAATGCCGGCTCCCCCACTTTGTGGGGAGCCAGCTGGATTAGCGAGTGCTCCCCCACAGCCCCCAACGTGTTGGATTGTGGGTGCCCCAGGTGGGCACCGAGGCACCCATGTATAATTGATGGAGGCCCTGAGGGATGAGGGCCCCAGGGCCAAAATAGGCTCAGGGAGGGGGGCCCTCCCCTTTTAAGCAGGAAATGTCAGCGTTGTCATCAATTATGTCATTTGAGATGTCATCAGTGATGCCATAAGTACTGTCATAGATGCGATTATCAATACTTTATTGCATTAAGCTTCCACCACCAACACGTTTCAACTCTTACGAATCAAGCTCATGATTAGTGAGTCCTTTGTTTCTTTCACTTTTTATACATTTGCTCCCGTCCTGTCAATTAGGAAGATTCTGGGATTCGTAGTTTTTAGTTTTTACATGACAATTATTCTGTTGTCTATAAAATGCTTTTTACAGTAATTGTATCAGACATATAAGGATGACACTGATGGTTATTTTCATTTATCAATACTATTCTTTGATTTACAATATCTGTTGTAACTGTATATGTCCCACGCAGAATTGCTTGTATATTCTTCTAATGTATATTTCAATATATACATTGGACACCCATACATTCAGCCGTATCTGACAACAACTGGAAAACCATAAAGTACTATGGTATTGCACACATCCCCAAAAATGAAAGAGGAGGGGACAGAACATTACAACTGCAAAGTTTGGAAAGCAAGTATATAATAAGATTACAAACGAAGATACCTTTGGGCCTGAAAGCAGATGAAGAATTACATGTACACCTACAATTAGGTACCATCGCTGCGATTTGGACAAGACAATAAATAAAAAAACGTTTGGCACCAAACAACAGGGAAGTATGATGTAAGGAAAAAGACAAAGGGCACTTAGCCAAGTAGATATTGAGAACAAATCAGGCACTCAGCCAAAATGTAAAATCAGAATAACGCAGATACATCTGAATGTATGGGTGTCCAATGTATATATTGAAATATACATTAGAAGAATATACAAGCAATTCTGCGTGGGACATATACAGTTAAAACAGAAATTGTAAATCAAAGAATAGTATCGATAAATGAAAATAACCCTCAGTGTAATCCTTATATGTCTGATACAATTATCGTAAAAAGCATTTTATAGACAACAGAATAATTGTCATGTAAAAACTACAAATCCTAGAATGCTTCCTAATTGGCAGGACAGGAGCAAATGTATAAAAAGTGAAACAAACAAAGGACTCACTAACCGTGAGCAAGACTTATAAGAGTTGAAACGCATTGGTGATGGAAGCTTAATGAAATAAAGCAGTGATAATCATACCGAAGGCTGGTGTGCAGCGGTCTTTCTTCTTCTTTTCCATAAGAAAGTAGATGCACAACATATATATATATATATATGTTCACTGAAAAAGCCAAAGGTTACAGGGATGTTATAGTTAGTCTTGGATTTTGCTCGTACAAAACCATTGAAATTCAGCAGTTATAGTTACGTGAGCTAACTATAACTTACACCCCCACAGTGCACTGCTTATGACCTCACATATTACATCACTCATGACATTGTCATTGACATCACAGATGACATCATTGATGAAGTCTCAAATGACATTACTGTTGACATCAATGATGACATCATCCAGTGAGTGTGTTTCGTAAATGTTTCTGAGAGATAAAATTGTATACCAACCTTATGCATAAGCTAAATTACTATTCTTTTTGTACTACTAATGAGTGATATTGTTTCTAATATATGTCATCTGAGTGGCACAAAAACTGTCTGCATCAGTGTGGAAGTGGTGTCTGAGTGGCTGTTTGGGTGTATGAGTGGGTGTGTGAGTGGCTGTATGGGTAGGTGAATATGTGTGTGAGTGGATGTATAGGTGACTGTGGTGGCTGTGTGAGTGACTATGGGTGGATGAGTGTATGTGTGAGTGGCTGTATGGGTGACTAGGTGGCTGTGAGAATGGCTCTATGGGTCATAGACTGGGTATGTAACTGGATAGATGGGTAAGTAAGTGGCTGTTTAACTGGGTGTATGAGTAAGTGAGTGGGTGTGTGAGTGGCCCTTTTGCACAGTAAGTATGTGTGAGTGACTGTATAGATGAGTGAGTGGGCGTGTGAATGATTGCATTGATATGTGAATGGATATGTAAGTTGTTTTATGGGTGAATGAATGGATGTGTGAGTGGCTGTAGGGATAAGTGAGTAGCTCTGTTAGTAGCTGTATGGCTGAGTGAGTGGCTGTGTGAGTGTCTGCATGGGTGAATGAGTGGTTGTGTGAGTGGCTTTGTGGGTGTGTGAATGGGTATGTGAGTGGTTGTATGGGTGTGTGAGTGAGTGTGTGAGTGACTGTATGGGTCTGTGAATGGGAGTATGAGTGGTTTTGTGGGTGTTTGAGTAGCTGTATAGGTATATGAGTGGTTGTATGGGTGAGAGTGGTTGTGTGAGTGGCTGTATGAGTGAGTGAGTGTGTGTCAGTAGTTGTATGTGTCTGTGTGTGGGTGTATGAGCGGTTGTATGGGGGTGTGACTGGGTGTGTGAGTGGGTCTGTGGATGATGTCATCAGTGATGTAATTTGATATGTCATCAATGATGCCATCAGTGATGTCACTTACCATGTAATGAGTGATGTGATGTGAGCTAATAAGCAGTGAATTGCTGGGGCGTAAGTTATAGTTAGCTCAGGTAATGATAACTGATGTATTTCAGTGGTTTTGTACGAGTGAAATCTGAGCCTCACTATAACGCCCTGTAACCTTTGGTTTTTTTCAGTGAATTTCTACTTTTTTTTAACTCTATTTCCTACTATAACATCCCAGAAACCTTTATTTTTTAAGTGAATATCAACTTTTTTACATTTTATTTACATTTTATTTCCTAACTGTAACCTGTAATCTCTGAAAGTAGGTGCGTCAGTGGCTGAATAGGTAGGTGAGTGGGTGTGTGAGTCTCTGAGTGGGTGGGTGAATGGGTGTGTGAGTGTTTGAGTGGGTCTGTGAGTGGTTGTGTAAGTATCAGAGTGGGTCTGTGAGTGGGTCCGTAAGTATCTGAGTGGGTCAACATGAGGGTCTGAGTGCGTCTGTGAGTGGATGGATGAGTGTCTGAGTGGGTTTGTGAGTGAGTGTCTGAGTGGATCTGTGAATGGATGCATGAGTGTCTGAGTGGGTCTGTGAGTGGGTGTGTGAGTCTCTGAGTGGGTCTGTTAGTGAGTATATGAGTGGGTCTGTCAGTGGGTGCACAGTAAAAAAAGTAGGGTAGCACAAAGGAGAAGGTCCTCATGTCAGCACTCCCTGTGACAGTCCTCTTGTCCAGTTTGCCTGCAGTCTGCTACTCTTGGCTACCTTCAGTTTTGTGCCTCCTCTGCTCGTTTTCTGCTCATTTTTCTGCCTCTTCTCTGCTAGCTCCTGCGCTCTATGTTACCTCTTTCTGTTTATTCTGCCCGTTATTTTTCCTCTTTCTGCTCGCTCCTGACTTTTATTCTGCCTCTTGTTGCTCATTTCTGACCACTATTTTACTATCTGCTCATTCTGTCCGTTATTTTGTCTCTTTCTGCTTGCTCCTGACCTTTATTTTGCATCTTTCGTCTCATTTCTCACCTTTATTTTGCCTCTTCCTGCTGGTTTCTGACCTCTATTTTGCCTCTTTCTGCTCGTTTCGCACCTTTATTCTGCCTCTTTCTGCTCCCTTCTGACCTTTATTCTGCCTCTTTCGGCTCGTTTCTGACCTTTATTCTGCCTCTTGCTGCTCGTTTCTGACCTCTATTTTGCCTCTTTATGCTCGTTTCTTGACCTCTATTGTGCCTCTTTCTGCTCGATTCACAACTTTATTTTGCCTCTTTCTGGTCATTGATGACCTTTATTCTTGCTGTTACTGCTCATTTCTAACCATTATTTTGCCTCTTTGTACTCTTTTCTCACCTTTATCTTGCCTCTTTCTGCTCGTTGCTGACCTTTATTTTCCCTCTTTCTGCTCATTGCTGACCTTTATTCTGCCTCTCTCTGCTCGTTTCTGTCCTTTAGTTTGCCTCCTTCTGTTCTTTTTTCCCAGGACTGCGGGGGGAGCCTCAAGGCCCTCTCGGTCCCAGCCGGCTCCCCGCCACTTGCTGGAGCCCACATTGCTGCTGCATGTGGAAAGCTGCTGGAAAGGCAGCTCCCTCCATATAGGAGCAATCATTTCATCTGTTTCCCTGCCCGCATTGTCTGTGGGCATGGAAGGAAATGAAACCTCCGCTCCCAACGGAGCGGCAGCACTTTGACAGCTCCTGCATGCTGGAAGTGAAGTGTTTGCTTTAGCTTGGTGGGAGCTGGGAGAAGAATTGGTCCATAAAATGATTTAAAATACCCACGACCACTGGAGGTCAAAAATCATTATGAAATTAAAACTACGAGTTCCGGCATGCACTGTAATCAATTCTATCAAGAGGGGCACACCGGAAGCCTCAAATCAAGTAATGCACGCAGGGAACTGTGGGATTCTAAGAGAACTGCTGAGTTTTTAAATTGCCTCTGAAGAAAGAGCGTGGACGCTCTGAAACGCGTAAGGCAAAATGGACAGAAAAGTCGGAGCTGTAATCCTGTTCCTTGTTATTAAATGGTTGAGAAACTCACCAGCTGGAGGAGTGCGTCTCTGAATGCAGGGCATTCTTTTGGAAGATATGTACACGGCAGGTCCAGCCGTGAGAGGTCGCACCACCCACCAATGTTACAAGGGCTCGTCTGCCATGAATCATCGTGGCTGTGAGGACAGCGCAGCTGATGTCTGGATTGCGGAACAAGCTTACAGCCCTGAGACCCACTGGAGGGGAAGAATTGGTCCATAAAACGATTTAAAATACCCACGACCACTGGAGGTCAAAAATCATTATGAAATTAAAACTACGAGTTCCGGCATGCACTGTAATCAATTCTATCAAGAGGAGCACACCGGAAGCCTCAAATCAAGTAATGCACGCAGGGAACTGTGGGATTCTAAGAGAACTGCTGAGTTTTTAAATTGCCTCTGAAGAAAGAGCGTGGACGCTCTGAAACGCGTAAGGCAAAATGGACAGAAAAGTCGGAGCTGTAATCCTGTTCCTTGTTATTAAATGGTTGAGAAACTCACCAGCTGGAGGAGTGCGTCTCTGAATGCAGGGCATTCTTTTGGAAGATATATATATATATATATATATATATATATATTCACTGAAAAAACCGTAGGTTTCAGGCACGTTATAGTTACAAATTAGCATTTTAAAAACCTTTGAAATTCACTGAAAAAACCATAGGTTTCAGACACGTTATAGTTAGAAATTAGCATTTAAAAAAAACTTTGAAATTCACTGAAAAAACCATAGGTTTTAGGGACAGTTATACTTAGTTGGACATTGCACTCGTACAAAACCCGTGAAATTCCCCCGTTATAGTTAGTTCAGCTAACTATAACTCGCGCCCCGCAATGCACTGCTGATGACGTCACATATTACATCACTCATGACATGGTCAGTGACATCACTGATGACATCACTGATGACATCTCAAATGACATCACTGATGACATCATCCAGTGACTGTGTGTTTCTGTAAAGTTTAAATATGTTTAATATATATAGGGAAAGGCGTATTGAAGAATGAGTGGGTGTATAAGTGTCTGAATGGATGATTTAGTACGTGCGTGACTGACTCTACAAGTGAGTGATTAAACGTATCTTACTGAATGCATGGGTTAGTGACTAAACTGTGTGAATGTCTGTATCCGTCTGTTGGTGTGTAAGTGGATGCATGGATTTGCGAATAGCTACATGAGTGTCTATATGGGTTATTGATTGGTTCTATGAGTATCTGTATGGGTGCCTGAGTGTTTGTGTGGATGGGGTGTGTGCGACTGTGCATAGATGTGTGAGTGGGTGATTCACTGGGTGTATGGTTTCAAGAGTGCATCTGTGATAGACTGTATGGGTGGGTAAGTGTGTGTAAGAGTGTGTTAGTGAGTGAATGTATGTCCCAGTGGTACATGTGTGAGTAACTACATATGTGAAAGGCAGTATATATGTGTATTGGAGTATATAAATAGCTATAAGCGAGTGAGTGATTGTGATAGTGGCTGTATGGATGAGTGTGTGCTTGTATCAGTGATTGTATAAGAGCGTAACAATGTGCTAGTATTTGTATGATTAAGTGAGCTGGTGTGTGTATAACTGTATAGGTGAGTAAATGGCAGTGTGTTTAATTATTTGCATGACTGACTAGGTGTGTGAGTACCTCTATGGATGAGTGGCGGTGTTTGAGTGTCTATATAGGAGTAAGAGTGCATATGATAGTCCTGTACTGAGTGACCATAAGTATGAGTGACTGTACGGGTGAGTGAGTGGATGTGTGTGTGTAGACCTAAGAATCAGTGAGTGGGTATGTAGTTATTGGTGTTGGAGTGTCTATGGTTTTGCGAATGGCACTCTGTAATTTAGATTGGGTGTATCAAAGGTTATATTAGGGTGTGAGGAGCTGCATCAGATTATCACGTGGATGATGTCATCAGTGATGTCATTTGAGATGTCATCAGTGATGTCATCAGTGATGTCACTAACCATGTCATGAGTGATGTAATATGTGACGTCATCAGCAGTGCATTGCGGGGCGCGAGTTATAGTTAGCTGAACTAACTATAACGGGGGAATTTCACGGGTTTTGTACGAGTGCAATGTCCAACTAAGTATAACTGTCCCTAAAACCTATGGTTTTTTCAGTGAATTTCAAAGGTTTTTTAAATGCTAATTTCTAACTATAACGTGTCTGAAACCTATGGTTTTTTCAGTGAATTTCAAAGGTTTTTAAAATACTAATTTGTAACTATAACGTGCCTGAAACCTACGGTTTTTCAGTGAATTTCAAAGGTTTTTTAAATGACAATTTTTAAATGTATTAATTTTTATATACATTTTTTTCATACTGATTTACTACATTTTTAGAAACAATTTCTTTTACATATTTTATTTTTTAAATTACATTGTAATTACATTATACATTACATTACAAAAAATACTTTCTCAGAATGAATTACTTTAGTTTAAATACTTTGCACATAGGCAATAGACTTTTAAGTACAGTAGTTACAGTTGTTGCAATGGGCAACACATTTTCAAACACAATGCAACATTCAGCTCAATGTGAATTTCTAGTTAAATGCAATTAGTTACTTTATGGATTACTTTTCTAACCACAGGACTGGATCCTAGATTCAGTCCTGGTACATCTCCTGTAAACAGTTGAGTAAAAGCGTTTTGGTTACAGTCGTGATTTTTAAGGAATATTATTGTATTTTAAAAGTTGACACTTAGAAACTTTTTCTCATAGAATCACCAATGTTATCCTATGGAAGGAAATTCACTTAGCAGGTAAAAACTGTTATCATTACTTTTTCTTACTCAGTGTTGGATCCTGGATCCAGCACTGGTGCATCTCCTGTAAACAGTTGAAAGAATGCGTTTAAGTCATACAGGCGATTTTTAAGGAATATTTGTAGTTTGTGAAAATCGACACTTTGAAACTTTTCTGCTGAAAACCAGACAATGGATTCCTATGGAAGAAAATATAAGTTACTGGTAAGTACGGTTAAAATTACTTTTCAGGACCAGTACTGGGCTGAAAGATACAGCACTGAGGTCTCTCCTGATAACAGGTGAGTAAATCGGAATTCGTATTTCGGCTGATTTTAGAGGAATATTTTAAAGTTCCAAAACTCCACACTTAGAAGAATTTCCAAGTGAAACCAGTCAATGTTAGCCTATGGAAGGAAATTCAAGTTACTGGTAAGTACGGTTAAAATTACTTTTCAGGACCAGTACTGGGCTGAAAGATGCAGCACTGAGGTCTCTCCTGATAACAGGTGAGTAAATCGGAATTCGTATTTCGGCTGATTTTAGAGGAATATTTTAAAGTTCAAAAACTCCACACTTAGAAGAATTTCCAAGTGAAACCAGTCAATGTTAGCCTATGGAAGGAAATTCAAGTTACTGGTAAGTACGGTTAAAATTACTTTTCAGGATTAGTACTGGGCTGAAAGATGCAGCACTGAGGTCTCTCCTGATAACAGGTGAGTAAATCAGAATTCGTATTTCGGCTGATTTTAGAGGAATATTTGCACAATGGTGAAGGGAGGGGCGGGGCCTGAGGTGACATCTGTGCAAACGCGCCCTGTGGCGCGTTTTAAGTTGGGGATTAAGTCCCCTTGAATCATGAGGGTCCCTACGGGCCAACTAGCCCACCAGGAACCTCCAGTATGCGCCAGGGGCTGCGTTGCAGAGACAAGTACAGAGGCCACACCCCTTTTACACCTCTCTGCAACGCAGCTCTGTGGCGCTTTCTGGACGTACCTGTTGGGCTAGTTGGCCTCAGGGACCCTCAGGATTGAAGAGGATTTAATTCCCCATCTTAAAACGCGCCACGGGGCCTGTTTGCACACATGTCACCTGAAGCCCCGCCCTCCCTTCACCACTGTGCAAACGCGCCCCGTGGCGCGTTTTAAGTCGGGGGATTAACTCCCCTTGAATCCTGAGGGTCCCTGGGGTGCAACTAGCCCACCATATACCTCCAAAAGCGCCATAGAGCTGCGTTGCAGAGAGGTGTAAAAGGGGCGTGGCCTCTGTACACCTCTCTGCAAGGCAGCCCCTGGCGCATACTGGAGGTTCCTGGTGGGCTAGTTGGCCCCAGGGACCCCCAGTATTCAAGGGGAATTCGTTCCCCTCTGCAAACGCGCCAGGGGCGCGTTTGCAGAGTGGTGAAGGAAGGGGCGGGGCCTACGGGCCCGATCGTTTTTCTTTTTTGTTTGTTTTTCCCCCTGAAGGGGGCTGTGTGGCCCCCTTCCTTTTTCCTATTTTTAGGCCCTGGGGACCCCATCCCCCAGGGCCTTACCCCTTTTTTTAAATTAAAATAAAAATAAAAAACGGGAAGGGGGCCACGTGGCCCCCCTTCCCTGGGCCTGTATTGGCCCCGGGGACCCCATCCCCCGGGGCATGGCCTCTTTTTTTTTATTTGGAGGGGGCTGCGTGGCCCCCTCCTCAGGCCATTTAAGGCCCCGGGGACCCCATCCCCGGGCCGGCCTTGCACTTTTTTTTTTTTTTCAATTTTTTTACTTTGGGGAGGGGGCTGCGTGGCCCCCTCCGTGGCCACTTATGGCCCCGGGGACCCCATCCCCGGGGCCTGGCCTCTCGTTGGGGACTGTGGGGGGTCCCCAAGCCCCCACAGTCCCGCCGGCTCCCCGTGTCCTACGGGAGCCGGCATTGCTTACACATGGGGAGCTGCTAAGATGCAGCTCCCCATGTGGAAAGCAATCAGCTTTGGATATTGGAAGAGAGAGCAGGTTTCCTGCTCTCTCTTCCAATATCCAAGCAGTTTGCAATGACAGGGCGGGAGCCGCGAGGCTCCCGTCCTGTCATTACAAGAGCAGTGTCCCGGGGTAGGCACCCCGGGACACTGCAGGAGCCGGCCCTGGGGGTGGCGGTCCCCAGGGCCACCACAGGCTCCAGGAGGGGCCGTGCGGCCCCCCTCCCTACATTTTGAAAGTCCCGGGGAGGTGGTGGTCCTCGGGGCTTGGGGTCCAAAACGGACCCCCATTGTAATTTTCTTAGTGCCCCGGGGAGGTGGTGGTCCCGGGCGTGTGGGGTCTGGAGCCCCCACACAGGTTTTTGTTAAATAAAAAGAAGCCCCGGGAGGTGGCGGTCCCGGGCTGCGGGAGGGCTCAGAGCCCTCCCGCACCATTATACATAAAGCCCCGGGGGTGGTGGTCCCCGGGCTTGGGGGCCCTTAGAGGCCCCCACACATAAAATTAACCCCCCCAGCATGCCCCCGGGACTTGGCCCACCCGGGGCCAATTAACATCGAGCGCGGAGACCGACGCTTCGATTTCTCGGCAGGATTCGCGCACCCTGAGCGCATCCTGCCGATTTAAAAAAAAAAAAACCTAGGGGTCAGGGTGTTTCTACCCTGCTCCCTTTGTGCGCTTTGCGCACTTGTTTCTGTCCCTCGGTTCTACCGAGGGACAAAATGGCTGCCAACATTTCCTGAATCGGAATGTTGACAGCCAGCTGACAGCCAATTAACATGCAGCTCGTGATCGGGACGGTGCGCGCAGGGTGCGCTCAGGGTGCGCGAATCCTCCGTGCCCATAGATATCACTATCTTTTTACTTTTGATTTTCTCAGCAACTACTGAACGGATTTACACCATTTAACAAAAGGGTTCTTTCTGAACCAAGAACTACCTCTTTGCCAAATTTGGTGTAATTCCGTTCAGCAGTTCGGGCTGTAGCCGTGTCTAAAGTTTCCTATGGAAAATTGCATGGGGAAAACGCGTTTTGGGACCCCCCTTTTTCTCGGCCCCCGCTTGACGAATCCCCCGAGACTTTCAGGGTAGGAGCGGACCGGAGCGGGCCACAAAGTTTGAAAATTTTGCGAAGATACGTCAACCAGCAAGAGAGTTATTTCAAATAGAATGTCGCGGATTTCCTATGGATAATAGGTTGTAACTATAACTATCTACTGGCGACCGCCAGTAGATATATATATATATATATATATATATATATATATATATATATATATATCCAAGCAACTCCCACTCCGCACGAAAGAGAGCACGCACACGAGGGCTGCAAGTTTAAGGCCTTTTATATATATATATATATATATATATATATATATATATATATATGACAGAGGTCACTCCAGCATTTCTCTAGTTAGGGTTAGGTCAGCATTTCAATTGAAAAGACATTTTGTGTTTTCTCAATAACTTTAGCACTGTTCAGTGGATCTGCCCGAACCTTTCCAAAAAAAAGAACTTCCACCTTGGATTCTTTAAGGTACGTTTCATGTAGATTTGTCAAGTCAGGGCCTAAAAATGGGAGGAGGGGCAAAGTGACATTTGCCATTTTATCGACAATAGGACTCTGTTTCTCGAAATACCAAAGTATAATGGCATCATTGGGGTCACTAGTGATGTCATCAATAAGGCTATTTGAGATGTCATCAGTGATGTCATCATTGATGTCAGTTCACATGGCATAATTGATATCAAATGTAAGATCATAAACATGACAAAGTGAGTTATGCTTACTTTATGTAACCATAGTTGGTGAATCTCATGTGATAATATGCTTTGTTCTATAGCCATACCTTCACTTTAGTTGTTTTTTTTCAGTGTAATTCTTCTTTTTTTTAATAATCTATGTTAAGGTGTTATAATAATCAAAGCTAATCATAACTTAATTTTAAACTTTGAGGGTTTTTTTCACTACAAGTTCTATCAGAATTTGGCACTAAATCAATGCCTATGTGGCCCACAAACATACACAAAACTTTGAGTTTTTCAATCAATTTTTATAAATTGGTAATAATATACCACATTCAACAATTTGATGCATTGAACCCACTGAGGTGGTCAACACATGCTATGCTTGCCCTTTGCCCACATGCAGCAGGGTTGGACCACAGCATGGCCTCTGGCCAGGCCTTGTGCCTAATCTGCTGCAGGCAGCCAACTCCTGCTTTGCACCTCCTTTGGCCATATGCAGAGGGGCTGCACCAGATCCACGTCCGGCTGCCACCTCTCACTGGGCACACCCTTTGGCCATGCACAGCAGTAATTTGTCGCACCGGCGTGCACAGCGGGACTTGGCAACAGGGCCTGGTCCTTGGCCTGGCCCTGCCCCCAATATGCAGGGAGCAGCCAAACTTTGTTAAGCATGGGCTCAGCAGCAACACTTGTCTCAAGTTGCAGCCAGACAATCAGAGAGCTTCAGATGTGCAAACCCAATTTTGTATTTGGGGACCCAAAATGGGCAATGGGTGAAATAGCCCCTCAGCCTGTTAATGTTTGCATATGTTTTTAATTTGGGTCTTGAGAAAATCTGCGAAACCGTATTCAAGCAACTCATCGGATCAGCAATGTCATCAATGATGTCATGTACCACGTCATGAGTGAAATGTGAAGTCATAAGCAGTGCATGATTGGTGCACGAGTTACAGTTAGTTCACTAAACTACAACTGGGGACTTTCATGGGGATTTTGTTGTTTAAATAATAGTTCTTTTCTCATTTCAACACCGAACTATAACTTCACTTTAATCCTTTCAGTTAATATATACATATGTACATAATACATATATATATGTATTTGATTTACATGTACCCAGCAGAAGAAGAAAGAAGGGGCGCACAAATAAGAGAAAAGACAGTTGAATATGAGAGAAATTAGAATAGAAGTGGATCACAGGATAAAGGAGAAAGTATGAATAAAGAACATGAAAATGTTCAGGTAAACATTGAATAAAATACAGAGGATAAAGAAAGGGGGACAAAGATTTAGAATGAAAAGAGGTGAATGAGAGTCGGACCAATCGTGATGAAAGAGGGTCAGAAGAAAACAAGAGAAACACTCTTCAAGAGTAGCAGAAGAGAACGAAACAAAGGGTAAAGTGAGTGAGAAGAGAGTGTGGGGACAAAGAGAGAATACAATAGTGGACGAAGGGAATGCATTGCAAAATGTCTTTATAAGAAAGGAGTTTCTTTGAATTTGGAGTGAGAATTATAATGACAATATTGGACCCGATGTTGGGAGTTTGGAAAAGTGACGTTTTCACAGTTGGGGCCGGATGTAAAGTTTGGTTACCTGTCCTCCAAACAGCCAGTTTCACTCTCACCTCTGTCCTGCATTCAGTTTGTCCAATGTGTCACCAAATTTAAAGTTCCGTTACCGAAGCAGGATTTTTTCCACCACAACTGCTCCTGCCCATGTGACTGTATGTTAAGGGCCAGTTTGAAGGGAAAATACGCATGAAGTCAGGTCTGACATGCATTAGGGGCAGGGTGGAAGATCTTTGTATGTGTGGTCATTGAAATGTATCCTCCAAAATAAGGGAACAGTTCCAGAACCCATATTAAAAATGTCCCTAAGGGATGAAGAGAGTTCTCAATGTACATTATAGGCAGTTTGAAGGTTTTTCTGTACAAGAATGCAATTGCATGGAAATCTTGAACAGAGGGGACAGTAGCAAAACGCATTGGCAAAGCACATAGGTCTGGTGGTGTCTGACAGCCTTTTAGTATTATCAATGCATGTTTTATTTTGTTATGATTTCTTGGAAACTTTATTGTTGGGGAAGCTGGTGGGCTCTCATCAGTCTAAAAAACAAAAAAAGTCTAAAAGCACAAATATTTTTGGTTTCAAAGAGCACTCATTGGCAAACTTGCTCCTGGCACTAAAGGGGACAACTTCGTTTGCGGAAGTTCTCCTCGTGAAAGAGGGAGAATCTATCACTCACGGTGAATTTAACCAATAGATGAATTGGGCTGACTCACTGCTCCGTGCTGTAAGTACTGGGAGGGGAGGGGGAGGTGAGGGGGGGGTCTGGATGTCCCAATAACAGTGTGTGAGGCTGTGATAACATTACCATTTTAAAAGAACCTTGGCACACCCACTTTACTGACTCTATTAACCATATTTATGACTTATTCGTATTTGAATCCACCACGCATTTTGCACTCACCCGCATTGATCCCTGTGCCAAAGGTGTAGCTATCAATGGGGCTGGCTGCAGGTGAGGGGCACCAGAGCCCTGGTGTCTTAAAAGACCGATTATAGCGAAATTACACTTGTGTTTTACTACCAAGAGGGGATGGAGTGCGGTTTCCTTGTTTGCATTAGTGCCAGCGACACCCTTGCTACGCCACTGTTCCTTACAGTGTGTGGATAGTACTGAAAAGTACGTTGGCACTGTTGGCGCAGAGAGTTATTTTAATGCTGACGAATGCAGTGGAGGATAAGACTTGAGGACTCACTCTATCCTGATGCATTGACCATTCACTGATAACTTGTGCATATTTGTTTTTGCCCAGTGGTTTCTTTATAATCGAAAAACAAAGCATAAAAAGTACAACAAAGGAACTTCATTTAAAAGAGGCGCATCTAGAGCCATATACGGCGTAATTTAATAGACCGGACGGAAGGAATACAGTATGGAGGTGATTTCTTCTATGAGACGCACTAACAAATCCGCCTCATCAAAGACATCCAGTAGATGGCGCTGTTGTCTGATGTTCTCAGTAGAGCAATCCAGTGTAAAATTTTAGGCACTCGTTCTAATCCGAGCGGGTATATCACACGGCAATGTCAACTAGGAGAAAACCATGAACATCTGCTTTAATGGCATTTAGCGCGATAACGGAGAATCTGTGTGCCAATATTTCTATAGAGAGGGTGTGACGTAGCCAGGGCTACCGGCTTCGGAGCTAAGAAGTCAAGTTCGAGTCCCAGTGTATGCTCAACCTACTGTGATTCTATGGCAGTCCACGGAGGCTTCTGATTATGCTTCTCTCTCTTTACTGACGTAAAACAGCAGCCAATAAACTTTAAAATAGCATAACCCCGGAAGGACAACCTCCTCCATAGTATGCACCAATCACATAACACACATAGGTATATATGTCTCTGACGCAATACTGCTTCCTCTTTCTTTGCTGCTGCAGCAGCGAGTTAAGTGCATTACTGTTTTTCCTTACTTAATGTGTTGTGTTAATACTGTATAGCGATATTTGACATCGTTTAATGGTTTTTGGTAGCGCGATTGTCCCGCGTCACATAGACGGTATTGTGTGGTAATATTTGCAGGTGAAGTGGAGCGGGAGCGGGACAGACGTGCTCTGCGCGCTCGGGGGGCAGTCAGCTTTCTGTTTTCACTATACTCGCGCATGCGCGAACAGCCGATCGGAGTTTGCATTCTCGATCGGCTAGACGCGCATTCGCGAGTGAAGACTGCTCTACCCCCAGTCCCCAGAGAATGCCCGACGGGGCGAAAAAGCGGCGCAGGGCTCTGCCCTAGGGGAAAATAAGGGGTGGCTCCCTCCACAATTAAATTAAATCAAATTAATAGTTTTCAGTTAGCTTAGTTTGGTCCAGCCAGACCCTCAATTAGATATTTGGACATAAAAGAGTGTACACCCTTTGCAGCAGATTTAGGCTTGGAGCCTAGATTTAACTGGCACTCAGGTTAGCGAGGGCTTTAGGGTTTGTTCACCCCTGGGTTTGTTTCCCCCCCCTGAAATTCCTCCACACCTCCAGTAACACGATGGCGTACTGTCAGGGTATGACCTGGTGCGCCTGCTCTACGGGCTGTTATTCTGTTTTAGATTCCGAAGGACTACATTTCCCAGAATGCCATGGTGGGAGGAGTCACATGCTATATGAAGCAGGAGCACGCTTCACGTAGCGTGCGTAATTCTGGATTCGAGGAGAGGCATCAGGTATGGAGAGAACCCGTCCGTCCTGAAGTAAGGAGCGGATCTATTCAAAACCCCTCGTCTGCCGCTTGGACTTAGCGAAGCCATTCCTCGTTCTGAGGCAGACTCGCGGTTCTTTTCCAAACCGGAGTCTGCAGTGTTCTGGTTGCGAGCGCCGAGGGAGGCGCTACCTAGAGAGGGGCATCGAGGCTGCCTTCAGCTGTTCCGGGTAAGACTGTGACGAAGCTTCATCAGCCATTGAAGCAACAGAGTATCTCGGATGAGCAGAGCGTTAGGTAGAAGCTGAACGCGCTCCATTTCATAACGTTTCTTTTCTTATACCACTTTTGGCAGTTCTTGCTGAGAGTGTATTATTACTTTCTTTGGATGCTTTATATTGAGGAAGAGAGTGTTATACTGGATCCCATATTGTAAACGTGGATTAGGAATTCCCAAGATCTGGCGAATGATGTAATTGGCCTGATTTCTTGTTCCGAGACTGCATGGGTTAATGAGAACCCTTGGGACTTGAAATTCGTACCTTTCTTTGGAGCAGTGCCTTCACTCTTATATCAATGCTGGTGGCATTTCTTTTTATTCTGGCTCATATATTATTTAAAGAAGGAATTGAATAACAAGGGTAGGTACCAGTAGTGGGAGGTATTTATAAGGGCCTGAAGAAGTGGTGAATGTGGAATAATCTGTGTGCTTTGTGTTGTAGGTGTATCCTCCTCCTGTGCGAGATGAATCGTGCCTGAGGTAGTGAGGTCCAAAAGAAACACCAAGGCCGGTGGAGCTTGTGTTACAGGTACTAGTTCCCCTCTAGTGAGACCTTTTGAGAGTAGCTATGATTTTAGGCCTGTATTAATTGATGTGTTTTTTTGATTACAGGTTTCCCTTTCCCGGCTGTTCCCACCCTATTCCTTTCCCTCACTTGATCGCCCCAAAACTCCGTAACACAGGTGTTGGAGTTGGGGATGTCGAGAGGTGGACCCCTTTGAGCAACGATCGGATCCTGAGGAGTTCTCGTGGTTTTGACAGAATTACGCACCCACGAAATCGTCTCTTCCCGATCCGATCGATTCACAAAGGATGGCGTCTTTGGACGAGGTGTTGCAGGCTTTGGTTGCGGTACAGCAGGAATTAGCAGCCTCAAGAGCTGAAACGGCTGCCCTTAGGGAGAGAGTGGATAGGCAATCCAGGAACCTGTTTGATGCCTCCACCTCTCAAATCCAAGTACACGTCCCTCTGCCTATACCTTTGGCTAGCCCAGAACGGTATTCAGGGGATCCCGTGACGATACAGACCTTTTTGACACAGATAGCGTTGCACTTCTCATGCAAACCCGCCTCCTCCCCTACTAATCACTCGAGGGTGGCTTTCGCCATATCATACCTGACAGGGGACGCTGCCAATTGGGCGGTCCCCTTGGTAAAACGTGACGATCCGGTATTGTCTGACTGGAATGCATTTCGTAGGGAGTTTGAAAAGGTGTTCGATCGTCGGGCGACCACGTTTAGTGCTGACAGAGAGCTGTTGGAGCTGAGGCAGGGGAAGCAGGATCTAGTCACTTACCTGACTTCTTTCAACAGGTTGATAGCTGAGACCGCGTGGCCCGAAGAAAAACGTATGTCACTTTACTATCAGGGGCTACGAGACGACATGAAGGACGTGTTGGCCCAGATTGACCCCCAACCAACCACGTATACTGACCTGATGAATTTAACTCTACGGTTAGATCATCGGCTGGCCGAAAGGGGCGGGGAGCGTAAGAGGGGAGACAGGGCTAGTGGTTATGGTGAGAAAGGGAACAGACCGATGAGCACTTCCAGTGAGGCAGGACCGGAACCTATGGAGGTTGGGGCTATCAGAGCACCTTTATCCAGAGCTGAAAGAGAGAGCCGTAGAGTACAGGGCCTTTGTATGTACTGTGGGAAGAAGGGACATTATGTGAGGGAATGCCCTCATAAGCCCAAGGGGTCTGGCCTATATCGCCCCAACAAGAAAGTGGCAGTCACTGCTAGTGTTAAAGAGAAAGCCAGTTTGGTGGGAGCAGAGATAGGGGGATCATCGAGACAGGAGGTACTGTTGCCTTCACTGGCGGTTATTAACGCAAAGGATACTGAATCCCACATGCTTTTATCTATGATTCTTACCGCAGGTCAACAGATGCACCAGGTGTGGGTAATGATTGATTCCGGGGCCACTGGGAACTTTATTGACACTGGGTTAGTAGAACGGTTAGAGTTGAGACGCATACCCAGAGAGACCCCGGAGAAAGTGTTGGTAGTGGACGGTAAACCCATTAAGTCAGGTCCCATTATCGAACAGACGGAGAGAATAGGGTTAGTTATGAAGGGGGAGCAACAAGACCACGTAGAAGACCTCACGTTGAATATCATTGAGGCACCACAATATGAGGTTATCTTGGGAATGCCATGGTTATGGCAACATAACCCTTGTGTGGACTGGAAGAAAAAGACCTTAGCGTTCCAGTCTGATGAGTGCAGGACAAACTGTTTGCATGCTCCTAGTTCTCATCTTCTGGCTCTTTCACAGAGGTTCCATATAGCTACTGCTGCGGAACAAGAAACAGTGCTTCCTTCCGTGTACGAGTGTTACAGGGAGGTTTTCAGTGAAGAAATGGCAGAAAGACTACCCCCTCACAGAACCTATGACTGCCAAATTGACCTAATTGCTGGGGCTACCATCCCTTCTTGTTGTGTGTATGCTTTGTCAGAGCCAGAAACAAAACATCTAAGGAAGTATCTAGACCATTATGTTGAAATTGGTTTCATTAGGCCTTCTCGTTCTCCTGCGGCTTCGCCTCTTTTTTTTATCTCTAAGGCGAACGGAGATTTGAGGGCATGTATCGATTACCGTATGCTTAACAAGAACACGGTGAGGAATCGATACCCTCTTCCACTCATCTCAGTGTTATTGGACCAGGTGAGGGAAGCAGTGGTTTACACCCGATTAGATCTACGGGGGGCTTATCATCTGGTTCGCATCCGTGAGGGAGATGAGTGGAAGACGGCTTTTAAGACGCGTTATGGATTGTTTGAGTACTTGGTAATGCCCTTCGGGCTGTGCAACGCCCCTGCGGCCTTTCAATTTTTCCTAGATGACGTGCTCAAAGACTTTGTAGACAAGTTTGTGGTTGTCTATATAGATGACATCCTGATTTATTCCAACAATCAGGATGTACATGTGAAACATGTTTCTCAGGTACTTCAGAGACTCAGGGAACATAGCCTGTATTGCAAGCTGAGCAAATGTGTATTTCACACATCAGAGGTGGAGTTTCTGGGAGTGGTTATGAGCCCATATGGTTTGAGAATGGCTGAGAGAAAGGTGGCAGCAGTGCAAGAGTGGCCTGTTCCTAAGACTGTGAGAGAGGTGCAGTGTTTCTTGGGATTTGCCAATTACTATCGAAGGTTTATCTCGCACTTCTCTCTTTTGGTATCACCCATCACACGTCTGTTAAGGAAGAGAATACCTTTCTGTTGGAGCACTGAAGCCATGGACGCTTTTACGTATTTGAAAATGGCCTTCACCACAGCTCCCATACTGAGACACCCACAAAATGAGGCCCCATTCATTGTAGAGGCCGACGCCTCCAATGAAGCTATAGGGGCGGTTCTGTCACAACGTGACAGACATACAGGACAGTTACATCCGGTGGCCTTTCTGTCTAGGAAGCTGAACGCTGCTGAACTCAACTATACCATGGCAGAAAAGGAATTGCTAGCCATTAAGAAATCATTCCAGGAGTGGAGGCATTACTTGTGGGGGGCCCTATATCCAGTCACGGTATACACAGATCACCGAAACCTGCAGTATATGAAAACGGCCAGACAACTCACACAAAGACAATTGCGCTGGATGTTATTCTTCTCAGACTATGATTTCGTGGTTACCTTCCGTCCTGGTTCGGAAAACCGAAAGGCGGACGCTCTTTCGCGACAGAATGAGGTCATTGAACCTCAACAAGGCATCACGGAAGCAATAGTTAATCCCAGCAAGGTGCTTTGTGCGATAACAATAGATCATTTTTTGGATGAAATAGCAAAACACAAAGCCCCGTCCTGGTGGCAAGGATGGGCTGATCAGGAGGCCCACCGTTCTCTCAAACATGGATTGCCATTATATAGGAACAAACTATACCTACCAACTCAAGAACTTAGGTTGAAAGCGTTCAATTGGTGCCACAACTCGCTCTTGGCAGCCCATCCAGGGGGCACTAAAACATTACACCTGGTGAAAAGACAATTCTGGTGGGAAAAAATGTCTCAGGACGTAACACAATGGGTGTCACAATGCGAGACATGTGCCCGCAACAAGAGTGAGACAGTTAAGAGTAAAGGAAAACTGATACCCCTTCCCACACCGGAGCAGCCATGGCAAACCATCAGCATGGATTTCGTCCTTGGTCTACCAAAGGATCAGGGGTATGATGCCATCATGGTAGTGGTGGACAGTTTGACCAAAATGGGACACTTCATTCCGTGCAGAAACTTACCAACCGCAGGGCAGACAGCTCAGCTTCTGCTGTCGCATGTGGTTCGGTTACATGGGCTCCCAAGAGTAATTGTGTCCGACAGAGGAACGCAATTCATCGCAAGGTTTTGGCGAATGTGGTGTAAGGCCCTCCAGGTCGAAGCAGCTTTGTCAACCAGCTTCCACCCCCAAACCGATGGGCAGATGGAGAGGCTAAATCAGTCGCTGAAGAAATACCTCCGTTGTTATTCCAAGGAAGCTAACGACTCCTGGGTATCCCTGTTATGGTTAGCCGAGCTGTCCTACAACAATGCATGGCACTGCTCGATCAAAGAAACGCCATTCAGAGCCAATGCAGGATTTCACGCTAAAATGTTACCACTAACCATCCCGAGTGAGGTGGTGACACAACCTACAGTAATGCAGCACATTAAAAAACTACAGGACGCTCACAAGAAGGTGCAGGACAGCTTGAGGTGTGCCAAACAAACGTATAAAACATGGGAAGACGTGCACCGGCAAGAAGGACCTTGTTATCAGCTGGGTGATCGGGTATGGCTGTCCACCAGGAACATACGCTTCAAGGTACGCAGCGTGTTCCATCCGAAATATATCGGTCCCTACACAGTGCTGCGCCGAATCAACCCAGTGGCTTATAAGCTCAAGTTGCCCGCTTCTTTGAGGATCCATCCGGTGTTCCATGTCAGCCTACTGAAACCTGCAGAAGGGGCACGGCGCAAAGAGGTTCCTCCGGTGCTCAGGGACGGACAGCTGGAGTACGAGGTGCGTCGGGTGCTGGACTCTAAGTATCGTCAGGGGCGGCTATGGTATCTCATTTCCTGGAAGGGGTATTCCTCGGAGGATGATTCCTGGGAACCATGTACGAATGTTCACGCTCCTTGTGCGGTTCTAGGAGGCGCATGGGGGGAGGGCGTACTGTCAGGGTATGACCTGGTGCGCCTGCTCTACGGGCTGTTATTCTGTTTTAGATTCCGAAGGACTACATTTCCCAGAATGCCATGGTGGGAGGAGTCACATGCTATATGAAGCAGAAGCACGCTTCACGTAGCGTGCGTAATTCTGGATTCGAGGAGAGGAATCAGGTATGGAGAGAACCCGTCCGTCCTGAAGTAAGGAGCGGATCTATTCAAAACCCCTCGTCTGTCGCTTGGACTTAGCGAAGCCATTCCTCGTTCTGAGGCAGACTCGCGGTTTTTTTCCAAACCGGAGTCTGCAGTGTTCTGGTTGCGAGCGCTGAGGGAGGCGTTACCTAGAGAGGGGCATCGAGGCTGCCTTCAGCTGTTCCGGATAAGACTGTGACAAAGCTTCATCAGCCATTGAAGCAACAGAGTATCTCGGATGAGCAGAGTGTTAGGTAGAAGCTGAACGCGCTCAATTTCATAACGTTTCTTTTCTTATACCACTTTTGGCAGTTCTTGCTGAGAGTGTATTATTACTTTCTTTGGATGCCTTTATATTGAGGAAGAGAGTGTTATACTGGATCCCATATTGTAAACGTGGATTAGGAATTCCCAAGATCTGGCGAATGATGTAATTGGCCTGATTTCTTGTTCCGAGACTGCATGGGTTAATGAGAACCCTTGGGACTTGAAATTCGTACCTTTCTTTGGAGCAGTGCCTTCACTCATATCAATGCTGGTGGCATTTCTGTTTATTCTGGCTCATATATTATTTAAAGAAGGGAATTGAATAACAAGGGTAGGTACCAGTAGTGGGAGGTATTTATAAGGGCCTGAAGAAGTGGTGAATGTGGAATAATCTGTGTGCTTTGTGTTGTAGGTGTATCCTCCTCCTGTGCGAGATGAATCGTGCCTGAGGTAGTGAGGTCCAAAAGAAACACCAAGGCCGGTGGAGCTTGTGTTACAGGTACTAGTTCCCCTCTAGTGAGACCTTTTGAGAGTAGCTATGATTTTAGGCCTGTGTTGATTGATGTGTTTTTTGATTACAGGTTTCCCTTTCCCGGCTGTTCCCACCCTATTCCTTTCCCTCACTTGATCGCCCCAAAACTCCGTAACACAGGTGTTGGAGTTGGGGATGTCGAGAGGTGGACCCCTTTGAGCAACGATCGGATCCTGAGGAGTTCTCGTGGTTTTGACACGTACTACACCGAGGAGGTTGACCAGTGGGCTGATTATGATGATTATGCAGAATTTGAGGAAGTGCCTTACGAGCACCAGATGGAGGAACAATTGGTGGAAGCCCTGGATACCCTCATCCAGGGTTCTGTGAACAGGGTGCTCATCAAGGCATTACAACCATTTACAAAGCCCCTGCAAAATTATGGAAAGTGCAAATTTAAGGCATCACTAGGTGAGCCATCACTACACTCCTCAGCGGAAGTCCTTTCACAAGTGGCGTCCAGTGTCATTATAGACCATGGGTATGGCGGCTCCCTCCCTTTGGGCAATTCATCCCTTCTGATTCCAGGGGAGGTGGAGGAATCTTCCCCGGCCGCCCCGGACACTTCGGACTCGGAGCAGGACGCAGAAGAGCCTAAAAAGGTGACAAAAAGAAAGCATAAAACGCACCATGTGAGCAGTGTCTCAACTAATAAGAACCTGCTTTTTGACCCCAGAAATATTGTACACCCGAGGTCTACTGAATGGATCCCATGTGTGGAAGTTGCACACTATGTACAGTAGAACCTCCGACAAGGCTTTGAGCAGGAGGTACGCGCCACGTTGAGGTCTGAATGCCCTAGACCAGCCTTACTGGGCAAGGTGGCGGACACACCGGAGTTGGACCCTAACATGGCCGCGTTTCTGAAAAAGTTTTCCAAAGACCCAAAAAAGGGGCTGGACAGAGCATGGAGAGGGTACCAGGATAAGTTATTAGATGTCTCTGGCCCTCTCACGAAAATCCTCGATGCCGCTGTGCAAGCCAAAGATTCCAACACCCCCTTAGACGTGACAGAGATATTGGAATGGGCGCAGAGGGCTCTCTGTTTCCTGGGCAATGCAAATTGTACATTATTGACCAAGAGGAGACGATCTTTCCTAATGAGGATTGATCCGCAACTTGCGGACATGGCCATGACTGAAGCTGGAACCCTGGCGAACGGGTTATTGTTCGGTGACAAATTTATATAGGAGTTGGGTAAATATGTGGCGACATTCTCGGCACTGGACAATGCCCAAAGTAATATCAAAAAGGTTTTCCACACTGGCCTTTTAACCAGGGCCGTACGCTTCAGGGGTCGAGCGACCGGCCGTGGATTTAGTCAGACCTCCAGAGGTTTTGACCAGAGAGTACGTGGGGGAGCCCAGCGGTCCAATTTCTATCCCACCAAAAATCGCGGTGGCAGAGGCAGACATCAGAAGAGAGGCTATCGAGGACAGAGTAACGACAGAGATACCTCCTACTCAGGTAAACCTGATTCAGTGTGGGGATGTCAAAGTGGGGGGTCAGATTGCTTGGTTTATACACAAGTGGGAGAACCTGACGCGCGACCCTTGGGTACTTCGGACAGTACGAGTTTTTCAGATAGATTTTTACGCAACTGCAAAACAGATTCACCAACCACAACCACTACATTTTTCCCATGTAGAGAGGTCTTTTATAGACAACGAAGTGGCATCACTGATGCACAAAGGAGCAATTGTAGAGACAGAACCTCACAATCACGGCTTTATCAGCACTGTGTTTCTAGTTCCAAAGAAGGATCAGGGCTTCCGGCTAGTGTTAAATCTCAGGGAGTTCAACTCTTGGATAGTGTATCGCCACTTCAAGATGGAGGGCATACATTTCCTTCGAGATTTGCTCTTAGAAAGGGATTGGGTGGTGCGTCTCGATTTGAAAGACGCGTATCTAGCGGTACCTATTTTCCCTCCTCACCGGAGGTTCCTTCAGTTCCAATGGGGGACCAAATGGTATGAATTCTCCACAATGCCGTTCGGACTCTCGTCCGCCCCTTGGTGTTACACCAAGCTCCTCAAACCTGTAGTACAGCTCTTGAGAGAGAGAGGGGTCAGACTCATCATTTATTTGGACGACATCCTTATCATGGCTCAGACTGTGAATACAGTCCTTCGACATCTAGCATGGACGACTCAACTCCTACAGGAGTTGGGGTTTGTCATCAACTCCAGCACAGTCGATTGAGTTTTTGGGGTTCCAGGTGAACTCGGTAGCGGCACAGTTATTGCTCCCACTGAAAAAAAGAATTCCGATCAAGAAGGAATTGAGGAGAGCGCTTGCCTCTCAGACTATATCCTTACGGACGCTGGCCAGGTTAGTAGGCCTGTTAGCGTCTTCGATTCAAGCCATCTTCCCGGGTCCCCTTCATTACAGGGCACTCCAGAGGTTGAAATTATGCATTTACGCAAGGGCCTAACCTACATGGAACAGATTTTGTTGAATGCGGAAGCCAGAGTAGAAATTTCTTGGTGGTTGGAACACATGGACGCATGGAATGGCAAGGCCATATTCGCATCAATCCCAGAAGTCGTGATCGAGTCGGATGCCAGCAGATGGGGCTGGGCAGCCCGTTGCGGCTCCGTGGAGACGGGGGGCAGACGGTCCATAGAGGAATTGAAACTCCACATAAATATTCTGGAACTTTTGGCGGGCTCATTTGAGATCAGGACGCTTTCCCCACAGAAGGCGAGTTGTTGTATACTCCTGCGGATGGACAATGTCTCAGCGGTGAGATACATCAACCGTCTGGGTGGCACGAGATCCCGGCTGTTAGTGGAAATAGCCAGGGATTTCTGGCATTATTGTCTCCTTCACCACATATCGGTGACAGCGGAGTACATCCCGGGCAGCGCCAATGTGGTGGCGTATTGGAATTCACGTTTCCTTCGAGATTCCAGCGATTGGCAGCTTCACCCCAGAATATTCCAACAACTGAACGACAAGTGGGGTCCTTGTTCGATAGATCTGTTTGCATCCAGGCTGAATACACAACTGCCTCGGTTCTACAGTTGGCGACCAGATCCTCTGGCGATCAACTCGGACCCATTACTTCAATAATGGACGACGGGTATGCTGTATACATTTCCTCCGTTCGTCATGATTCAGAGAGTCTTGGCGCAGATCCGCAGGCAGAGAGCGGAGGTGATGTTGATATCCCCGTGTTGGAGAGCACAAGCTTGGTTCCCAGCAGCGCTGGCCCTGTCATGTGCGCCTCCAATACGTCTGCTATCATTCCAAGAGATTTTGACGGACCCTCTGTGTCAACCTCCTCCGTTAGTACTTCAGGAGCAGTTGTCCCTCATGGCATGGAGACTTTCAGGAGACGCTGGCAAATGCCGGGAGTTTCTGAGAGCGCAATGTTTTTCTTGTCTCAATCCTGGGCCCCCGCTATGCACAAGCGATACGAGTCAACTTGGCGTAAGTGGGTTAGTTGGTGTGCTGAACGACAGGGGGATCCCGTGGGATCCGGTATCCATACAATAGTTAATTTCCTGTCGGATATGGCAAGTAAAGGTTTGGCCTATAGGGCGGTTAACAATTTCCGATCTGCGATTTCGGCAGGTCATCCTCACGTGGATGGAAAACCGGTGGGGGAACATCCATTGGTATGTAAGGTGGTGAGAGGCATCAGGTTGGTGAATCCTCCAAAACCACAATACTCACAATAGTGGGATGTGGATATAGTTCTATGTTTTCTCAGGAATTGGCCAGCAAATGAAGGCCTATCACGTAAACTGTTATCTGCAAAATTAGCATTTTTGTTATGTTTAATTTCATGTAGACGAGTGTCTGATGCGCGAGCACTGCATTTAGCAGGTAGGGCATTCACTCAGTCGGGAGTTTCATTTAATATCTCTAAAAGAACTAAAACAAACTCTAAATGTGTCTCTTATCCTGCGTTTCCACATCACAGCAAATTGTGTGTTGTACAATGTTTGAAATGTTATGAGGATTGTACTCAAGAATTTCGAAATGATGTTGCAGGACAATTGTTGAGTTCCTTACAGAGATCTTTTCACCCAGTCATTGCCGCAACTTTAGCCAGGTGGGTCACTTGGTTGTTAAATCTGGCAGGTATTGATTCGTCGGCCTTTGGAGCCCATTCTGTAAGAGGAGCTATGGCTTCTAAAGCTTTTGCTACGGGTTCCCGATTGGAATATATTATGACTGCGGCGGATTGGTCTTCTGATTCTACTTTTAAGACGTTTTATCATAAACCAATTGTGGATGTAGCAACTATGGTGGTGGATCAACTTTAAACTAGCATAATCAGAAGCCTCCGTGTACTGCCATAGAATAAAAAAAATTCTAGCCAACACATCAAGAATTTTCAATTCTATTAAGGACACGGAGGCGAGGATTATCCCACCCTAGAAACTGTATTATATGTTATGAGTTTTGAATTGTTCATACTGACAATTGTGAGTTTATACAAAGTTATGTTTTATGATGTTGGGTGTTCTTCCCGCCCGTAATCTTGTTGAAAATACATTCAGTGAATGGTATGTTACGACTTATATTCTCTTTTCAGGAGAGCAGAATAAACCGGCTTAAGGAGTCAAGAGGCAATCCAAGTTGGATCAAGAGAAGATGTTCCGGTGGTTAGGTTCTGGTTCAAGTCGATGTAGGAATCGGCAAAGTTCAAGGTTCAACGGTCAAGTTTAAGGACTGTGTTGGAAGGTTTTTCACAAAGAAAGAGGAAGCAGTATTGCGTCAGAGAGATATATGCCTATGTGTGTTATGTGATTGGTGCATACTATGGAGGGGGTTGTACTTCCGGGGTTATGCTATTTTAAAGTTTATTGGCTGCTGTTTTATGTCAGTAAAGAGAGAGAAGCATAATCCTCGCCTCTGTGTCCTTAATAGAATTGAAAATTCTTGACGTGTTAGCTAGAAAAAGTTTTATTCTGGCAGTGGTCGAAGTGGGGGAAAAAAAGTGGGGGAACTGTGGGTGGAGAATCAGAGGGCGTGAATAACCCGTGGAATGGGTCAGTGGGCGGAGTCAGAGGTGTGGCAGAAAGAGCAAAATATCCCAATTTTTTGTATTTGTTTCCCATTTCACTAACCGGTTACAGCTTATTACGTTATTTAATTTAACCAATGGATACACATGTTTATTTAAGGTTTAATATGAGTTATTGACAGTAAAATACATTCACAAAGTGGGATACGTTTCCAATCACAGAATGTCCCAAATATCCCTAAAAGTAGAATCGCAAGCCATTTGTCTCCCAGCCATGGAGTTTCTGTCATCAGCACTTCTCCTCCCTTTTTCCACAAGAGCAATTCAAACATGAATGGCAAAATATACTAGTTTGCAAATGTTTTCCACATAATTATGGATCTGCCATATTTGCCACATAATACATCATCTGCTGCATAATCTGACGATTTGAACTAGTAAATTGTTTATAGCTAAAACGGATCAAAAGTTCCTAAAAAATGTGACGTGCTGCTGTGAAGTGGAGGGCCCTTTGCAGAGATTGACTGGTCACCTTTCTCACTGCTGCAGTTGTATGTTCCACTGGTACTAATAAGGAAAAATCTTTGCAGAGTCTGTTAGCATGTGTAAAAATGTCAAAATAATAAAGTATCAGAAAATTTACAGCACCACTAATACCAGTGTAGGGTGTCAGAGCACTTTACATCACACATATTACACAGAGACAATCAATCATACGTGTGTAAATCACTGTATAGGAAATGTTACTTAAGACAAAGGACTACAAGGTGTAGGAGTCACATGACAATCATATTAGTAGGCACTATAGTTTAATAGTGATTGGTCTGGAGAAACACAGACTGAATTTAGAACGTAATACCATGGTTGGGGGTTCGCTTTAATAACCAGAATTAATCATTATCCAAATGAACTCTTTTTCTGCAACATTAGGATAATCAAAGACTGGGGAAAAAACCATAACGCTCTAATTTATACCTTGCAGTTTGCATGCAGCTCTTACATGACAGTTAATAGCTCACTGCTGTATGTTAGGATTTTAACTTATTAACTGCAAGTAACAATAGGGTCTCTCTGACAAAAGCAGTAACCCACTGACCTATTTACATTATATGCACTTTGTGATCTGCATGGTACATGTTCCTAGCAGAAGGCACATTAACCCTCTGCGCTTCCTTTCCATGAGTCAAAATGTCCACTAGACAAAACACCATCTCTCTCTACCAAGAACATTAATCACTGGAGTTATCATGACATTTTTATTGTTGCTGAAAATTGTTGGAGGCCAGGAAGGAGGCAGCAAGTGCTTTTAAAACCATATTATACTTGCAAACACGACGACCCCACATGAAGTTAGCGCCAGCCGCGGTCCATACAGGTAACAGCGGTGGGGCCGGGTAAGAGGGTATTTTGAGGGACGATGCAGAAGGAAAATTAATTATTTATTTAATTTTCCCTCTGCATCGTCCCTCGAAATCCCCCCTTACCCGGCCCCTCTGCCCCACCGCTGTTAGCTACACGGACCGCGGCTGGTCAGCACCTGGTGCGGTCGCACTGCCCTAGAGCCACCCTGCTCAAGGGTCCTGTGACCTCAGTGACAGAGTCACTGTCGCTCTAGGGTGTGCTGCTTCATAGGCCTGCCCCCAAGACTGGAGGTGAACTTCAGAATGAATTGTGGCGGACAGGCCTTCAAGGTTAACCCACACTTGCCACTGCTAGGGTCCACCTGCTGGTGCTAAGACACCAGGGCTTTTAAGATCTTGCGGGGCCTTCTAAGGTCTAGCATAGGAATGTGCTCCCTCAGGGGGAGTGGTCTGGTGGACTGGTCATGAAGGCTGAACCTGGTTCCCCAGTTCCAAATTTAGCAGCTCTGACCATAGTGCCACATCCTCTCCCCCACTGAACACCATACTGCCCCACTGAGAGAAACTTGCACTGCACTGACCCGCTATAAACACCTGGATGTGACTCAATTCAAATTACGCACTAGACAAGCAATATGCTGCCTAAAAAAAAATTAACAACATCCTAGAAAAAGCAAACACTCATAGGGAATGCAAGATTAAGTAAAGCATGTAAGAAATGTAAGCAGGAACAACATGGTTACCTTAACGATTTTACACTCATTATTCAGAAATTAGTGAGTGCTTTTGCCTGAAAAGTTAAGGCCATGACTACAGGGTCCAGAAGGGACCCGTTTCAATGCCCATTGCTTATATCCTTACAAAACGTAAGCAGTATGGTTTAAAAAGACCACATTTGTGAATACAGAGCCACGGTATGCATTTTGTTTTCCAATTCACCCATCAAGCAGGTATTTCAGTACCTCCAGGAATAGTGCACTTTCCCACCCAGGGAAAACAATGTTGTTCAAAGAGCGGCGAGAAAACAAAAGTTGCGCTTAACTGGCAAACACTGTAAAGTGGCGCTAATGTGTTTAGGTGTGAGTAAATCACTCTGACGACCTTGCAACCACTCTGTCTTGCGTTAGTTAGTTATTTTTCATATTTTGAATGTTTTATTTCTCTCCACCCCGAGGCTGCACTTTAAAATTGAAATATGTCAGAAAAACCCGACGTTTCCAGCAAAAGTGTTTTTCTTTTTTGGATCCATTTCACAGGGGAGCAAATAAACGAAAGGAGGAAAGAGAAGGTAATACCTGTTTTTGAAGTCTCGGTTTTCACTAAATGAGGAGCGAGACAGAAAGAGAGGGAAGGGGGGGGGGCAGCTGCCAGCGGCAGGAGAACTGAACACTGTCCTTGTCTTCTCTGGGCATGAAGGAAAAGACCGAGTCCTTTTCCTTCTCTGCCCGTTCCGCCCGTCCCCAAAAGCCGAGCCTTAACTATCGGCCTTGGCGATTTCTGCCCTCCCCGACGCATGTTTAAAATAAGAAAGTAGGGGAGCGGACACTATGAAATTAAAGAAGTAGGGGCACGCCGTGCCCTGCCGATCCCGCCCACTTCGACCACTGGATTCTGGGTACATCACCTAATCTCTCCCAAGGCCGGCTTTAAGGGATGTGGCCGCACTGGGAGATGCCCTGGGGTCGGGGAGGGGTGCATTGAGGCTGTGACCCCAGAGCGGGCACTGCGTTCAGAAATAACTTACGATTCAGACAGCAATAAAAATGTCAATATAACTTTTGTGATTACTGTACCTTGTGATCATTGTACCTGCCGGACGCAACAACAACTGCTGCCTTGCATCTACCATTCACCTGCCTCCACTTCTGGCTCACCTCCATCCCTGGACCCACCGCCCTCGCCGAAACCCGCGTCGCGCCTCACCCCGCCAGCCGCCACTTTCACGGAACCACTCCAGTGCCTCCTGATCAACGCCAGATCACTCTGCAAACACACCACGGAAGTATGGGGCACCATCTCCACCCTCACCCCCGACATGACCTTCATCACAGAGATGTGGCTCACCTCCGCATCGGCCCCTGACATCACCACCGCCACACCGACCATGTAAAAGATGAAACACCGGGACTGCACCAACAGACAGGAGGTGACATTGCCATCGTACTCAAGGAATTAATCATCTGAACCACCACCGAAGACGAAACCACGCTCATCATGGAGTACCTGTACTTCCAACTCCACACTGACTAAAACACCACCGTCAAAGGCACTCCCGCACACAGACCCCCAGGACCGCGAACCGGCCTCAGAGACTCCATCACAGAATTCATCACCCTGCTCTCCATCGAATCCCAAAACTACGTCTTCCTGGGAGACCTCAATTTCCACCAATACGACCCCAAATACACCACTCCACCAAACCTACTGGAATGAATGGACAACATCAGCCTCATACAACTGGTCTCAGACCCCATGCACAGAGCAGGACATGCACTAGAGCCCATCTTCATGTCCAGCAACAGAGTAGGATACAGCCACACCAGGGAACACACCTGGTCCAATCATTATATCGTCCATTTCACCATCGCTGGACCACCCCGCACCACTCCCAACCGCCACAGCGCCGACTTCCACAGATGGACCAAAGTCACATACCACCAACGGACTGCTGCCCTCAGCATCACCAAGTCTGACGTCTCCACCAACCTGAATCAAGCACTAGAGAATTTCAACGACGGGATCACCTGCGCCACTGACCGAGTCACCCCCACCAAACCAGCCAAAACACCCAAAATCCACCAACTGTTACACCCCAGAACTCAGAGTGTTGAAACGCAGATGCAATCACCTATAAAGAAGATGGCGCACCAGCAGAAATGACAACTATAGAGCCACCTTCAAGTCTGTCCTCAACACCTGCTACCACCAACTCAGAGATGCGAAAAGGGAGGCCCTGGAAAACTGTATCGAGGCCAGCGGCAACCAGACCAAGGAGCTCTTCACCATCGTCAGAGAGTTCACCTGCCTGTGAGCCACAGAGAAAGCAATCCCCGCCTTACAGGAACTCTGCGACGCTCTGTCAAACCACTTTCACAACAAGATAGCTGCCATATTCAGAAACTTCGATCCCCAACCGACCAACCTCCTCAACCTCCCCACCACTACGAAGACCGCCAGCAACCTCCCGCTCACCACATGGGAACAGCTCAGCACAATGAACACTACTGCCCTAATGAACTCCATCCATTCTGGAGCTCCCTCTGGCCCATGCCCTCATTAACTCTTCAAACTCTGAAGCAACAAGATCAGCCACTTCCTCACAACCATCCTCAATGCATCCATTACTGCAGCCACATTTCCCAATGCCTAGAAATACGCAGAGATCAGACCCCTCCTCAAGAAACCCTCCGCAGACCCCAGCAATCTCCAGAACTACTGCCCCATCTCGCTGCTCCCATTTCTGCCAAATTCCTGGAGAAAGCCATCAACCTCCAACTCACCGGACACCTGGTGAGAAACAACCTGCTAGACCCCTCCCAATCAGGATTCAGAGCCAGCCACAGCACAGAGATGGCCTGATTGCTGCAACAGACAATATCTGAACCTTACTCGACAGAGAATCTGCCGCCCTCATCCTCCTTGACCTCTCCGCAGCCTTCAACACTGTCTCCCATCACACACTCATCAATCGACTACATCAGATCAGAATCAAAGAAGACGCCCTTAGATAGATGGCATCTTTTCTCATGGGGTGCACCCAGAGAATCTGTCTCCCTCTCTTCACCTCACAACCCAAATGCACTATCTGCGGCGTCCCTCAAGGTTCATCCCTTAGTCCTACCCTTTTCAACATCTACATGATGCCGCTAGCTGAAATCGTCAGAACCCACAACATCAACATAATTTCCTATGCCGATGACACCCAGCTTGCCCTCTTGCTCTCAGTGTACTCCAACACCATGAAGTCCAAAGTCCAACTTGCATGAAACACGTCTCCACCTGGATGAAGGACAACTGCCTGAAGCTCAACATGGACAAAACCAAAGTGCTGATTTTCAGCAGCCACCTCTCTCCCTGGAACGACACCTGGTTGCCATCAGAACTTGGACTCACCCCCTCACCGAAAGACCATGCCTAGAACCTCAACATCATCCTGGACAGCCAACTCTCCATGAAATGACAGGTTAACGCCGTCTCCTCAGCCTGCTTCCACACTCTCCACATGCTCCACAGAATTTTCAAATGGCTCCCCATCAGCACCTGAAAAACAGTGACCCAGGCCCTCATCACCAACCGCCTTGACTACGACAAAGCACTCTATTCAGGCACCACCATAGAACTCATGAGAAGATTCCAGATGATACAGAACACAGCAGCCAGACTGATCCTCAACCTGCCCAAAAGGATCCACATTACCCAGGTCATAAGAGACCTCCACTGGCTCTCCATCCAAAAGAGATGCCAGTTCAAGCTGCTGACCCACACATAAAAAGCCCTCCACGAACAAGGACCTGCACACATGACCCACCACCTGAACTTCAACCAACCATCCAGAAACCTCCTCTTTGCCCCCCTTGCCCTCCCACAGGCTCCACACATATGCCGCTCCGGAGGACGCTTCTATTCCCACCTCGCCGCCAAGTCCTGGAATTCCCTCCCCTCCACCTCTGAATATCACCCTCGTTGACAGACTTCAGGAAGAAACTCAAGACATGGCTCTTCGACTGAAATCCACAGCCCAGCACCTGGATACCCTCACGGGTAATCAGCTGCGCTACACAAGTATCGTATGATTGATTGATTGAGAGAGAGAGAGAGAGAGACAGCGAAGTTTTGTCTAGTCACAGTTTTGGCTTGCCATAAAGTATTGCAGAGGGTTAATATGCCTGCTCCAAAGAAAAGAACTGTATTTTATGTGGATAGCTGAGTGGATTAGTAAAATCAGCCTTTACCAGAGCTTTAAAACAAATTAAATGTATGTGAGAGAGAGCCCATGGAGGGATAGGGGCACTTTGGCTGGGTGGTAGTGAGGGAATCCAAGGAGGAGGTCATAAGGGTGTGCCAAAAAAGATTGTTGCACCAGGCGCCACCAGCACTAAAACCGGCCCTAAAAACATGAATGTAAGCTTGTTTAATGCAATAGGTGGTCATGTAAAGCTCCCCAATGCCCTTGGGCCGAGTTCATGCTATAAAATAAAAACTACAAAAAAGTGCAATGGTTACACTCATACATAATTTATATAGTTCACTTCAGTTTGTAGTTTAATAGACTTCATGCCAGACCCTTGGCCTGGAGGGCATCAGAGCGCTGTACACAAAAGTTAATTGAATACCGGTATATGTTACGGAGATACACATAATAGCAAACACAAATTAATTTATCAGGTAAGACAAGTGATGTGAATCCCCGAAGGCAAATGAGAGTTCGCATTTATGTGCCATGAGTAATAAAATGATTGTTTTTATATATACCTTTGCATTTCACCCCTTCAGCTTATAAGCTCTATAGATAAGAGTTATGCTACTATTATACATTTTAAGATGTCTCAATTTATTGAACTTGGAAGAATTAAAACAAAGTTAGCCTTGCAAAGATTAAAGTGCCTGACCTGCAGATGTCAGAGGTTCCAACTGAACCACAGAGCTGGATACCTATGTTATAAAATCCTCAGTGTAAGGGATAAGCAGATAATTCATGGGCGGCTCATCTCTAGGAGCATCGGGGACACGCCATCCCTAATTTTTGCTCTTTCTGAATCAATTAATGACTAAACTATAATTACCTCCATGTCCCTTGTCCTCAACCCAGTCATTAGTTATGAGGTTAATTGTCCAATCCGAGCACAGGAAACAAAGCAGGAAATGCTACCTAACCCCACCCACCCTGAGCTGGATACTACAAGAGCGTGGCATTTCTCCCAGTACTTCCTGTTTTGTTTCCTGTCCTTCGGACGCAAGACAAGGGAATGCTGAATTCTTAGCTGGCATTGACTTCCTTCGTTGTGGTGATTGTTAGCTTCTCTGCTGGACTTAGGAGCTTCATCCTTAGCTATGTGGGAGCTACGCTGAAGGGAAGGGCTGGAATGCATTGCCTCCTCATAAGTCTTCTTCACCACATGACTAACATAGTGAGCTTCAGCTCCCCAACAGAACCCTCCAAGCAAATTAGCGCTCTAGCTCTCCCATCCCTCCCTAACATGGCCGACCTCCTTCACCCCATACCTAGCAAAAGAGGAGGCACGACCCACCCCACTTCCTGTTTTTTTGGTTCTGCACTGCAGACTCTTTGAGAAAGTTACAGGTAAGTGGGGCGAGGTTGTGCGGGAGCCGACCCTGAGGCCCGGGGGAAGCCCTGCTAAGCAGGCTCTTGTGACTACGTTGTGTTGAAGTACGGGTGGTCCATGAGTGTGTGAGGTGCGGGAGGCTCGTCATAGCGAGCGCTTACCTTTTTTGTTTCACGGCCCTGCTTCAGCCGGCTCACGTATTGAGGAAGCCTCTCCTTATGGTGATGCCGTCTTTCCGGGATCTTTTCCGTGCGGCCGCTGAGCCGCTTTAGGATGTGGTGCAGGAGGGTCCGTGTGGTGGGTCCTGCAGGTCATGATTGCCATGGGGGCCGGAGCGCGTCTCCTAGAGAGCTTTTTGAGCATTGGGCTGCTGTAGGGAAGCCGGCTCATTATGATGCTGGGGCTGTGACACGTCACACATTCCTGGACTACTGAGAGTAGCTGGGGAATATGGATGTTCGGTTCAGGCTGGCAGCGTGCACGCTGCTTGTGTAGGTGGTTGCTTGGCAACCAGACCGGCTTCCTATGGTTTTTACGACAGGATCAGCCTACATTAAGCCTGGCTCCCTAGGGACGGTTCAATGCCCGACCCGAGTGTGTGTCAAGATGTTGAATGATGAGGTACCGCAAGTGAGGGCAGGCCCTAGAGTGCAGACTCCAGCAGAGTCTCCTTCCTTGCAGGCCATTCAGCAGATGATCCAGGCTGTGGTGGCAGCAGCGTTTAAGGAGCGTGAGGGCCCTTATTTCCCTAAGAGGCAGTGTGTTGAGCCTTCCACAAGTGCGGAGGCTGACGGAGAGGAGGATGATCTCCGGGGCCCATATGTGCAGGGGTAGGAGCTTAATATGGTTCTGCAGCATATCAAGGATAACCTTGCATTCTCTGTGCCTCAGGTGGAGGAAGTATCAGAGGATTTCTTTATGCAGTACCAGAGGCGTGATCCTGAGTCCCTTCCCCTGCATCCCTCTATCAAGAAGGTGATGGATATTGAGTGGCAAGAGGTGGACAAGCAGTTTTATCTGAGGTACTTATCTAAGCTTTATGCCCTTCAAGACTTTGCTAAGGATTTTCCGGCGGCAGATAAGGTAGATTCATTGATGGCTGGGCTGTCCTCTCAGGGGACCATCATTTCTGAGAATGCCTCTCCTTCGGACCCGGTTGACAAGAGGGTGAAGGCGGCAGTAAAAAGGTCTTACGCCGCGGCCAACCTCTCCATTAGGGCCTCTGCTATCTCTCCTACACAATCCAGTCTCTTTTGAACGACTACAAGTCTCTTGCTGAACTTATGGAGCAAAAGCGAACATCATGCCTACCCTGGCAGTCATGGAACAACAGAACAGGATGTTGTCAGACATTTCCTTTGATACCTTGGGGTCTGCGGCTTCAAGGTGGTGCTGCTATTCAGGCCAGGTCTGGTTGCACCATTGGAAGGATGAAGCAGCGCAGAAGTCCATTCTGATGAAGATTCCTTTCTCCGGGATGAAACTGTTTGGTGCTCCTTTGGAAGAGATGGTGAAAAAATCGGTGGAGGATAGCAAACTGTTGGCTCCCAATTGTCCTTCTAGGGGTAGATTCTTTGGCCCTAAGAGGGCCTTTGGCCTGTCTTCTGCTCCATGTGGTAACCTGCCGTTTCGTGGGCGGGGACGTGGCCGGGGTGTTCCTTTCTCCCACAAGTCCTGGTCTCAGCAGTCAGATGTTGGCTCCACCACCTCATCGAAGTCCTTACTGTTCGAGGGACCCCAATGGTCATCTCCCTGGAGGGGGCGGTCGGTTGTCGTATTTCATGGAGACTTGGGGGAAGCCAGTCACCGACCAGTGGGTCTTATGGATTGTCGAGGAGGGCTACACAATTGCCTTTGATTCTCCGCCTCCAGAGTTTTTTGTTCACACTCCTTTTCCCTCAGCTGCCGCAAAGAGGGAGGCTCTTTTGGTGGCTATTTGTGATCTTCTCGCTAAAGGGGCCATTCATCCAGTTCCGGCCTGTCAGAGGGGTCAGGGTGTATACTTGATCCTTTTCCTAGTAAGAAAAGCATCGGGGAACTATCGTCCTGTGCTGAATTTGAAGCGGGTGAACTTGTTTGTCCCTCATGTTAAGTTTAAGATGTTGTCTTTGCAGGAGATCCTTTCTTTGCTGGTTCAGGGGGACGTGGTGGCTTCCTTGGATCTGCTTGATGCCTATCTGCACTTGCTGATTCATCAGGCCTTCCAGCAATTCCTCAGGTTCTGTGTGGGCCCGGGCATTTTCAGTTCAAGATATTACCCTTTGGCTTTTCTTCTGCCCCGAGGGTTCTTACGAAAGTCTTGGCTTCCTTAGTTGGCCTCATCCATAGGGAGGGCATTCAGGTGTTCCCGTACCTTGATGACTGGCTGATTTCTGCCTCTTCTTTTTCCAAGGGGACTTTTCATGTCCGGAGGGTCTGCGAGATTCTGGAGGTCCACGGCTTCCTGATCAACCACAAGAAGTCGCATCTGGTTCCCACCCAGGACCTGGTGTTCATTGGGGGTCACCTAGACATGGTCAAGGGGCTGGTGTTTTTGCCGACAGAGAGGATGGCAATCTTAAGGAGGGACCTGGGTTGCCTGCTCGCCCTGGATTCAGCCCTGGTGCATCAGTGGTTGAGATTACACGGCTTGATGTCAGCAGCAATCAACGTGTTGTCGTGGGCTCGGTTGCACCTGTACCCATTAGTGAACCATCTCCTGTCCCACTGGTCCCCTTTTTCTGCCAATTAAGATCTTCATGTGGTGGTGTACCCTCAGATCCAGATCACCCTGGGTTGGTAGATGGAAGAGGCCAATCTTGCAAGGGGTCTGACTTTTCAGGGGTCTTCCTCCCAGGAACTGACAATGGATGCCAGCAATCTGGGCTGGGAGGTGACTCTGGAGTCCTGGTCTGTGCAGGGGCTATGGGATCACCTGCAGACTGGTTGTTCTTCCAACTTCAGGCAACTGAAGGCTGTTCAGGTGTCTTGTCAGGAATTTGCGTCAGCCCTCAGGGGTCATCATGTGCTGGTCCAGATGGACAATTAGGTAGTGATGGTTTATCTCAATCACCAGGGGGGGTTGCAGGGTTCAATCCTTGTGGCTCCTGGCTCAGGAGATTCTGGCCTGGGCATAGAGCACTGTGTTGCCTCTAAGGGTGGTATATCTCCCCGGGAAGGAGAATTGTGCAGCGGACCACCTGAGCAAGGTTTTCCCCCCATGAATTCGATCTCTTTGTCGACTGAGGTGTTCCTTGTGTTGCAGAAGAGGTTTGGGTGTCTGAAGGTGGACTTATTTGCGGGCAAGGACAATATTCTCCTGCCCCGCTTCTGCACGATTACTCCGTCTGGAAGCATGGCGAATGGATGTGCTGTCCTTCCGGTGGCCAGACGACCTGCTTTATGTATTTCCTCTGACCCCCTTGATTACCAGGGTGTTGTGCAAGATCTGCCTGGAGAGGGTTTTTGTTCTATTGGTGGTGCCGGACTAGGTCCAGCGTTCGTGGTATCCTCTGCTGAGGGAGCTTGGGGTTCAGGTGTTTTGGGCGATTCCCGACCATCCGTATCCTCTGAGGGGTTCGCCTCTGCCGGCGGGGGTTCTGCGGCGGCTCTATCTTCAGGCCTGGCTATTGAAAGGGCGATTCTGTTGTCCTGAGGTTGCTCAGCAGAGGTGGTGGGTCTGCATCAGGGCTCCAGATGTCCGGCGACTCTAAGGTCATATTCCAGACATTGGGGGTCATCATCTAGGTGGTGTGTCACTAAGGGGCTGGACTCTGGTTCGGTGGATCCGATCATGATACTGGATTTTCTGTCTGATGGTTTTTCATTGGGCCTGGCTCCATCTACTTTTCGGGTACAGTGGGCAGCCTTGTGGGCTTCCTGGAGTCCACATTTGGATGAGTTGGATCCTTTTGGTCCAGGTTGATGCGTAGTTTCTTTTTTCAGCGTCCTCAAGAGATTTGTCCTTCCCCAGTCTTGGATCTTCCGTTGGTGTTGGGGTCGCTGGTGGCTGCTCCTTTCGAACCTTTGGTGGCAGTGGGCATTAAAGGGTGTTTTTGGTGACTATTGTGCCCGCTGGTAGGATTGGGGAGTTGGGGTCTTTTTTGAGATCTCCTCCTTTCTTGAGAGTGTTGCCAGATCCCATTGTCCTGCGCTCTGATCCAAAGTTCTTGCCCAAGATCCCCTCCATTGGCAATGGTTCCAGGGAGGTTGTTCTGCCCAGATTTTCTCCTGTACCTGGGTCTGGGGTAGACTCTGGTCTCCCGCTGTTGAATGTCAGCAGAGCGGTGTTGGTGTATCTAGAGAGGACCTTTGAGTTTTGCAAGTGTGATAGTTTGTTTGCCACTTTTGGCCCGGTGAAGTCAAGTCATAAGCCTAATCTTTCTGTCTTGAGTAGGTGGATTAAACGGACGATCCTTTTGGCATACGAGTCTCAGGGGTCAGAGGTGTCAGCCAGAATACAGGGGAGGTCTACCCCTAGTATTTCTGTCTCCTGGCCTTCTTTCAAGGTAGTCTTGATTGAGGACTTATGAGGAGGTAATGCCCCGGTTACTTACCAGTAATCCTTATAACTCCGAGTGAAGTCTTCCTCGCCACATGAGTTCCCATCTCTCCCTTCACTGTTTGGCTATTGGCTTCATTTTGTTTTGGTTGTTGAGACTTGGTAATTGAACAGGAAGTGGGGCGGGACTACTAGCAAAATGTTCTTTTTGCATTCCTCTTATACTAGGCCAGGGGTGAAGGAGGTCGGCCATGTTAGGAAGAGATGGGAGAGCTAGAGCGCTTATTTGCTTGGGGGGGGTCTGTTGGGGAGCTGAAGCTCACTATGCTAGTCATGTGGCGAGGAAGACTGCACTCAGAGTAATGAATATTACCAGTAAGTAACCGGGGCATCCCCAGGCAAGCATGGTTATCGGTACACAAGATGGTTATGATTTTTAGTATGTGAGAGCCTTTCAATTATCGGGTCTTCATTGTGCCTGAAAACGCGCTGTTCAAGTATTTGCTTACCAGTCTGTCTTGCAGCTCCAGTCACACATGTTTGCTCCTTGGGAGTTATGGTTTCCACGTCTGCGCATATCGGACCTGTAGTCCCTCACGCATGCACATTTTAGGTACAGAAGTGGTGTGGTTACCGCTCTAGTGTATCAGAACATTGCTGATCATTCACACTCTTGACCAGTGTCTCCTTTGCGCGCATGCGTGGATGAGAGCCTTTCAGCTCCATGTACAGGGATCTCCTTATTTAGCCCCAATTGCACAGGAGGTGAGTGTTCTTTTTTGGTATCTGTGTCTAATTAAGATTGTTTTCTCTTTTTGCCATAGAGAAAATATGATGAAGAAGAGGCACTAACCTCTTCCTATGGGTTCTTCCTCTAGTAGTTCGGTGTCTCCCTCTCCGCCAAGGAAAAAGGGCAAAGCTTCTCCAGATGAGGACATGATCAGGAAGCTGGTTATGGAGAACCTGGTGTAACTGAAGAAAAGCAAAATGGAATTTGGTGACTATGCAGATCAGGAAAGCATCTACTCTGACTTGTCTGACTCTGATTTATCTGGTGTTTCTTTCCCTCCTCCACTAGAGCACAAAGGGAAACACATTTCTAAAGATATGCTACCAGACTTGCTATCTCATACTAAGGACAACATAGGGTTTCCTAATGAGGAGGTAGCTGAATCCTCAAATGATGCAATTTTGTGACAGTTTAAGAGGCCTGTCAATATTGGGGTGCCTGTCCATCAGTACGTTCTGGATGTGGTTCTAAATGAGTGGAAAGACCCTGACAAGATTAATGTTCCTTGTTTCATGGCCAGACTGTATCCATTAGAAGGGATGGAAGATGAATTACTGGACTCTGTGCATGTGGATTCTATGGTGGCTAGCCTTGTTGGTAGATCCTCTATGGCCGAAGACAATGTTTTAAAAGACCCACCAGACAAGAAGGTAGATGAATCTCTAAAAATGTTTATGCTGGTTCTCCATTTGGCTATTCATAGTGGATTTTATGGGGCTTATGCAGCTCAGTCCTTGTTGTTTGATTTTAAAGAGCTGTTTAAATCAATGCCTCAAAGTATACAGTGTCTGGAGTTATTGGAGAACATGGAAAAGCAGGTGTGGGGAGACAAAGATGGCGCCTGAGTGAGGTGGCCGCGCTGGTCACCCTTTGCTGCCGGAGTGAGTTTAAAAGATAATGATCTAGTCTACCTCAAATTGAAGCAATATCTGGGCCCCCCATGACTTAGCAACTTGCAGCTGGCATTCTTCGTTCTTTCCTATCCCTTGAAGCACTGTTTGCGGTGATTGTTTCTGCCGCCCGGGAGACTCGGAGAACGCTCCGCTTGGCAGCTACTGCAGTCTGGAAAGGAGGGGCTGGAGCGTCCTGTGCGCCCGCAAGGCCCAGGTGGCTTACGGTGTGGAGCCGCACCAAAAACTCGGTGGAAGCAAGGATGCCTCCCAAACCCAGCCAGGCTGCACGTCCGAAGACCCATGAAGGGCAGGCAGGCATGGAGCTAAATTCTAGCAACCAGGGACTTCGCCCTAAGGGAACAAAGACGGGGGCAGTCTGAATTCAATCCCTAGGATGTCACAGAAGGGGAGACAGGCACCAGACGGGACAAAGAAAGGTGAGATGTGTGAGAACCTCAAACAAACCGATCTCATTGAGAATAGCTTGGGGGGCAAAGGGAGAAAAGACTGCCCAGCAGATCCCAAGGTATGCTCACAGGTGGTGCTCCAAGGGCAAGTAGTGCAGCATCGCATTACAGACTTTTTTACCTCAACCTCCCAGACTGATGGTAATGGTATAATGGCTAACCTCAAGACACAAAGTGATATTGAGAATATCGAGGGGAGTGCACTTTGGTCTAGTACAGGAGATGACTTATGCAGCGAACAGCAAGCAGAAGATGCCCATGGAAAGACTGCCATCGAAAACCTGGATAATGCCAACGGGTACAGACTCTTTCCGCCATCTGATCCGGCGCGGGAAGCCTCAGTATTAGCAGATGTGTCTCCCAAAATATCCTATTCCTCCCTGGTACAGGAACAGGCTGCGGGTACTGTAACCCAATTGAGCACTAGTTTATTAATCAAGGAGGCAACAGGTCTTAAGGGGCTGGAGGATTCTGTTGAGTTTGGGGATAAATTCTTCTCAGTGACAGATGGCTCCGAAGTTAGCTCCTCTGACGTTGGAGACAGTAGCAAAGCGCAGCTCTCCAGCTCTAGTTTTAGTACCCATCAGAAGGATACTGTGGTAAGGAGAAAGAAGCTGCTGAAGAAGCAGAGAAATTCCCACCCATTGGAAAGGGATGCAGAAGAGAGCTCCAGGGGCAATACAGACCCCAATTTAAAATGGGATTATTCCGCGACCCGGAGTGCTTATCCAGATCTCTCGGGACGGGAGGAGGACGTTGACGGTGGAATGTCGACACAACCCAGAGAGCCCTCCTTGAAGTTGATCTATGAATCTATCAAACAATTGCAAGAAGAGAACCGAATGGATGGGAAGAAAAACCGACTGGCATCAAAAAAACTTCAGGGTGCTGTGAGGAAAATGGCCAAAGCCTGCACAGAAATGAATTCGAGACTGACGCTGGTTGAAGAACGGACTAGCACTCTTGAAGACGGCTTGGTCAGAACTCAAGCACAATCCGAATCCTATGCAACGCAGTTCACGGATCTCCAATGGAAGATGGAAGATTTTGAGAATAGACAAAGACGGAATAACCTACGGATACTTGGCATAGAAGAGGGAGTAGAAGGGAATGACATACGGGCCTATGTGCTGAAATTAATGAAGGGAGCCTTTCCAGAGCTCCAACACTGGAATTGGGAGACAGAGTTACAGCGGGGTCACCGCTTCCCTTTTACCTTGAAAAAATCACTGCAGCCTGGCAGAGAAGGAACAACAATGCCAAGGGCAATACTAATTTATTTTGGGCACTTTTTGCTGAGAGAGGAGGTATATACAAAGGCTCGCCCGAACGCTAGACGGACCTACAAAAATCAGTCCTTCTTTGTAAAATCAGACTACTGCCACGTGATCGTTGAGCGACGATGGAAATTAAGAGAATTGATTCAGCCCTATCAAGCCATAGGAGCACAAGCGTACTTGATGAACCCTGCCCGACTGAAGATTATCCACAAGAATGCTACAAGAGTCTTCACGTCTGAGATCCAAGCTAAAGACTACATTGAAAAACTAAAAACTTAATGGCAGGGATCTATATTTTTCGCTCTTAACCCGCTAGACTGAACTAAGGAAGGGGGATGTATCTTCCGGCTCTTTAATTCACCTATTTTTTTTTTATGCTTAAGCTTTCTTCTTTTCTTTTCTGGTGCATAGCCTTTATGGTAGGGGGGAGCACATAGGAATGCAAAAAAAAAAAAAAAAGAGAGGGTGAAAAGGGAGAATTAAAAAAGGGGGAAAATTGAGCAATGACATATTGAAAAATAGGGGTGGATTGGGTAGAGGGACTCATAATAGGCAGGCAGCAAAGGGAGCCGACTCTCAGGCTCCATCACAGAGACCTTCGGTCTGCTTGTCTCACATTGCAGGTGGGGGGGAGCAGGGAGGAGGGGTGCCTTATGGGCAGGGAGGGTAAGAGGGTGGCTAGTGGTAGCTTACCGGTGGGGGAGCCGGGGGGAGAGAAAAATTAAAACAAACACCATCAAATGAGGAAGCTATTGAGGGGTGGCAACAAACAGAAAAGGGAAAGGAAGGATTGAGGGGACAGGCTGGTAATCTATCTGTTTTATGCGTATAGCAACGATCAACATATGCGGGTTGAATGATGCTGCTAAACGCAGGATGGTTAAGGAACAACTTAAAGAACTACATGTTGACATAGTCTGTATACAAGAGACGCACATTGAAGGGACATGCAAATCTCTTTTAGAACAGTTGGGATTTCATCTGATAACTCACACCACACAGGGGACCAGGAAACGAGGGGTAGCAATTGTGGCACGGAAGGGGGGGATTGTGTTTAAATCATGTTTGTCGGATAGGCTAGGCCGATGGGCAATTGTTGAAGGCCAAGAACAGGGATTGAGCTTTACGCTTTGCTCAGTTTATGGGTCAACAGGGGATGATCCTGAGATATTTGAATTTCTCAACGTGGAACTGGCTAAATGGCCCCTGCCGCTCATCGTATGTGGTGATCTTAATATAAATGGTATGGGGGGGCTTTGGAAGGCAAACCCAAGCAAATATACAGGCCGAAAAAAAAAAGTACATAAGGCCCTTATTCAAATGATGGCGGATAATGGGCTTGTGGATGCCTGGGAGCAACTAAAGCCACAGGAGGGGGGCAGCACATATTATTCGGCTCCACACAGAGCCATAGCCCGACTAGACTATTTTCTGGTCTCGCCCTCTCTCCTTCCCACCTGCACCATCAAAAAATGTCCCCGGGTTATCTCTGACCACAATCCCCTAGTGTTAGGGGTTCAAAGCACTGTGGGGGGGGGTACCTGAGTACACTTGGACTTTCGAGCGAGCCCTCTTGCATGATCCAAAATATGTTCTACATATGAGTAAATGGCTTGGGGAGTTCCTAGAGATCAACAGGGGTAGCGTTGGGTATGGAATAGTCTGGGACGCTTTAAAGGCTGGAATTAGAGGGGAAACTCTGAGCTACTTGTTGAACCGGAATAAAAAAATGAAACAAGACATAAGATCCATGTATAGTAATATATCAGACCTAGAAGAAGAGCTGGTTAGGGCTATTGCCAATGGCTCAAATACAGACGAGATCCTCCAGAAATTGGCACTAGCAAAGGCTGCAACAGGAGAATACATGGCAGCCAGAGTAGCAGGAAACTACTTAGCCTGGAGGCAATCTTGCTATGAATATAGTGAACAAGTTGGGCATATGTTAGCGGCAAGGACTAGACAGAAAATAACTGCAGGAGATATTTTAGAGATTAAAAATTCAAAGGGGGAAGTAGTTATAACACCCAGTGAGATACGCACAGTTTTTCAAAGTTATTATGGGGCGTTATATAGGGAAGATGGGCATTGTGATCCCAAGAACATAATAGATTATCTATCATCGCTCACTGTTGAGACACTGTCACAAGAAGACTCAAAGGCGCTAGAGGATACATTTACAGATGAAGAAATTCAAAAAGCCCTCATGGAACTGCCATCAGGAAAGGCAGTAGGTCCGGACCAAATCCCATTAGAATTTTATAAGGTTTTTTTTCACTTTTGAGGGATGATTTAAGTTTTGTAATGCGCCAAGCACAGAAAGGGGAAACACCTCCAGAGTCATGGGCGGAGGCTAGCATGATTATTTTTTTAAAGAAAGGAAAACCCGCTGACGAACCTAGCTCTTACAGACCGATTAGTTTAATGAATAGCGACGCAAAAATCTTTTCTAAAACTCTAGCGAATCGTTTAAGTTCCATGATTGGGAAGGTGATCTCGCCCCCCCAGCACAGGTTTATCCCAGGCAGAGGCACTGCTGAACATATTCACAGGGTTGTTACCCTGTTTGATGGTACCTCTGTCACACGAGACCCTATTGCGCTTATCTTGCTAGACGCAGAGAAGGAGTTCGATAGGGTCTCGTGGGGCTATCTTTGGGCCATTCTTGAGAATGTGGGGGTTGGAAAGGGGTGTGTTAAAGCAATCCAAACACTTTATAGGAGCCCCAAGATTCGACTCCGGCTGATGGGAGGGCAGAGTGACCCAATTGATATCACACGGGGGACAAGACAGGGGTGTCCATGCTCTCCCCTCCTATTTGCATTTTATATCGACCCCCTGATCATGAGCATTGAGGCAAATAAGGCAATTCTCCCTATACGACTGAACAGATTTGACACTAAGATTTTGGGTTACGCAGATGATCTGGCAATAACCACTGCAAATCCGTCTGGGGCCTTGATGGAGAAAGATCAGGAGGCAGAATGCTTTGGAATGATTTCAGGCTATAAGCTCAACAGGGAAAAGACACAAATTGTAGCAAATGGCAGAATTTCTATCCCCGATTCACGGGTGATTGAGTCTGCCACCTATCTTGGGGTTATCATAACATCAGATTTAAGCAAAGTTGTTGAAAAAAATCTTGCCCCTGTGATTCAAAAAGCTAAGAAAGACTTTGATAGACTTAATAATTTACATCTCTCTATTGTGGGATGTTGTAATATTATTAAGATGCTGTTTCTGCCAAAAGTCTTGTATTTATTTAGAACGATTCCCCGAAAATTTGAGAACCACTTGTTTAAAGAAATGGACAGGTTGATTAATCGCTTTATTTGGGCTCAAGGTAACACAAGAAGAGCACTCAGATACATGACCTTATGCAGGGAAAGGGGGGGCTGGGCACTCCCGGAAATTAAAAACATATTATTGGGCTGCAGTGATCCAATACATCCGAGGGTTATTGGGGGGAAAGGTCACTGATCGGTGGAGGAATGACGCTCCTCCGGACGTATACGAACTATTGGTTGAAAAAGAGGCCCATAACTGGCTTTTGAGACTCACCGAAGCCAGCTACTATAAAAAAGTCATATTTAAGACCCTTGGCGCAGCAGCTGCGGTTTGGACTGGTGTTAGAAATAAGCTGGGGTTAGGAAGAATGAATTATTATACTGTTCTGTTCAGGAACCCATCCCTCCCCGAAATGTTTCAGGACGGAATTATGCGGCGTTGGGACGCTCTGGGGGTGAAGACGATGGGGGATCTTTATGACTCTGATGGAATAATTACATTTGAAAATGCCCAAACTCTTTATAACCTCGATCGCAGGGAATTTTTTTAATTACTCCAGATTCGCTCATCTATCTCACGGAAAAAGGGGGGAGAGAAAGCTTTTGCTAGAGATCCAGTTATGGACGCGGTTCAAAACCCAGATGGGTGTTCTATCACCCAGATTTATAGGGATCTGACACAACTACAGGGTGATGATTTAGACAAACACTCTGAGAAATGGCAGCAGAAGTTGAATGTTGAAGGGGAGGAGTTTATGGTGTCACTTAAGCTTGGCAATACGGTTTTAAGAGTTGCGAGTCTCCAAGCCCAACATTTTAAAACAATTTTTTCTCTTTATTATACCCCAGCTAAGATTGCTCAATGGGGGGGGACGGAAGGTATTCTTTGCCCCCGCTGCCAGGGCGAGGACGCAGATTTAGTTCATATGTCTGCCTCTTGCCCGGCGCTGGAATCTCTTAAAAGAGCTGTAGAACAATTTTTGGGGCAAACTCTGAGGATCCAAATAAAACTCACTGCAGAGTTGATGGTGCTTGGTGTGGCTCGGCAGGGAACAGTCTTAGATCATAGTGAATTTATATTTCTAGCCATGGCGGTGGTCAGAATATGTATTTCTTCTGCTTGGGTGGATCCTAACCCCCCCTCATTCCAACAATGGCTTTCAAGACTCTAGCTATGTATAACTTGGAAAAGAGACTGTGTGAGAAGAAAGGGTGGAAGGCTAGGAAACTAGGGAAACTTATTTGGGCCCCTGTTATAGATTGGAAAATAAGAGAGGATCTCACTTTCGGTACAACTCAATGAGCTAAATCTGTTTGAGTGAACTCCTTTTTGTTTTACATGTCCTAATAATGTGTATATGCCTGTAAACTGGGCTATAATCTTCTTTATTATTCCTTTTTTTTCCTTTTTTTTAAGATCTATCCATTTGGAACTCCCTGTATTTCTGTTTGTTTTTGCTTGTTCTTTTCTATGGATAAATTTGTGTTAATTTGTATATAACTGAAGCTGTTTAAATAAAATAAAAAATAAATAAAAAGGAAAAGCAGGTGTAAATTCTGCAGGATATTTCTTTTGATGCTGTCCAGGCAGCTGTATTATCTTGTGGAGCATCTATAGCTGCTAGACGGAATAGGTTCCTGAAGTACTTAGACACTGACTCCACTCAGAAATCTGCTGTTTTGAGAATACCTTTCAAGGGTGATAAGCTGTTTGGTTCGGAGTTGGAGGAGAAATTTCGCAAGTTATTTAAAGAATGGAAGCATTATTTTTCCTTTTGTAGAGAAAACCCATCCAAGTGTGCCTACCAGCATAGAGCTAAATCCTTCAGACAGCTTTTTAAAGAAGGCAGCAGAAAGTGGAGCAGGGGTCAGGATTCCAAGGCAGGTCTTCTTCCCTGAAGTTCCACAGGAAGATGAAACAGGATTCACAGAATTCCAATCAGCACGAAATAGAGGAAGAAGATGCACTTCAAGATGGAAACACTTCAGAGGATCAACCCTCTAATAAAACCAAATGCTTATCTGACCACCCTCGACCTAATGAATGTGTACCTTTATGTGTCAATGTACAAGCTACATCCGCAGTTTCTGCGGTTTTGTGTTAAGGGCAAACATTGGCAATAAAGAGTTCTCTCATTTGGGCTCTGATCATCCCAGACGGTGTTCACAAAGGTGGTGGCTCCACTGGTGGCCCACCTTCATCTCAAGGGTGTGTCAATACTCCCATATCTCGACGACTGGTTGGTACGAGCTATGTCAATACAGATTTTAGAGCAGCATCTCTCTTTGACTATTGCTACTCTATATCATCATGGGTTTCTTTTGAATCTCCCAAAGTGCCAACTTCTTCCTTCCTCGGCTCTTTAGATCAGTGGAGCACAATTCAATATTCAACTGGGCAAAGGGTTTCTACCTATTGAAAGTATTGTTCTCCTCCAAAGTATACTGAAGGATCTACTTGTGAGCAAGGAGGCCACCTCACTCAAATGGATTGAGGTACAGGGCCATGTGGTGGCATCAGTTTTCATGGTGCCATGGGCAAGACTAAAAATGAGACCACTGTCATCTGCAACGTCATGCAGCCTTGTCAGTCAGGAATATGAATTATGTCATTCCTGCAGTGGTGGATGAACTTGGCCAACTTCTCCAAGGGTGTAGTGATGCGTCCATACCCTCTGAGGATTTTGGCAATGGACGCAAGTTCATTGGTCTGGGGAGCTATGCTGGGAGACTTGATAGTCCAAGCAATATGGTCTGGGACAGAGAGTTGGAAGTCATCAAATGGGAGCGAATTGATGGCAGCCTTCCAGTCCCTCCAGCACTTCCATCAACTTCTGCACCACCGCAATGTGCTGATAAGGTCAGAGAACACAGTGACAATGGCACACATAAATCAGCAATGAAGCATCAGCATCAGTTGCCAAACCTTGAATGAGTTGGCCTGCAGTCTGAGTCTGTTGGCAGAGACTCATCTTCTTTCCTTGTCAGAAGTTCACCTCAAGTGTCTGGACAATGTGGTGGCAGACAGCTTGAGTCGAGAGTTTCCCCATCTCAGGACTTGAGACTGACCAGATCCACCTTCAAGGCCATCTGCAGGAGGTTTAGCACTCCCTTTCTGGACCTGTTTGCCTCCAAGAACAGTGCCCAAGGTTTCCAGAACGGGAAGCTTGGCACGTGGTTGCATTGACATTGGAGTGGCTTCAGAGACTCCTCTTTGCCATTCCTTCATTTCCTCTGTTACAAAGGCTCCTATGCAAGAATCATCAGGGGAAGGCCCAAGTAATTTGGTGGTTCCATACTGGCCCAGGAGAACTTGGTTCCAACTTTTGAAGCGCATGGCAGGTTTCCCTCTGTTGATCTTTCCTATTTCTCCTCCTCCACTGAGGTTTTGCAGCCTTCAATAACTTCCTCATCTGTCCCTCTAGGTTTGGAGGTTGAGAGGAGCAGTTTAGAGGAACAAGTTTTGCCTCCTCATATTATTGCTGTGGTGCAAAGATCTAGAAGATCTTCAACTCTTGATGCCTATTAAAAACACTGGAAAGTCTTTGATTCTTGGTGTTCTACACAAGGGGTTTCCTCTGTGGGATGTTCTGCCTCTCTATTTTTCATTATCTGTTGGATGGGTTTTAGAAAAATGTGTCCCTTTCTACATTAAGGTCAGAATGCTATGCCATTATGGCATTCCATCGGAAAGGTGGCATAGTTAAGGATGCGGTTCCCCTGGTGACTAGGATGTTTAAGAACTTTACAAGACACCTCTTTTGAGCCTTTGAACACAGTGGATCTCAAATTTCTTTCCTTTAAGGTCCTTCTCTTAGTCGCTATTACGTCTGCCCATCAGTTGGGGGAACTTCCTGCTCTCCTCTGTCACCCGCCCTTTGTAACTTTTCTGGGTGATGCAGTGGCTCTTAGACCAGATCCTTCTTTTCTTCCTCAGTTTTTTCCCTTCTCAAGAGCTTATTCTTCTTACCTTCTTTCCTTCTCTGACGTCTGAGAAGGAATCTAGACTGCATTTGTTGGATATTACGCATACTCTCTTGATTTACCTTCACAGATTCAAGGAATACAGGAAGTCCAGTTCTATGTTTGTCACTATTGGCATCACAGGGAAAGGTAAGAAAGCATCCAAGATCACACTGAGCCACTGGATCAAAGATACTATTACATTAACCTATGCCATCTATAATCTTCCAATACCTCCTCCAGGCCTGCAAGGTTGTTCCACAAGAGGAGTGGCTGCCTCTTGGGCAAAATTGAAAGGTGTGGCATTAGAATAGATTTGCAGAGCCAAAACCTTGGCTTCAGAGCACACATTTATGAGACATTATAGGTTGAATGAACTTTTGCATGACCAAGAGAATTTTGGATCTGGTGTTTTGCAATCAGTATTACCATGAAGATTGTTTCTGTGTCATATTGATGGTGTAATGGTCAGGAGATTTTGGCATTAAATCACTTTATTGTTGCATTATGTCTTGGTCTCCTGGGTTTGTATTATGCAAACAGTGCATTTTCATTGTTTGCGCTGGGCGCACCTTTTAAAAGGTGCGCCCACCGCAAACAATGAAAATGCGCCCCATAGTGGTGAATTTATTGGCCTGGGGGCAGCCGCAAACTCCTGCTGCCCCCAGAGGGCAGCGCATTACTGTGAAAGCCGCTCTGTGTTTTCACAGTGCAGGCAGCAACCCAACTGGAATTTTAAAGGGGATTAGAGACCCCGTTGCAGCTGGGTGCAGTGAGTGATTGCACCCGCCTGCAAGGGGATGTCTGGGGGGTTCATGGCACCCCCTTCCCCCCTCCAGAGGGCTGCAGTCAGGGGGAACACTGACAGTGCACCACCTTCTTCATTACTCTTAGTCCAACTTATCCTCGACCCAGTCATTAGATCCCATCCACCCTCCCTAGTATCTAGGCATTTGATAAGAGGTTTGAAATTACAGGAAGTGCTGGGAATAATACTAACTCTCTTTTTGGTTAGGTAACAGTTCCTGTTTTGTTTCCTGTGCTAGGATTGGACAACTAACCTCAAAGGTATTGAGTGGGTAGAGGATGAGTAGGGCTAAGAGTGATGAAGATTATGGTAAGTAATCAGAGCATTCATAAATGAGTAGTATGAATGAATGCTACTCTACATGAATCTTACCACAAAGGTCGGGGAAGCAGTCTGAGAGATGCAGCACATTGTTTGGTCTATTGTGCATGCTCAAGCTGTTGTTTTCTTTACTGGGCTTATTATATTACAGCCCTGGTCAGCCGCAATGGAGACACACTGCCTAAAGGCTCCCTATGACACAACAGCGGCGTCGTTGTTAAAGACAGCCTGGGCTACTGTCGGCACAAACCTGGCAGCAATAGAGACTGCATGGCATTCACTCAGGGGGGGCCTCCAGACTGGCCCACCCTTTGCTATTTTGTCATAAAGTGGAGAGGGGCCAACAAACCTCACCTAAACCAGCCACCCTGTGATGATTTGGGAAAGGGTGGAGTAAAGGATTCTGATTTGGAGGATACGAGTTGGACCGTTCTGTAAGCTTGTGCCCCAGCATAACCATTGTCATGATGAGTGCTCCTGCTTTGGTCCTGTAGTGATCTTTGTGTGGTGCTACCTTCTGCCTGCCAGTCCACCCCAGACTAGGTGCCTAACTATGAGTCTGGTGGTCACCGGACTGCCAGACTCGTGGGGGCACGGCAATGGCGATCTTCCAACCACCCTATTACAATTAGGGCAGTCAGATCACCATTGCCCACCACAGCTGCCAGGGAACCACCATTCCCTGGTGGTGTTGCAGTGGTCAGAAGGCCGCAATATGCTTGGCGGGACCACCGTAGGCCCGCCAAGCTTATTACAATTTCCTCTCCGCCACGGTTTTCAAGGTAGTTCCTCCTCCATGAAAACCATGGTGGAGAGGAAACAAAGGTGGCCTTATAAGGCCCACTTGTGCCTCTGCGCCATTGGGTGCATGTAATGGGGCACAACAAGTGCCCCGATGTGTGCATGTACCCCAGGTCCTGCACGGCATGGACTTTTCAGTCCATGCCATGCAGGAACTGTTTTTGGCATTCCCATTGCGGTTCCCATTTTCAGGGCACCACCGTTGGAACGTTAAACAATACCCACTAGACATGAGAATCACTCGTAATCTGGCAGGCAGCCCGACCACAGGTCTGGCGGTGCGACGGCGGGGTGGACCCGACGCCGCACCGCCATACTCGTAATCAGGCCCTAAGTGTCAAGGAAAGAACCCTGACACTGATATGAGGCACATTGGGCTGCCTTTGCCGGGCTTGCTGTCTTCTGTCGTCCCAGGGCCATCTCATCATTTTTCAGGTACTGGCCTAGCAGCATACAACACTCTGTCAATGTTGTCTACAAAGCATTGTATGATTGGTGTAGCAGCTGCAGTGGCATGGTGGCCAAGGGATATGCGGGGCCTCAGTCTTCTGCATCAGCTGCTCTTACTTGAGAAGGCCTTCTTCCATTTCGTTGTGTCAGTGCCAGACTGGGACTTGCCACCTGGTACCTTTTTATGGAAGGTGGAGGAATAAACGTTGTTGTACTCCTGGGAGCAGCAATAAAGCATATATATAACAAGATATTTTAGGCATAGTCTTGACTATAGAATGCCTCCAGTGCATGTGACCATGTTGTCTTGGACCTGGAGATGAATTTTGAAGGATACAGTCTGTTAGCGAATGTAGGAAATTACCATATTTTGTGTGATTTACCCCCAGATTTTTACTCTATCTGTTTTTGCTAGCTGTAGAACTTTGTGTACGTTACCCCTGCTAACCAGTAGTAAAGGGCCTGTGCTCACCCTTTATACATGGTTGAATTGGTACACTCCTAATTGTCATATTTAACTTACCTATAAGTTCCTAGTGTAAGAAATTGGGTTATTGGCGTGAGGGGGTGGAAGTCCTTTTCAGGCAACAACCACAGTCCTTGTCAGGGTGAACCACAAAAGTCACTAAATTAATAACCCTCTAGTAGCTCGGCACAAGAGCATTCAGGCTTAACTTAGAGGCACTGTGTAAAGTATTGATGCAGCACACAAACAGTAATAAACTGAAAACACAAATCAAGAAAAATTCCAAACCAATTAAAAAAAATTGAATAAATTATAATAGATAAAATGACACCAAAACAAACTAAATCCATACAGTAAAACCGGCGTTATGACTTTTAAAAGTTTTTAGGGAAATCTAGCACCTAAAACATCAAAGGAACAACCGCAGGTATGTGGTTGCACAAGATGTGGATACATGAGGTGGATTGGGCCCGGTCTTGGCTTACCGTTGGACTTAAAAATATTTTTGAAGAAAAGTCCAGGAAAGGTAGTGTTCAGCGAGGCAATAAAGCAGACTGTGACTGAGGAGGAGTCATCGTCACCGGGAAACATCTGGACGAAGTTTCGGTGAAGCCGTTGGTGATAGCGGGAAAAAGCTCTGGGCAGGAAAACCTGGATTTCCAGGCTGAAGAGTTTGTCATCCTTGATAAGCAGCCGGTCATCGTCGAGCCTAGTGAAGACTTTTACCTTTGGACTTAGACATATTTTTGGAAGTCCAAAAATTCCAGAGGGACAAAGCTGCCGGCTGTAGTTGAAGAGAAATCCATGATGTCGGATACCATTACTGAGAGGTACCATTGAAAGGGATTTTCTGCTGTGGAGAACAATGTAGCTAGAGATACCGTGAAGTCAGGCCGACCAGAGATGCACCTTGAGCGGATTGGCAGACAGGTTGTTCCCGGTCTTCTCTCAGTTCTCCAGGAAGTTTTTGGTGAAAAATGGCGTCTAAAGTTTTAGGGCTAAGCAGGAGCAGCACCTCTAACACCACTTCCAAGGGTCTAAGACCTGGGGAAAACCACTTGGGAGGTTAGGACTGGTCTAATTTTTTTATTATTCATATTATTTTGGTTTTAAATGTTTTAGGAGAGTAGGTTTTTTTTATGTGATTTAAAAAAAAATTGTGAAAGTTTTGTATTTAAGGGCCATATGTAGGTAGCTAAATACCGGTCGGTAACGGCCGAAATTCGGTAAATCTCCCGTTACCGACCGGTATTTAAGCAATCGAGATGTAGGAGGCCGGATTTAAGGAATCGGTAACTTACCGATTCGTTATTTTAAGGAATCGGTAAATTACCGATTCCTTAAATCTTATGTAGGGAGCACTCAAGTGAGTGCATTTTTGGTTTCAGGATTCGTTATTTACCACCAACTACAAGTTGGTGGTAAATACTGAATACCTTTAAAAAGCAATTTTGTGCTTTTTAAAAGTGCCATGTGGCAGACAAACATGCCCTTAGGGCATGTACGTGCGCCACATGTGCACACATGCACGATTCAGGGTGCAACAGGGTGTCAATTTGACACCCTGCCACCCTTGAATATGCTCCCCCTATTACCGATTCGGTATTTACCGAATCGGTAATAGTGAATGGCTTCCCATTCATTCCTATGGGCCTCAGGCCCATAGGAATGAATGGGAAGCCATTCACTATTACCGATTCGGTAAATACCGAATCGGTAATACCGAATATTACCGAATCGGTAACATTTACCGAATTTTTACCTACATTCTATTTACCGATTCTTAAATACCGAATCGGTAAAATTCGGTATTTAAGAATCGGTAAATAAAAATTACCTACATATGGCCCTCAATGTTTTTGTTTTTATAATAACATAAAACTGATTTAAGTTTTCATTTTTTATTTTTCATTTGTATTGTTTAGTAACTTTTCAGTTTATATTTTTTTGTAAATTTTAAAAATTAATTATTGATTTTTTTTTTTAATAAAGCGTAGCCATTTGTTTCATTTACTTATTTCATTGGTTTGTACAATAAGAAAGTCTTTTTCATTTAATTTATTACGCCTTTTTTTCAGCTTCCTTTAGTTTGTTGTTTTCGTTTGCAGCTATGCAGGTGAGCAGATCTTCATTGTTGTTCTCCATTAACAGTAAGATTAATTTTAGTGTTTGGGGGGAGTTGGTATATTATTAATAAGGTTAGTATTTGTATGTGTTTTTTTCCGGATATAGTTAGTGTGGATTTTTGCCGTAGTTGTTTGAGGTGCATGCACTAGGACTAATTCAATTCTGTTTTACTGTGTATGTATTTTTAATTAGGCCTCGACGAAATTTAATGACACCAGAGCAACTGGAGTAATTTTGGCAATTTCACATTACTCTTGTGATGAAACATTATACCCGTTTATGTAATTTGGGGCAAAAATATCTACCCAAGGCCACAGGAGCAGCTGCTGTTGCTGTTCTATTGCATTTAGAGATGTGTTCTTAGTGCAAAATGCATCCTCAGGTTCATTCTGGATGCAAGAGAGTATTGTGCACTAAGAAATAGCCCTAAATGCAGGGTCACAAACCTCAGATAATTCCATGCAATCGTGCTTAATTTTGATGTAATGTCAGGTAATTATGCTATAGCAAATTTCGTGAGTTATGCTCACCCTTTTTAATGTTAGAAAGTATGTTATATTAAAAATATATATTTAGGTATTTTGACTTCTTTGTCTTCACTAATTGGGTTATGTTTGTTTTGGTGTATTTCTGTGTGTTTTTCTATGTAGGCATCTTTCTTGAAATCAAAATTCTGCTTTTGGATGGAGGATGCATTTTTATTACAAGGAAAATATAGTTGGATTTCTTTTAACCCACAATTTATTTACTTTTCCTTGTTTTTTGCAGTTTTCCTGGAGCAGTTTTGATCTATTCTGGGCCCGATTCTGATGCGGGTTGGAAAAGCTTCCCGACCGAGGGCCTGATTCTGATGCGGTTAGGAAGGCCTCCTAACGGCATTTGCTCCTTCCAAATCGGATCGGGAACGTGTCTTCCCGACCGAGGGCCCAATTCTGATGCGGTTAGGAACAAATGTTCCCATTGAAGTCAATGGGAGTTCAACAAATCGTATCTGGAAGCATCCGGATGCATCCTACTCCGCCGGTCGGACTTTCCCGATCCGAGTGGGTCGGACACCATTTCCCAACCGATTCGGTCGGGAAGCTTTTCCAACCCGCATCAGAATTGGCCCCTTAATGTTTTCCATATGTTGGATGGCATCACTGGATTTTGTTTAGTTTTATTTGCTGGATTACATTTTTTATTTGCATTTTTGCATTTCTTGTGCTATGTTTTTATGATTTTGTATGGATTATACTTTGTTATAAATGTCATATTGTCCTTGGAGGACTTCAGCTACAAAGGGGCCGATTCCGATCTCGGTCGGAGGCGCACCCAATACCATTCGGTCGGGAAAAAAGCCATGCGAAAGCCTGTTTCCCGACCGAACCGTCACGCTGGTCCGGCCGAGCGAGTACGATGCGACTCGCCGACCGACTCGTCCGGGCGACCCGACCGCTCCGACCGACTCGTACCCGGATCGTACCGCTCCGACCGACTCGGTCGGACCCGGACTCGCACCGCGCAATGGAGACGTTTTCCGGCCGGGTAAGTACGATGCGCACCTCGACCGCTCCGACCGACTCGCGCCGTCCGACTCGAACTCGCTGTCGGAGCCGTACTTTGGGGGTCCGTGTCGGACCCCCTGTACGCGCGTACCCGTGCGAGGCGCACACAGGGGGACCCATGGGTCCCCCTACCTGTGCGTGTACGCCGCGAGCGCTCGCGGCGTACTCGCTGTAGGGGCGCCCTTGTCCGCCTCGCACCCATTGAGGCAATGGGAGCCCGCGTACGCGTTGTACGACCGGCTCCCATTGAGTTCAATGGGAGTCCGACCGACTCGTGTCCGATAACATACGGACGCATCGGACTCGTTCGGTCGGACTGCACGGGTCCGATTCGGTCGGAAATCTCTCCGGGTCCGGCTCGGTCGGAGAAATTTCCGGCCCGAATCGGAATCGACCCCAAAATTGTGATTAATTCTATTTTGTAATTGTTTTACCTTTTGGGTGGAATTTTTTATTGTATTGTGTTTGTTAAAATCTTAGTTGATTTATTTATAGAAAGTATTTTTCCTAATTAATAGGCATTGTCTTTCTTATCATTCTTAAATCATGTTTCTTTTTATTTTATATTTTCATTCAGTGATAAAGACATTTAATAAACTATTGTTTATAAAATTGTGTAGGTTTTTGTTTGTTTAATTAATTCAAGTCGGGTTTTAGTTTAACTTCTTTCTGGCAAGTTTTTATGGTAGTGTTCAGGCTATTGTTTCAAGGTAGTGAAGGCCTTCCTAGCTCGCATTTAGTGCAAGCATTTGGTGCATTTGTTTGGTTTGTTAGAATATGCTTGGTTTCAGTGGTGTTAGGGATTCTTCTAATATTATATCTTGGTAGCTTTGTTTTTTTTGTGTAGAGTTTTGAGTGTCTTCCTCCAACCATTCCTTGGAAGGAATTTTGCCACCCTTCCACTGCATTGTTAGCTGTTGCTTCTTAAGAAATGGTGCTAGCATACACGTTCCACCACTGGAGGTGAAATTTATGTTGGTGCCTGTGTCCTGATTGAGCAAACTACCAACCTATGTGTCTTTGAAATAGTCCATCAGTGGTGAGAGTTCCTTTTTGTTTTTTTGATAGTATTCAGGATTAAATGTTGTGTTTGGTTACTTCTGTGACAAGGATGTAGGCTAATGTTATAGTTTTTTTTACTTCAATCAATTAATCAATCATGGGTCTGTAAGCGCATCTACTCACCTGACAGGGTCTCAATGTGCTGAGGGGGTGGGGGGGCAGCTCCTGGGTATTTACGGTGATTCGTCGAAGAGCCAGGTCTTGAGGCCCTTCAAGAACTTGGCGAGTGTTAGTGTTGGTGTCTGCCTGGAGGTGGAGAGGGAGGGAGTTCCATAGGTCAGTTCTGCATTTGTGGTGTACTCTATGCTAGTGTAGATTTTTATAGGTGCATCAATATACTATAGTTTAATTCGTAGAAGTGCTTTCGTATTGCTGTTAGGATTAGTAAATTATTGTAAATTGCATACACGATTCATTTGTCATTATTTTCATTGTCATGTAGTAAGAAATCTTGGTTAGTGTGTGTTATTTTTAAATGAAGGTTTATATTTTATCACAGCATGTGTCCTGGGTGTTCTTGGAGTTTCCTCTAGTAATTCTCTTTGATCGACTTATTAGTTCTTTTAGTGTTTCTAGGGGAGGGAGTGGCCCAATCACTCCTTCAGGAATTACATTTTTTACTATAGTTCATGTGGGGTCTTGCTCACTTGGGCTTGCTTCTCTCTTAAGTCCTGTAGGACATTCCTAACTTGAATTTCAGTGATGTTTGGAGGATGAGTGTGTCCCTTACACTTTCTAAAATATCTTCTTTGGTGGTGACTCTGCCATATCAAGCACTGCAATAATATTTAGTACATTTCTAATGCGTCCTTTCACTAAAAATGCTTTCTTTGCTATATGTGTAGCCTCTGTAACTTAATAGTAGTTTCCCCTTTGGGATGTGTAATGCAATTACCGACATTATATCAGTGAATTTGAGATTGCTTTTAATATATGTTAATTTTTATTTACATTATATGTTATTTAAAATATAGTTACATTTTTACATCATGTTTTAAATTAAGAGCTTACATTTTTGATGTTTCTTCTTTTTTGGGGTTGGTTGGTTCTGTGTTATTTAGGGGTGCTGCTGTTTTTTTGTTCTCTTTTTTAATTTGCTGTTGAGAGAGAGTAGGTTTATACATTTTTTAAACTATTACTATATAAAAAAGGATAGTTGTTTATTAATTTTAGTGATTGCATTTCAATTTTAAATTATTATAGCTAGTTATTGTCTTTCTTGTAATATAAAGTTTGAAAAGTTGTGTGGCTTGTTTTTTTGTGTATTGTTTGTTGTTGTTCATTTGCAGCCTATTGCCTGTGTTTTGTAGGTATACATTTTGAATAATTGTCAATTAATTGTGTGTTTTGAAATATTGTCAGTTATTTGTTTAGTTAAGTTTAGGTTATGGTCAGTAATTCAGTACTTTGTAAATGTATTGTGTAATTTCTGGAGAGCGGTGCGACCTTTCAGGTTGTCCCTTCAGTTGGGGAGAGTGATGTTTTTCCAGCAGTGCTGCCTATGTTTACAGAAGTTAGCTGTAGATGTTAATTTCCTTTTTATGTTATTTTTTAATTGGCAAAATATTTCTATTTGATAACTGTCTTTAAATTTAATTTCATTGATTGTTGGCTTTATGGTAAACATTCATTATGTTTTTTCTTGTAAAATGTGTAGGTTTAGGTTATATGGATTTATATTGATTTAAATAAATACACACACACACAGTAGGCGTTCCATCTGGGGATTTGCAGCACTATTTTTGTTGACAATATTTTAATTTTAGTACTTTTGTCATGTCTTTATGTTTTATTGTAATCTCTGTATTTAGTATTTCTATATTTCAGTTTTCAATATTTAGCTTTTTTGGATATATTTTAGGGTGATGTTTTTATAGTCGATATTTGTGCTTTTGTGTTTTATGTACAGGGTGGCAATATTGTGTTCTCCATATTTTTTATTTACGGCAATAGTGTGTCATAGAAGTGCAACTACTAGCATGCAAGTTGGGAATTGGACATGTGTAGTTGTTGTGCGCTGTTAAGCTGTAGCACAATATGGGTATAGCCAGAACAAGCCAAAGGAGTTGATTAACTTTACCAGAGAGATAACTATATAATTTCAAAACAATTTGAGCTTATTAGGAAACCCTGTGGGACTCCACATTTAGGGGCCGATTCCGATTCAGGCCGGAAATCTCCCCGACTGAGCCAGACCCGGAGAGATTCCCGACTGAATCGGACCCTAGCAGCCCGACCGAACGAGTACGATGCGCACGTATGCCATCGGACTCGATTCGGTCGGACTCCCATTGAAGTCAATGGGAGCCAGTCGTACAACGCGTACACGGGCTCCCATTGAATCAATGGGCACGGCGAACAAGGGCGCCCCCTACAGCGTGTTCGTGTCGATGCGGGTCGCGCCGTACATGTACGTGTAGGGGGACCCATGGGTCCCCCTGTGTGCGACTCGCGTGCCTACGCTTCCAGGGGGTCCGACACGGACCCCCAAAGTGCGGCTCCGACAGCTCCTTGGAGCCGGACTGCGCGAGTCGGTCGGAGCGGTCGAGGTGCGCAATGTACTTACCCGGCCGGGAACGTCTCCATTGCGCGTGTGCGAGTCATCCCCGTGCGAGTCGGTCAGAGCGGTCGGGTCCTGCTAACGAGTCGGTCGGAGATTTCACGAGCGCACGCATCGTACTCGCTCGCCGGACGCACGTACGATTCGGTCGGGAAATAGGGCTCCGAATCGGATCCGGTAATGCCGAATCCGATTCGGAGCCCTACCGGCCGAGATCGGAATCGGCCCCTTAGTGTCTCAAAATATAGAGGTATATTGTGCAAGTTTCACAGCTTGTACAAAATCTTTTAAAAGAAGGCCAACCACTATAATGCTCTGCCTGAGATACTGACACAGTATTTTTATGATTATTGTATGAGACATCTTATCAAAGGTTGTTGATAGGTCCATTAATGTCATGGCAGATCTGCCACTATCCAGCAATATACAAAGCTTGTTTTGAACTGAAGCCAATGTAACCTCACAATCGTGGGCCACTCTGAACCCTGTTTGAGGTAGATGTAATAAATCAGAGGTATTGATGAACGAAGAGATTTGGGAGTTGATGTTCTTTTTGGCAACGTTTGCTACATGGGGAAGAAAATGAGAAAGAAGGATAATTATTGGTATAAACTCCTATAGTTTAAAGCATGCAGACTAGTCTTGATGATATAATCTGTAACAGTATTCATAGTTGTAAGAGAGTTTAGAATTGTAAGGACTTATGTTTCGTAAGGGCCATTGGGGTAGTCTTGTTGCAAATGCAGGAAAGTGGTGAATGAGAATATCCTGCCTTTTATCTGTCCCATGTCTTGACTGGAAGCAAGTGAAACTATTTTGTTCTAGAAAGGAAATTGTTAGCCATGAAGATGGCTTTAAATAAATGTAGCCTATTATCAATGGACACCATGGAACACTTTGAAATGCAGGCTGATAAATAGATGTTTACAATGCCTATAAATTATTCAATGAAGGAACAGTTGTCAAACCAAATGTGTATTGTTCTTTGCACACCATTCACTTTATCCTAGATTCCTGGCCATTAATGAGGTAGATTGTCTTCTTTTAAAACTACATTGACTTGACATAATGATTTGTATTTTATCCAACAAGCTATTTTGATTCATATTAAGGGACTACAACAGGACATGATGCTCATGTGTTATGACTCTGCTACTTCATGTCATAGACTAATAGAGAAGTTAAGACTACATTATATTTTGTTCTTTGAAGTTTTGGTGGCATACAGTGCACTCTGACAGTTGAAAAGATGTCTCCTCTTGTCTCACTGGTGCCCAAAATAAATTGTTACATTCTAAATATTTTAGATATTTACATCCTTTAGCAGTTACTCCTGAACCATGGCGTAGAGTGTCTACTGACTTCACCACCAGTCTTCCTCCTTCAGAAGGTTTTCGAGTCATAATGTTTCCCATTGCCACTTTTTCTAAAACAGCTCATGTTTCTTCCCTGTTCGAACTACCAACATCTGAAGAAATGGCTCAATGTTTTACAATAGACATTTTTTGTCTTCATGTCGACCAAATACATCAGTTTCTGATAGAAGTACTTGATATCTGTCCTGTTTTTGGGAGGGGTTTTGTAAGGTTTGTGGATTTCTAGTTATAACCACCAGTACAATGGAAAAACAAAAATAACTATTCAAAACCCTGAACAATATTTGTGATGTTTCTGAAATTAAAATATATATGTGGTGTTACTGCTGTGCCATACAGGATGATTGGATGTCCTTTTTACCAAGATTCGAATTTTCTCACAACGTCATCAAGATTTAGCCATTTTTTATCCACAAAGTTCCGATCAAAGAGATGCTCCTTATTGACCTTATATTATTGCTTTGACTCTGGCAAATACTGGTCATGTGGATAGGCTCAGAAACTAAGTCAATAGACCTTGGAAATTCTATGTCATTCTAAAGTCAAGATAAAAGAGAAGATAAGCCACAGTCAGCGTATTTGGCATTTGATCCATGTGTTAAAGTTTGGTTATTTTCCCAACTTATTTCTAAGCATGCATTGCCAGTCAAGTTAATCTTGTTGTTTGTCATCTGAAGTTGCATTTTTCTTGGAGAGTTCATCCTGTTTTTCACACTTTGCTAATTTGCAAACTAACACTCTTGCATCAAGCGTACGAGATTCTTCCATTAACTTACATCCCCAACCATATGAGATAAAGCAGCATCACAATGCATTGGACAGCAAACACGATTTATGTGCATGCAGTTGGTCTGTGATCCAAGAACTAACATACTTCTGTTCTCTCTCATGCCATTGTCACCAATATAACCCCTTTCAGCCAACCGCACTCTTACCTTTCATTGCCCCATTCCTAAATGAGGACTGGAGGCCTAGTCTCACTGAATCAGCACCCCTACCCATGTTTCCAATAATTCCATCTTTTCGATGACCACATACCTTACAGCAACCTCTGTGGGGCCTAGAAAAGGGGTCTGCCTACACAACACACACTGCTTTTTTTCTTATGCCCATCCTCATTCTGGTATCCATTCTCTGATGGGTTCTGAGTTCCAAACAGTTTCCAGGGCGGAGGTGGATGATGATGTGGTCATTCTCTCCATTCCTCCTGGCTGTGCTGCATTGCTGTAGGTGATGGTGGTGCCTGACACATATGGTTTGTGTGTTGTGTGAATGTGGATGTGAAGTAAGGTGCAGGATGAGTCAGAGGTCCCAGCAACTTGTGTGCTTCACCAATGTTAGTTTCAGATCAGGTACATGTGGATCACTTGCCTGAGGAACAAGGTAGTTTTCTAGTCACTGACAGGTAGGACTCCTATCTCTCCACTTCATGCACATATGCAGTGTATTTTACACTGAGTGCTAGGGTTCGCCCGTAATGTATTTTTGAGGTGATACAGGCACATGGATGGCCATCTGAAGTGGGGTCATTGCTAGCTAACATTTCCTTAGCTTCTCAAGGTGGCTACCATATAAGCATCCCTGACACCATCCTGAGGATGAACAGATGGGGTATATGGGGGAAATCCTCATGATGCAGTCATCATTCCCATTTCCGCTGTCTCTCAGAAAGACTTGGGAACAGGGTGGAACTTGATAACTTGTAGAGAGAGCCTCAGTCTTGTTATAAGCCGTGGCTGAGATTTCACAAAGTTCAATTATATTGGTCTAGGTTTACTAAGATTTCATACAATGCAGAGCAGCATTTCACTTTGCTGTGTTGTGATGACGGCTCAACAAAACTTAGTGCAAAGTCATAACCAGGCTAAGAATAGCATGTGGCTGGTGGCATCTCTTGCACTGGAATGCAAACAGGTTGCCTTGCACAATACACACCCTTACACCACGGCGCAGAGGCAATTTGACTCTGTCCAGCATAGCGTTTGTCCTACAGCATACACATCCAGCACAAATTCTTACACATAGACAACCTAATGAGGCCGATGTTTGCTCTGCACTTCAGCACATATGGAATGCATTGATTCCTAGGAGAAATCAATGCATTCCACCTTGCTTGGACCTGCTCCAACTGCATCTTAGCTGTTAATGGAAAGTCGGGTGAGGCTATCTTAGTAGATTGAGCTTTGTATCAAAACCTATGGGTGTTTCCAGTGATCCATCCCAAAATCGTCCCTTCAATGCAAAGCATCATGAAGTGAAGTTAGCGCTTCGAAAAAGCCACCTATCTATCTCAAAACACGCTTTGTGCTAGGAAGCAAATGACTACTGCTACTTTGTCACTTAGGGCCTGATTTAGATCTTGCCAGGACTCCTGTCATCCTTCTGTGGCGGCGGTTACAAGTATTCTGTCGAGCTGACGGATTCTCGCCTGCCGTATTTAGATGTGGGCAGGCTTATTCATTAACAGACTGTTTTCTGTCATGTAAGCGGCTCACCTCCTTCGATGCAGCGGACACCTCTGCTTGGTAACATTACACCGTCGCGGTCAGGGTGGCCGGATTGCGCTGAGACTATTTAGATCTCGCATTTATGCTGGCGTTGTCCTAGAGGCAGATTCGTGGTGGAGTGAGTTTGTCGTGGGATGCGTTCAACATTGTACTACTGTTCCTGAGGCTTTTGGATGGATGCAAGCATCACACACCTGATGTGTTTGTGCTAATTGTTGTCACCTGCATACCTCCAAGCATCACCTGGGGGTCCAGAGGACTGGTGGTGGTTCTCCCAGCCCCCCCTTACCACTATATCCCTGAGAGGAGAAGGTCTTGCAGATCCCGAAGGCCTGACAGGAAACCTTGGTGGGGTGGAGACTGGTAAGTAATACTTTTAAATCTGTCACTAAACATACATGTAGTTTTTGCTCTCAGATTAGTTGTTGCTAATGTGTTTTGCCCTTTTTTAACATATAGCATTGCAGCCGCCTCACTCACCCTAGCCTCCCAACCAGCCCAACGTCTGCCCCAACTCAGATCCCTTCCCCAACCCAATTCCAAACTCCCATCCAATCCCAAGGACCCTCACTTCTTTGCAGGCACCCACTCCAACAGACACAAGCAGCACAATCACACACACACATAAACACAAACACATGAAGAAACACAAGCAAACACACAAACAACATACACACACTATTGAAACTACATCCACAAGTACCACAAGCACACCAACCACCATAACAACACACTCATCAAAACCAACACACTTACACAAAAGCACACCTACGCACAAAATAACACCAACCAAAAGCGAACACACACACTCATCAGATTATCATACACCAGCCAAAAAACACACATCCAAACCTACACAACAAACACCAGTCCCACTTGCAACTGCCAAACATACAGACACAAGCACATCCTCTACTCTAGCTCCCTTTACCTCCAAAAGTCACTCATTTATCACCTCTCCTACCCTTACTCTTTTTTTTCGTAATTTTTTTTTGTAGTGGCAAAAAGTACATGATAAAATTATCTAACTTATTTTTACATCTTTTTAATTTTACAATTGGAATTTGTTTTTGAAGTGTTAATACACGGTGTGTTTATTTTACCTTAATAAGTTGAAAAATAAACACATATGCATTACATATTAGAAAAAATTGTTTGTAAGTGCAATTTAAAAATACATGAGTCCAGAGCAAATGTAAACAGACAATTCATAAGAAAACAAGTGAAAATAACCTTACTTTCGATTCTGGTGACGACGGAGTTGATTTGCTTCATGGTCAAGTAGTAGCAGCAAAGGAAGGACTTAGACAATTCGGTTAAAAATGGAAACTGAAGCGAAAAACAGAAAAAAGGTATGTTTCTCAATCATATCCCTTCAATACCGCTGTAGTAATACGTTTAGTTAGAAAATTTTTACTCTGCTTAAAGCATTCTCTTGTTATATGTATATCTTATATTGTAATGTATCGGTCCCTTTAAGAATGTTCTCCTGCTGCTTAGTTACCTTGGAATGTACATAGGTATTCTTGAGTTGGTGTCTGTTGGAGCTGGCTGCTCCCAAGCCAGCTCCTCTTCCATGTAACCTTCAATAAATCTACTCAAGACATCCTGCAGTTTCCTGGTTCCTTACTACATTTGATTGGCGACGATCCTGGTTACATGGACCACCCAGCGTGCAAGTTTCTTCCTATTTGAGAAGAATTCTACCACTACTTTCAAGACACCTCCAGCATCCAGCCTCCAACCTCTGACAAAGACTCTGAGCCAGCTCACCACCTGTTACTCCACCCTCCCTGACCTGCCTGCTGGCCGACAACAGACTACTACAAATTCTACCCAGCCAACGGTAGGGAGTTTTTATTTCCTTTACTACGTCTATATTCAACGACTCCGTGGTGTTTCTCCACCACTTGACTTTACTGCTCACGACTTTACTTTACTTCTAAAGGCCTTGTCTCGAGCCCTGTGAGGTTTATTTTGGTCTTTCTATCGCTGCCTGCGCCATTGCGCACTGCCTGCGCATCTTTCAAACTGTGCCTCGCTCCACCGTGCATTCCGTTACCTGGCATCCTCTGTGTTCTGTTCGTGGAGCGCTGCCATCCATGCGCGAGCTCTCTCCTCGTCTTTGTCACCATCAGCACGTCTTGATTGCGTCAGCACGTCTTGATTGCGTGCGTGCAGGCGCCTATGAGTGTGTGAAGACACTCTATCCGTCTGGCTCGATGCCTTGACGTCTTCGTCCACGTCTGCGCATGACTGCTAACACGGCTTTTGTTCCTCCAAGCGTGTTCGGTTTCCTGGCAACCACGCAACCACACTACCCGATGTTGCGCACACATCGTAATCTTCAACGCTGATGCGCACAGCTTATCTCCACGCATTTGAACACATTTGTTGTTCAAATAGAAATGAAAATGCTGCTATAAGCGTGTCCAGTTTACTAGGAACAGCGCTACCACGCTTAATACTTACATCGCGCACAGACCGCAAATTTCAACGCTGATGCGCACAGCTTGTCTCCTCACATATTAAAGATTATTGTTATTTCTTTATGATGTAGTTGACATCGCTGGTACACACAGCTCGTGCTCTTCACATTGTGTGTTCGCGTATGATACACACACACCTTCTTTTATATCCTGTGTGCATTCTACGGTGACACACACACCTGGCTTCTTTATTTGTGTATTTCACACGGTGATATACACACCTACTCACCGCTTCAACGTTTCCACGCTTCAACGCTTCAACGCCTCAACGCTTCAACGTTTCAACTTCTATTCAGTGTGCATTTTATGGTGATTCTCACACATCTTTTTATGTACACTTGGTTTTAAAACCATAATTCTAGCTATTTTATAGCTTCTTCTTCATTTTTTTTTACACTTACAATGTGTACCCTGCAGTCAGTCAATCCTCCTCCACCATTTTTCGACACTCCTGGAGAACCAGCAATCAGATGGGAGGTTTGGCATGACGCCTTTGAAACCTATTTAGGAGCCATAGGCGCATCCAGGTTCAGCGCAGATAGAAAGAAATGTTTACTCTTACATTCTCTAGGTTTTGAGGGGAGGTCTGTCTTCAAGCATTTACCAGATCTACCTCAAATTGAAGGCGCACAGAACGATGAATACAGTGAAACTGTACAAAAACTCAAACTTCGCTTTGACAAGCAGCCAAGCCTTATGGTTCTCAGGCATACATTTTTTAAGAGGAAGCAATCTGAATGTGAAGATGTTGATTCATATATTTCTGTTTTGCGCAGGTTGGGAGCAGACTGTAGGTTTGAAAACTTTACAGACCAACTCATCAGAGACCAATTTGTGTGTCATTGTAGGGACAAAAATATTAGACAGAAATTACTTACCATGGGGGATCCGTCCTTAGATGATACTATTAAATTAGCCAAGAGTATAGAAATTTCTATGGTTTCTCTCAAAAAATTAGAGGAAAAAGTTGTAGAACCTGTTAATGCTATTAACCTCAATTCATCTGGTAAGTCTGTCAAAAAAACTTTTAGAAGCAATTCAAATAATTTCAGCAAGTCTACTAAATCTGGTATATCAAGTAATGTTGAGCCTACTGTATGCTTAAGATGTGGTAACCCACCTCATTCTAAGGGATCACGGTGTCCTGCTTCCAACGTCACCTGCAATTATTGTAAAAAGTGGGGCATTTTGCAAAAGTCTGTTTAAAGTTAAAGGGACAAAAGAGTTATAAGAAACCTACTGTGTGTATAGTTGACTCTGAGTCCTCCTCTGACTCTGAAGTAGTCTCTGTTGTTTCTGATTATACTGGAGGTAATGTCATTGAAGGTGATCCCAAATCCTGCGTTGACCCTGTTGTTGATATCACTGTAGGAAACAAGTGTATCAAACTCTTAGTTGACTCTGGTGCCAAAATAACCATGATCACCCAAAAACTTTTTGATGAAACTTGGATAGGTACTCAAGCTCTTCTTCCCCCGGATCGCACACCTGTGTCATACGAAGGTCGCAAAATTGACCTTTTGGGTTTCTTTGAAGAAGAGTTGTGCTTTAAAGGTAGGAGAATAAAAGGGAAGATCTATGTTGCTGTTAAGGGGTTGAACATATTAGGGTGGTTCCACCAAGGACTCTTCGGAATGATCCTTAGACCTGGAACCAAAGAGCAAGTCCTTGTTGTTGGGTGTTCTGATGAGGTCCAAATACTTAAAGAGAAGTTTCCTTCTGTTTTCAGCTCTGACTTAGGTCAAATTAAGGGTTTTAAACACAGAATCATAGTTAAAGAGGGGTCTCTACCCGTGAAACACAAACTCAGGGGTGTTCCCTATAGTGTCAGAGATGACTTGGAGAAGGAGTTATTGCAATTGGTTGAGAAAGGTGTTATAGAGCCAACTGAGTCCTCCCTTTGGCTTTCACCTTTGGTCGTTGCTAGGAAGAGGTGTGGTCAACTCAGGGTGTGTGTTGACTTAAGGTCCCTTAATAAAGAGATCTGGGTTGACTCACATCCTCTTCCGAAAATCAATGATCTGTTTGCATCCACCAAAGGTGCAAAATTCTTCACCAAACTAGACCTTGCCAGCGCATATCACCAGGTTGAGTTGCATCCGGATTCCCGTCACCTCACTGCGTTTGTGTCCCCTCTAGGCACGTTTCAATATCGACGCATGCCGTTTGGCTTAGCATCGGCTGCATCGGTATTTCAGAGGGTGATGTCGAACATCCTTAGGGGAGTTGACGGAGTGCTAGTTTTTCAAGACGATGTACTGATCTTTGCCAAGGATGTTTCTTCACATGACCTCATTCTACACAATGTATTAGGTTTATTTCAGCAACATGGAGTTGTTTTAAAATTAGAAAAATGTAAATTCTTTTGTACCGAAGTAGAATACTTAGGTCATATTCTGACTCAAGATGGTGTTAAACCTAGACCTGGTCTCCTGGAGGCCATCACCAATGCCTCCACTCCCATTGATAAAACTGGAGTCAAATCCCTTTTGGGGCTTTGTGAATATTATTCAAGATTTATTCCCCATTATGCCACAATAGTCCGCCCCATCAGCAATCTTCTTAAAAAGGGGACAAGATTTGTTTGGAGTGATGAATGTGTGTCCGCATTTGGGGAAGTCAAAAATCTCTTAAGAAAAAGTGCTGTACTCAAACCTTTTGACCCCAGTTTACCTTGCTGTTTAACCGTTGATGCTAGTCAAGTAGGGTTAGGTGCCACCCTAACACAAGTGGAGGATGGAGTCGAGAAAACAATAGGATTTGCATCTAGAGTACTGAGGTCACCTGAATTGCAATACTCAGTCATTGAGAAAGAATTGTTGGCCTGCTCATGGGCAATTGAGAAGTTTCGCCCATATGTGTGGGGAAAGCGTTTTTACTTCAGACTGATCACAAGCCTCTTGTCAATATCTTGGGTGGAAGTCTGAGTAAATGCTGCACTCCCAGAATCATGCGAATGGTTACCAAGTTGTTGCAATATCAATTCGATATCAGACACATTTCTGGGGGTAAGAATGGGAGAGCAGACTTTCTTTCTCGCTTTCCTCCTACAGATCTTCAAGAGGATGAAGTTTTCTTTTCTGACCTCATTGAAGAGGATTGTGAGGATTGTCTGGTGGCAGGTGTGGACATTCCTGAGCTCAAGTTTTGTTCTGAGGATGAATGGAGAGTAGCATTTTCCAATGACTGTATACTCCAAGATGTCTTGTTAGGAGTGGGTGGCCAAGAGAAAAGGTTCTGCCTCCTTCACTTCAACCTTTTTCTAAGATTGAGGACGAGATTTCTTTGGAAGATGGTATTTTGTTGCGTAATGACAAACTCATTCCTCCGCACTCATTCAGGGGTGGAATTATTGTTAGAGCTCACGAAGGACATTTGGGTTCCTCGTTCACCAAGCGTCGCATTCGTGACACATTTTGGTGGCCAGGAATGGACTCAGATATTGACGAGTTTGTAAAGGATTGTTGTATTTGCAAATCCTCAGACAAGTCCCTTAAAACTTCTGTTCCACCTCTTATACCTGTTGAGTGTCCTGACCGTCCTTGGGCCAAACTTGGTGTTGATGTTATGGGACCTTATATGACACTAAATGGGAATTCAAGATTTATTTTGGTGTTGGTGGACTATGCATCCAAGTGGCCTGAGTACAAACTGGTTAGAGAAGCTGACACTAGAAGCATTATTGATTTTTTAAGCGAGGTCTGGTCTAGAGAAGGTTTTCCTGAAGTAATTGTTTCAGACAATGGGAAACAGTTCGTCAGTAAGGATTTTGAATCGTTCTTGTCTGTTTCTGGTGTAAAACATATAAAAAGTTCCCTTTATCACCCTCAAGGAAATGGACCCGTGGAAAGGAGGAATCGAGTGATTGGGGAGTGCGTGAAATGGGCTAAAGCCAGCAACCATGATATAGTCAAATCCCTTAAGAGCATGATATGGGTCTACAGAACCACGCCACATTCATCCACCAAAGTGTCTCCCTTTGAATTGATGAGGGGAAGGAAGCCTAATACTTCCTTTCGTCCAGGGTGGATGTCTAAATGGATTAATGCTGAGTCAAATGTACAAGAATTGATGTCGATTGTTAAAGGAAATGTTTCTCTCACCCAAGCCAAGCAGAAAGAATGTTTTGACACTAGGAAAGGTTCAAAGACCTCTATCCTCAAAGTTGGGGATACGGTTAAAATCAAGAAATCTATTCATGTTAATAAAGGTGAAAGCAAATTTGGTCCACCTGTCAAGGTTATTAAGATAGTGGGGAATGCTATTCAAGTTGAAGGCGGGTTTTGGTGGAACTTAAGCAAGGTTGCCAAAGTTCCATATCCTGCTCAACAAGTATTCCCCAATCATGGTATTAGTTTTTCGCTCGGGACTGAACCTGTCCCAGGGAATGCCAGGAGGAGTTCCCGTAATGTTGTTAAACCTGTTAGGTATAGAGATTAAATTTTTTTTTTTTGTTTGTTTTTGTTAGAAGAAGGGAAGGTAATGTAGTAATACGTTTAGTTAGAAAATGTTTACTCTGCTTAAAGCATTCTCTTGTTATATGTATATCTTATATTGTAATGTATCGGTCCCTTTAAGAATGTTCTCCTGCTGCTTAGTTACCTTGGAATGTACATAGGTATTCTTGAGTTGGTGTCTGTTGGAGCTGGCTGCTCCCAAGCCAGCTCCTCTTCCATGTAACCTTCAATAAATCTACTCAAGACATCCTGCAGTTTCCTGGTTCCTTACTACAAGTGCCAACTCAGGTTTGGAGGTTTACCCACCACAGTTTCCTTGATGTAATGGCACATCGCTATTGGCCCAGTGGAAATATTGGCTGGACTCCCTTCGACAACCTTTTTTGCCTATGACGCCGTCGACGTGGGAGGAAAAAACTGGCGAAGACGGCGGGACTCGGACAGACTATCATCCATAGACCCGCCAGCATCTAAATTGAAGGGTGGACTGCCTAGTAGGCGGTGGAGAAACCATCGGAAAAGTGATGGCGGGACGAGATCTGCCAAGATCTAAATCAGGCCCTTAGTCCCTTTGCATCATGCTCATACTAGTGCAAAGCAATAGTAAATCTGGGCTCGAGTGCATAGAAGGCAAAATGAGGTTGGTGAGGATTCCTTGGCTTAACCTTCGTAGCTTGGCACAAGCAGCAGGATTACCTGAGAAAATGCATATGTTGATTGTAACAGCACAAAATCAACCTAAAAATTAGGAACTAAAACAACTAAAGTACTCATACCAATTTAGTATACATAATTAAAGTATAATGAGTAAAACCGAATAAAATAACAAAAATCAGTTAAGGGGATGGGAAGTTATTTAAAAATGTGAAAGATTGAACGTGGTCACAGAAAACAATGGAAAAAAACATAAAACTCAATAATGTCATGTAGGGCACATTAGCCTGGAACCGAGGCACCTTTTCTGGCTGATCATTATGGTGTGAGGGTGAGGTAAAGCTTAGGAGTTTGTCCCAGTCATGTAATCAACCTTCTAACTTAGAAAACATTTTCAGAGCTAAAAATCCTTCAAAAGTGAAAGGCTTTATACTGCAAATGAAGAGGGCTCCACAAGTCAGATAAATCTTTTCACAGTCCAGAGATAGCCTCAAACTTCACATTCAGTAGCTTCACATGAGACAATTCTGGAAAATGTGGCTGCGGAGGATACATTTTCACCTTGTCATGGTCCTATGGAAGTCAAACAATTCTCAGTGCCAAGCTTACCAAAAGCCGAATAACTTTTTCCTGAATACTTACATTTTTCTCAAACTAATTCAGAACCTCTTCTTAGCAGTACCAGGCCACTGGCCTTAGGGGCAGCAGACTTCTCAATTGCTCTCTTAGGATCCCAGCCAAATGTACAGCCCTATTGGAACTGCTAATTTTCTTCAATATACAACAGCACACGCCATTCAATGGACATTCTGAACTTTCACAGCTTTGGGAAAGTAGATCAGCGGTAGTGGCGTTCCTGGATAACTCTAAATCCCTCCTCTTCCTGTGGCTTTGCAGCTTTGTCAGCATCCCATTCCCTGATGCTGAGATTAGCATTCGGAAACTGTCTTTCAAAAACACACAGGATGCAGAACTCAGGCCTTCCTCACGTACACATGGGTACCCAAACAGCAATCCTCTTATTGGCTATGCTTAATTCCAGCAGTGATCTGATTTTTAGGTGGTAAGAGCCCAACGATATAGTGGTAAGCCATAAGTGATTAACCCATGAAAGTAAAATTTCCACACCAACCACCCGACTAGCATTTCCAATGCTTTATGTTAAAATGTATCTCAGAGAGCAAAATATCTGCAGAGTGACATCCTGCTTATACCCCTTCAGCTCACTAAGCCCATCTATGAGTTTGTCAATGATAATCAGGGACTTTCGTTTTCCCATCAAAAGAAGCACATCAACCCTTTCCCTTCTCTATTGTCCAGAACTTAAAGAGAGGGATGCCAATTTGTCTCTTGGAAGGTCTTCAGAGGTGTTTCCCTTCAGTGTTCGCCCTTTCAAATGTGGGTGAGATAGCAGGATTCCAGGCCTTCTTTATGTTGTTCAGCTGTCAAATGTCCCGTCTTCCTTTTTACAGGTGTCCGCTAAGTACAGGGTTGGGCTGCCTGGCTGACAAAACTTTATAATCAATTTACCTTGTCTTCTTTATGACCTTCCCTCAACATGGGCCAGAGATCCAAAGGCCCCATACTCTGTAGTAGAACACTAATTATGAAGGACGCTCATGCCTCATCTTAGTGTCCTGAGTCTGGAGAGAAACCTAATTAAATACCACTTCAGGAGGCACTGCCTGGGCAAACTGGTTTACTACTCAAGTTCTGAAAAGCTAGATTTTAACAAATTTCACAAATTCTTGCGCATTTGTACTAAAATACTAAGGGCCTCATTTATGAGGAAGTTGAGTGGTGTGGCGCAGCAAGTCACCTTGATGAGCTGCACTGTGTGACAGAGAAAGGGCAGAAATGCACCATATTTTAAGGCAATATGGCACATTCCTGTCTTTTCCCTTGCACTGGCTCCCTTTTGGCAGCCTGGCGCCAATGCAGGCACCCTTGCACCGAGGTGCAAGGGTGCCACTGTTGCATACAAGTTTGTTTTTGTGCAGAAAGGGACACCTTCCTGAACAAAAACAATCCTAGAAGCATATTCCTTTTTTTGATTTGTGAATGCAGCACACATAGAAAGAGAAAGAAACGAGGAGAAATTGAGATATTTCTCCGCGTTAAGCCTCCCCTGGGAAGGTGTAAGTTTTTTGCACATTCTCAGATTTACAAGTTCTTACAAATCTGGGAATGTGTCAAAATTCATTGGAGTTGTGTGAGAACACCCTTGCAACAACCATGGAACACTTACCCAGGGCAGAGTAACGCAACGCCGCGATTTGCGCTGCTTTTTGTTACTCCAGATTCTTGAAGCCACTTAGAGCCATGCAAAGTGGTTTTGCTTGGTTTAAATAATCTGACTTAGAGGGTTGCGTCACATTTTGTGTGACGCAAACCTCTAAGTCAGATTTTGGAAGCCACTCAAAAGTTTTTCCAATCCATGACTATGGCCTCTACTGCAATATCACCATGGAAGGGATAGACACCAAATTTGGTAGAAAACTAGATCTTGGTCTGGAGAGCATGGTTTTTGTGATTTGGTGCAAATCTGTTCAGTAGTTTTTGGGAAATTCGGTTGCAAAAACTTTGTATATCTGGATTGTTGGGTTTGCAGGAGGGTCGCAATAGACCCACGGTCATACAGCTTCAAATAATAGAGCGATCTGATTGGCTGAGGGTTTCTTTTTCGCAACGGCTGTCTCGCTAACATTGGAGCTGAAGGTTCTCACGAACTACTGCGGGAGCCTGCACTCTGATTGCCTGGCTGCAACATTGCAACCGCCATTTCAGGACATTTCAGGATATTTCTTTTTGTTTTCCGTGATCCCCCGGATGTCTTGCGGTAGAGTCCCACAGGAGCGCAGGGGGCCAATCTGGCTCAAACAGGACACTCACAGGATTCCCAAAAATGTTTTTAAAAAGGGCCTGGGCCTCAGTGTCTGTGGTGGGTTCCTACAAACTGGCGCTGGCCACATGGCCTTCGGACGTGCACTGTGAAGCATTGGGTGCCTGCAACCAAACCCACTCTGCGAATGGCCTGTTGTGTTGGCTCCCTGTGGGGGGTTGTTATGTTCGAAAAGGTCTCCCAAATTAGGTAGGCCCATGTGTCTCAACAGTACCTTGACAGCCTTCTCTTTAGTGAGAGGCAGCATGGGTTTATCTGCTCCTAGCTCCTATCAAGCTTGGTTCATTGAAGCGAGTATGTCAATATCTCGAAGAGCTATTCGTGGTCCCACACAAATCTGTACTAGTATAAAGTGTGACCAGGCAATGACATGCTCCACCTTAATGTGCATGGGTGTATATTGCAACGGTGCCGAATACTTCAAGTAATAAGCTTGGGATACAAGATAGTACATATGAAAACCAGGCAGCATTAGCCTGCCCAAGTGCATAGGCCATGTTAATACTTCCCAGCGTATTCTGGGTTGGTCACCACATCAAATCAGTCGGAAGAGACTTGTCTTAGTTGATTAAAAAAGTGAAGTGGTAGGGCTACGGGGGTGTTTGCAAATACCTATAAAGATTTTGGCAGTCTCACCATCTTGATTAAAGAAATTCTCCCAAGTAGGAATAATGGAGGCCGTATCCATCACTCTATGCTTGTGATAGAGGAAATATCCTGATTTGGCAAAATAAACGCATTTAATTGAAGAGTGCAAAAATCTATGCAGAATAACGCACATATCATATATACAATTTTTGAAGTAGGTAATAATACTACGGCACTTCAAGCATACAAAGGAAGTAACATAAAGTACTGACTTAAGTTAGCCTAACTACTGACACCATATTAAGGATAATTTTACATGTTAGGGTTAAAAGGCCTGTTTACGCATTAAACCGTTTTCTTGTACAAGATGTTTTTCTCTTCCACTGCAGATGCTGTAACTTTCCAGAAGCCTTCTGTTAGCTAGTGAATAATCATTTGTTATGTATTAGACAACTGATAGTGAGGTTCTCACAGAGAGGAGAGAAGAAGGCAGGAAATCTGACTTGTGGGAAGAACTATCTGAACCGCAAGATGTAGACGACATTCTGTGGGCAGTTGTGAAGACGTGAAAAACTAGGGAGTGCACCTATTTGCCGACCACTGATTGGACATTGGGCATGTGGAATGTATCAACTGTGGCAAATTATGTTTAAGCAGATTTAAATTAGTGTGTTTTCCTAGAGTAGTTGAGATTTTTAGGATTGCTACTCTTCAGGAGAGACCCATTTTAAGCCCTTCTCAGAAATGCCTGCTGATTTAGAACACTTTCCAGCCTTGCAAAATCCGCTATTGCTTAAATACAAAGACTTCGTGCCACAACTTTCCTATTCCCACATCAGAACTCTTCATTTGGGTTTCTGACCTGACACCTTCACTTTTCTTGTCCTTGACATTTTTATGCTTATATCGGATTAATCTAGATTATTGAATTCTTTGCTGTACTTTCTCTAGCTCCTTTGTAATACTCACTAATATTGTATTTTATCTTGTCTTGAAATACTGAATAATGCATTATTTGCATCTGTAATAACAATGACTAAAGATTAATATTTCCTAATTAAATTAATCAATTTGATTTAATTTGTTAATCACACCCTGTAACTCAATCCAACTCTTTTTATTGATTATTGTAAATCCCCAATTGGACTTCACTATTTATGGTGATAAGTGTAAATGATTACTCCTTCATAATTCTCCTTGTCGACAAACCAAGGTCCCTATGACCAATTGCCGGGGTTATTTAATGACTACACCAGGAGAATAAGATATAAAAATTCCTGCTCCATCACTTGTTTTAACCTTGTCCTAGAGTTGTGCCGAAGTTACTATGGATCAGGTCATCACAATCACAGGAGACCCAAATCCCAAGATATCTCATGCTATCAGGGCTCCCTTGTAAGGGCTAATCCAGTGTAAGTGCCGTGAAGGTGTCTGTTAAGGGGAAAACTTCTGATTTAAACTAGTTAATTTGTGGTCCAGAGTGTACCCCAAACCGGATTATAGCTCTAACAATGGGTGCAAGATTGCCATCTGGGCATTGTATATACAGTATTACACCGTCTGCATGTAAAGAAATTATCAACGATGTACTGCTGAGGGATATTCCACGATGGGAATACAACTCCTGCATGTAGAAGGCTCGAGGTTTTTTAGCCAAAGCAAAAATAATGGGGGAGAGGTGGCATCCCTGCTGGGTGCTCCTGCCAACCATGAAAGTTTGGGAGTGTAGTTTGTTCATGCAAACTCTTGCAGTGGGAGTTGTGTACACTAGATTTAAAATTGGTAGAAATAAATTGCCCAGCCCTAGCCTATGAAGCGTCTCGCTCATGAACGACCTGTCAAGCGCATCAAATGCTTTCTGAGCATCTAGAAGAAAAACGGCAGAGGGGAGCTGAAGACACACTCTATGTCTATGTAGGATGGCCATTAATGTTCGAAGGTTAAAAGAAGTAGAGCATTGTGAAATAAAGCCAGATTCTTCTGGACGAACTAGGAATTGCATTCAAGGCTGTAGCCTCTGAGAGAGGATGTTAGTGAAAATCTTGTTTGTGTTAAGCAGTGATAGGCTATGAAGAGCACTCAGTTGGGTCTTCATTGGATTTGAGCGGTACCATAATGATTGCTTCCATGGTAGAGCGTGGAAGGCTCCCTTTTGCAATCAATTTGGTGTACATGTCAAGTAGTCTTGGGGCCAGTTTATCTACATATGCTTTGTAGAAGTTAGTTGGCAGACCCTCATTCCCAGGAGCTTTATCATTGGAAAGGCTCATTTAACACTCTTGGTGTCCTCCAGCATAATTGGGGAGTTCAATAGGTCCCTTGGGGAGTTCAATAGGTCCCTGGCCTCGCCATCTAACCAGACCAGTGTGACCTGGTCCAGATAAGTTGACAGGTCAGCTTGGACCCTATGGGGTCTTTTGGCATTTAAGCGTTCATAAAACAGCAGAACATTTTTCAGTATGGTATCTAGCTCAGTAGTGACACCCACCCCTCACATTTAATACTGGTGATCCTGTCGTTCATGGTATATCCGGACAAGAGCTCAGAATTGATTTCCAATAGCCTGGCGAATCGGTATATCTTTGCCACTTGTAGGACCATTTGCAACAGGGAAGCCATTTACTGAATCTTATTGGGCTGTATACATTGCATTCAGCTGCCCCTCCATCTTCTCTGCATGGGTGTCCAGACCAGGTTTTCTGGTGGTGATAAAATATAACCAGTTTGGAACCCACTATAATACCACCCACCACTCACCTGTAACCAGATATATGAGTGGTCCTGACGAAGGTGGATGTTTATTGTCTTTCCCACCAAAACATGCGTTGACCTGGTTGTTGTGAACTCCCAACTGACAACATCATGGCGGCTATTGTTTGAAGTTTTCTCTCCGCCAAGTCCAGAGGTGTATGCTAATGTGGTTGGGGTCTTTAGTGTGTGGAGCGAGTGTGTGAGTGAGTTGTTATGTATGAGGTTAGAATGGTTGTGTGTAGTTAAATTTATAGAGGGTATATGACATGTCAGTACCATTGTTGTTCTATCGTCGTCTACATAGTTCCTAAAAGGATCTTGGTATGAGATGCAAGTCACATTTAATGCACTACAATGCAAAGTAATAGTATATTTGTAACCACGAACTACTTGTGTGTACATAATTTTTTTTTAACTATTTATAATTAGATTATTTCTTCTTTGTGTACTAATGTGAATCAGAAATTTTAAAAAATATTTAAAAAAATCTTTTGTATCAAAAATAAAATAAAAACATAGAAATGATTGTGTTTATATGCTTGACTCAATTAGCTCTATGATGGACAGCGCTTAGAGCTCTAGTCAGCCTACCAGGAAGCAATGCAGGTCATGAGGGAGCATTACTCAGTATTTTTTGTTCTTTTCCCCCTAGCTCTCTGACCTTTGAAGTATTTTTTCTGGGGGTACCTTTGTCTATATAGTATCCTGTCATTACCCCATCACGGTTAGCAATCCAGGCTAGAGTTTTGCCCAATCTGTCGCTATTTCCAAATGTTTTCACACAGGCACCTCAACCCAAGTAAAGGACTTCACGTTTCGCCTCCTCCCTGTATTCCTGCAGTGTTTGCTGACGCTTAGCTAATATGGCCCTAGGGTGGGCCAAGGCTCGGGGGAGTTGTCACAATGAATTATAATTGGGAAGGAGGTTTGTGGTCCCTCTCCCTGAGCCATTTTTAGGCTGTGGGGCTATCTTTACTTTTAATGAGAAGGGGACATGCAGCCTCCCTTCTAGAGCCTTTGTAGGCCCTGGAGACCCCATACACTGGACTCAAATTACTTTTTGGGGAAGGGGGCATTTGGCCCCCCTCACCTAAACTCTTAGAGGCTCCTACGATCCTATCCACCGGGGCCTGTTGTATTTTTAGGAGAAGGGGTGTGTGGCACCCCACTCGAGCCATAGATTGGCCCTAGGATTCCCATCCCCGCAGCCCAATGACTGGTGCAGTGTCCCAGGGACCCCATCCACCAGAACACTGCTGTGTTCCCTGCCTGGGAGAGGGCAGGCAGGGAATATAAACTATATTCCCTGCCCACACTCTCCCAAGCAGTAAAACACAACTTTGCTCTTGCCTGAGAGGGAGCAGAGAGAAAAGCAGCTCCCACTGGGGAGGAGCAAAGAAACGGAGCTGACTCCCTCCGGCACCCACTATAGATGCTGGCTGGGGATCTAGCTGGTATCATGGGGGTCTTGGGAGTCCCCCATGGCACCCAACAACTTGGGCAGTTGTGGACAGGTCCTTACTGGCCGTACCGTGCATCGGACATTTCCCCAGGAGGTTGGAAGGGTGGGAGCCGGTTTTGCAGCAGTGGGGGCTGGTTTTGTCACTAGGGGCCAGTTTTGCAGCAGTGCTTCAATATCGGCCCCCAGTAACTAAAGCAGCAAGCAAGTTTTTCCAGCCCCCTGGGGCCAAGCAGGGGCTGAGCTGAGAAAATTGCTAGGGCTACTTTGGCATCCCAGTCTGGCCCTGATTGTGGGTGCCCTGGGTGAAATTATATCATTGATAAAAACACTGTGCAAGGAGTGGGCTCGAGTTATAGCTACTTTGGGCTCGAGTTAGAGTTACTGAAAATAATTCTAACTCGTAAATTTCAGTGTTTTTTTTTTTAAGAATGGTATTTTGTAAATAACATTTTCACCTAACTATAACGCTCCTTTAACCTTTGATTTTTTCAGTGAATATATATATATATATATATATATTATCTCCAAGCACGGTTTTTGGTGCCACGTGTAGATATATATAGATAGATAGATAGATAGATAGATAGATAGATAGATAAATAGATATACATGCACACACACAGGGAGAGAGGGAGAATGTCCGAGAGAGAGACACGTGCATGTTCGTTTGTGCGCACTAACATAACAACTCTTTGTAAGATTTATGCATGCTGAATCAAAGTGCAAGCTCATTTGTTTTCTGTCAGGTGATGGCATGAGGAGATCTGATGACCAAGGAGTCAGCAAGGTGTTTTTCACATGGCCTCATTCCAGTTATTCCATTTATCAAACGAAGCGAATGTGGTGTGACTGACTAGCCCAGTAGGCAGCAGATCTATAAATGAACACCACATCACCTTACTCGCTGGCTTCCAGCCTCTTTATTGCTCAGACATTCAGGCACTGACTCATCAACATTTGCATGCCAATGAAAAAACATACGAGGAACAAACTGGTATTTAGTATAGGGTACCTTACTTGCTTAAGAAACAAAACAAATACTGTTGCTCGCAGTGTGCCATGGAGCTGGCATCAAATCTTTTAACATTTTTGGGAGTTTACTAGTAAAAAAGGGTACTTGGTCTTGGGGTGCTCTCCTTTTTAGATACAGACTTTCTGCTGTGCTGGTTTATAAAAAGCACCACTTAGGCCTTGAACACGAGTGACTCATTAAATTATGATACTAGTGTAATCGCTAAAGACCGCACCTTCGGATTATTCTTCTGATGAATATTAGCCGGCGAACTCCCCTGAAATTTAACAGGCAAAAGGACGAAACCCTGGGTATCAGATGTTAATGGGTGTTATAATAGCACATACCCAGGGCCACTGGAATTATACAGCAGGGGAGCACCAAATTCAGTGGCAAAGTTGACTAAATTACGTGGCAAGAACAGACAAATTATACAACATAATGCGGCACTTCTTTAATGATATTACTTCATAATTTTGTAATTTTTACACATGGTAATACTGTCTGTGAAAAGAGTTCACCTATTAGTACCAGTTTAACAAACAAATACATAAAAAAGCAACTGAAAGGTGACCAGTTAACTTGAAGAGTCTTCCAACGCTTGCGAACACAAATCGACATGTTTTTCATAACTTTTGATTTGTTTGAGCTAGAAACAATTAGATTTTTTCATTAAAATCTGCAGATTATGCTGCAGATGATTGATTATCTGGCAAATGTGGTAAATCCTTTATTATGCGAGAAAAAGTAATGGCCACAGAATCGGATAATTCCAGTGGCCCTGCACATACCCCTCCAGGCACTAATAATCAAGAAATGGTAATACCAACAACACCGGTTTCATTGACAGGTGATTACAAAACACCTAATTTTTTACACCCAACTATATAAATGTAATTAAGCGTGCCCTGGATGATGTTGCTGCTCTTAAGGAAATGTAAAATGTTCACGTTAGAATGTTTATGTTATTTTTTCTCTAATCTTTTTTGTTTCATTTGCTGCATAATATCATCTACATTTTCTTCTTTGAACGAGGTTATCACTTCCATATTAGTTACTGCCAAATGCAATTTTTATATCAGTTTATTTCGTTTCATTCTATAGCTTCTCAATTTCATCTTCATATTAACCTTCAATGAACGTCTATGAATTGCTATGCATACATGAATAAAGTACTTACATAACGAAGTCTGTACATCTAATTGGCCTGGCTCCAGTCGCGACTGCTGCCTAGAAGCAGCAGTGGGGCGGGTGGGGGCAAAGGGGCGAGGGGGGGATTGGATAAAAAAGTAAATAAAACAAAAAAAATCACTTACCTCCCGGCCGGCCGCTGGCCGGCCACCACCGCCTCTCCTGTGTCCCGTCCTCTTCCTGGCTTCTTGTTAGAAACAGGAAGCAGGAAGCACCAGGGCTCCCATGCTCCCCACAGCCAATCACAACGCTGATTGGTCTGAGCGCTGTGACACGGCGCTCAACCAGGGGCTGGAGGGGTGGCCTTTTTCTCCATGCAGGCTGTAATGCAGCCTGCATGGAGAACAGGGAAGTGCACATGACTGTTCTGGGTGGCCGAGAGGACTGACCAAACAGTCATTGCGCACAGGAGTATTCTACTACTCCTCACCTGCTCTGCAGCCCCGCCCCCTCATGCATGCTGCCACAGCAGAAGGACAAAATAAAATGATAATAACATTACGTTATTATAATTTTATTTTTTCTTGCTGCTTCGTGGCAGAGGAGCCGCCACTGCCTGGCTCCCTCCAAAAGCTTAGCCGGGGAGAACATGTGTAGAGCCCTTTGGCACTTATTTGTCCCTGTGCACATTGCACCCCATACTTTAAGGGTAGGTTTCTGAGCAACACCTTTTGGGTCAGAAATGAGAGATACGTCATGTGTCTGGGCAGCACACACATCTTTTAATGGTAAGAAAGAAATGCAGGTACTCACCAAACTAAGGGTCACTTTATGAATTTGGAGGTGTAGGAGTGTGACCACCGCGCTCCCGCACTGCCAAACTCTTGTACAAACCGCCCACCAGACCAGGAGTATTCTCCTGTCTGGCAGGGAGTTCTTTGGCATTCCCAGGGTGGTATCTATGAAACAGGCACCTCAATAGGAACGTCAAAGGCACTACCAGCACGGCATGGACTGCTGCAGTCTATGCCCAGCACGGCATGGACTGCTGCAGTCTATGCAGTGAAGGTACATGTTGTGCCCCCCTGTGTGCATCCACATGGCGTGAGGCACAAGGGGACCCTGTAGGGCCCTCTTTGTTTCCTTACCGCCACACTTTTCAGCACCGCCATGAAAAGTGTGGAGGTGAGGAAACTCGAAATATGCATGGTGAGCCACAGCGGCCCGCCAAGCATATTGCGGCCTCAATACCACTGTGCCGCCGCTAGGGATCTCTGATCCCTGGTAGTTGCGGTAGTCCCAGGGCGGCCCGACCGCCCTGGTCGTAATGGGGTGGTTGGAAGCCCACCACCACTGAGCCCCCCTGAGTGTAGCAGTGCGTGGACCGCCAGATTCGTAATAAAGCCCTAAGGGAAGAGTATGGCTATGGGTTGGGACTAGTGGTTAAAGAGGAGGTCTCGAAAACTCTTATGGGATAGTGCTAAGAGATGGAACGAAATGTAAACATTTTCTAATTGTGCACATTTGTGCTGCTGACTTTAGAACTGGGGAACCAGGTTCGAGTCTGGCGTTGGCTCAACTTCCTGTGATTCTGGGCAAATCATTTAGGGCCCCAATGCGAGTTTGACAGTGCGGCAGTGGGACTGCCCTCCCTCCGCACAGCCAAACTTACGTGAGGACCCTCTGCCCTATAATGAGTTTTTTAGTCATTGGCGGGCCTTTCCTTTGCTGTTCCAATGCCAGTGCCTATAAAATAGTCACCACCATGGGAACGTCAAAGGAAGTTCCAGCACATCATGGCTTTGAAAGTCCAAGCCGTGCTGGAACTTCTAAGCATGCACACAGAGGGGCACATGTTGTGTAAGGCACAAGGGCCCCCTGCAGGGCATCCTTTCTTTCCTCACCGCCAGTGTTTTCATAGAGGAAAAGACCTCCATGAAATCAGTGACGGTGATGGAAGTCGTTATATGCTTGGCAGGACCACGGGTCCTGCCAAGCATATAGATCCCTCTGGACCGCTGTGTAGGAGAGTAGGATCTGCTTCACAGGGGTACCCCCACTTTTTGCTGATACTTCACTGGTTTTCGACATTAGTCTGGCTGGGGCCCTGCTATTCAGAACCCCAGCCTAGCTGTTTCCTCTTTAAAAGGGTATCCATGTGCCTTAGGCACATCTCTGATTGGGATCTGGAGTGCCCTTGTAAGTCCCTAGTATATGGTATACTATGTACCAAGGGCATAGGTACCTCAGAGGCCTGCCAGGGGCTGCAGCATATATTATGCCACCCCTGGTAGGCCATCCAAACTGACACCACAGGTCTGCTACTGCAGCCTGGGTAAGGTGGTGCATGCACCCCTTGCTGGGGTATAGGTTACCTATATCACTAAATGCATACACACATATAAACCTATAAGTCACTCCTAAGGCAGGCCTTATCAATCCTAAAGGCAGAGTGCATGGTTTCTATGTGAGAGGGTGCCCCTGCATGAGCAGGGCCCCTCTGCAGCGTTCGGAGACCATCTCTGATGCTGTTTGTAGTGCAGCCTGACCATATACTCTTAAACGCATTATATCCTCGCGGTAAAATGCTAACTATGGAATGGCTGCACCAAAACATGTCGTGTTTGGTGTCAAACATCTTGGAATACTACCCCCCGCCAATTCTGGCGGCGGGGGTAGCATTCCACCCTTCTAGAGGGAAAGGCATGTTAACTCTGACGAGTCCGGTAACTTCTTTCCAGAGCCTGGCATCACAAAATGGATGCTACTGCCACAGACACGAGTCTGGCCTCCTGCTGCTGGACGAAACTCCGGCAGGGGAGGCCTGGACAATAGGTTTCCTGTCCCAGGGAGGTGTGACCACCTCCCCAGACAGGACAAAGTGTATTGGGGCTGGGCGGGAGCACTTTCGGGTGCTTTGAAGTCCTGCACTGGGGGCACATTTGGTGTCCCTGTGCATACCCCAGTTCAAACCGGATCAGGGGCTTGCAGCCCCTGCTTTGGCGCGAACTGGACAAAGGGAAAGGGGTGTAGCCACCCCTCTGCCCTGACCCACCCATAGGTGGGGCCACAGAGTAGTCCATCCCCTATTTTTGGAATAAAGGTAGGAACCCAGTCCTTAGGACTTTAGATTATACCTGGACGAAACTCTGACACGGAATCCTGGACCTTCGACGCTCTACGACAAGATTAGAGGACTGAAGAATCTCCCTTGGGGTCAAGGAGTGACTCCCCTGCTTGGCAGGCACCAAAGAAGCATCTGTCCGGTTCGCATCACTGAAGCTCCCGTCGGACGCCGAAGTCATCGCATCACCAGAGGTGGATTCTCAGACTTCCCCGAGGCTACCCTGAGTCCCCAGCAAAGCTGAGGCCCGTGGCTATCGTGGGTAACGTGAGACCGTGACCCCTGGACACCGAGCACACTTGCAAGTGCACCATCTTCTGGGTCTCCCAAGAAGTCGTGCTTTGGGCTCCGAGTAGCCCTAGCCTCCAGCACCCCCTGCACCGAAGATCACTGGCCCCCACTCCACGAGTGTCCTGTAAGCCAGCTCCACGTGCGGCGTCACGAGGCTCCTTCGCGGTCGCTAGCCCGTTGGCTAGTAGCCCTTACCGAAGGCCAATCTTTTCTTTACTTGGCAGTCTGGTTGCTCCAGGCCTGCCCTCACTTACCCTTGCTGGGTGAGTTCCCCAGACCTTGCTGGTCTGCACCATCGACGATCTTCAGCTACATCGAGACTTGCCGTTGCCAAGGCTTGTTGGGTCCAATCTGGTCGCCGACACCGCAGCACTCGACAGACATCGTGTACCAGCCCGAATCCTGCTCCTGGTCGCCGACAACGCCTCCTGGACCTCGTGGCTGCTGAAACGAGACGACCGTCAACGCACCTGAAGCACTCGACATCGGTGGGCATCCGTCCATCATCTCCCTGGTCACTGGCTAGTGACCCAGACTCTGTCCCCTCTGCTTTCAGGTTCTTCAGAACTCCGATCCACTCTTGGATCCACCCGGACACTTTTCTCTTGGTCGCCAGCAGCACTTTGCAGCAGATCGCCATTCGAAACGACGACGAAACCCGACCCCGAAAGGCACCTATGCACCCGGCTTCCCTGGGTGAGGTAACACGAGTACTCCGGTGCTCCCGTGGGTAGAGACTCTTCAAAGTCCTAGATCTCAAGGGGTTTTGTCCTAGTCCTCTTTAAAGTGTCCCTTTCCTCTATTTTCCCGATCCCGACTTTCTCCATAGAAGTTAACGGCGTATCGCGGTTGTGTATTTACACTGCACGCGTCTCCCGTGGGTCCCCTGTGTCACTACCTTGGGTGGTTCCTTGTGGTCCAAGCACTTCTAGAGGCTCTAGGCCTAGTGTCTAGTTCAGTCGTGGTTCGCATACCACTTTATTGGTATATGGTTTGGTACGCCCCTAGGGCCCAAACGTGTATTTGTGCTATTACTGTGATTTAAGATCTTATAACCTATGTACTTCGAACTCTAGCCTCATAAAGAGACTAGAGGGGTGTGTTTAGTAATAAATACATATATTTTGAATATATACCTGGTGTGGTGCTCTTTCATTTGGTCACTCAAGAGATTATAGACTGGTAAAACAAGCTGCTTTACATTCCTTCAAGACTTAGCCTGAAGGCTGCTCTCCACAGCTACCACTAGGATAGCTTTCAATAAGGTTGTCTTTAACCTACCTACCATAAGAGTCGATTTGGACTGGTGCAAGGTGCCCACTATAATTAGTGGACAGCATATGCCAGGCCAACTTCTCACATTGGTGTGCAGCGTGTGGGATTCCAGCTTGCTATTGTTTTACCAGATAATCTCAATTGAATTGATCAACTGAAAACCACTAAAGGTACCTAAGGTACATATAATTTAAGCTTAGAATATCAGTAAGTTCTACTGAACTTAGAGTTGTGTGTTAAGGGATAGCACAACCCTTTCTACAACTCAAGAGAGTTTAGTAGGCCACACTAGAGTAGGTAGTGCATACACCACACCACACTAGTAATGTCTTTAAAAGCAGGATCCAAAGATGCCCTGCAGGAAGCCATTGAGCTTCCCCCTCCAAGTATGACACACTCCCATTCTTGGAACTGAGAGCTTTGTGTAACGTGAGGAAATTAAGGACAGGCCAAAGTCCCACCACCCAACACCTCCAGGAGTTGTTGGTGGCTTATGATCTTAGTAAGTCTTCAGAGACTGAAGGGGTAGGAGCAGAGGGTGGGCCAGCAGATGAGGAAGGGACCAGGGGTACTACTACCCCCAGCCCCCCTCTGAAACTGACCAGGAGGGTGACAATGACCCTGACCTGGAAAACCCAATCCCTTCTGGGGAAGATGAAGATGAGGATCTGGAGAACCACACCTTTGTCCCCCCAGGAAGGATTATGAGTGTGCTCAGAAAGTCTAGGTCTCCTTCTCAGGAGTCTAACCACTCTGGCACCTCAATAGGGAGCTCTGTTTCTTCTCACAGGAGGGAATCCTCTCATGAGAGAAGAAAGAGACTGGTCCAGTATGAGGAAACTCAACTGGAGATCAGGAAGAAGCAATTGGCTTTAGATAGAGAATCCCTAGATCTCCTTAAAGAGAGAAGAAAGTTGGGACTAGAGTCCCATGGTGGCAGCCATATCCCTAGAGATAGGGAAAGGTCCTATGACCATAGGAACCTGAGCAAGATTGTCCCTCCCTACCAGAGTGGGGATGATATCCACAAATGGATAACTGCTTTAGAGAGGGCCTGTAAGGTACAGAAGGTCCCTCAGGAGCAGTGGGCAGCAATCTTGTGGCTCTCCTTTGCTGACAAAGGTAGAGACAAGCTCCTCACTGTTAGAGAGGAGGATGCTGACAATTACAAGGTCTTGAAGAGTGCTCTTATTGATGGGTTTGGCCTAACCACTGAACAGTACAGGTTGAAGTTCAGAGACACCCAAAAAGCACAGACTCAAGACTGGGTAGACTATGTGGATTGTTCTGCCAAGGCTCTGGAAGGCTGGTTGATGGGCAGTAAGGTGTGTGACTTCTCAGGATTGTATAATCTGATAATGAGGGAGCAGATTCTTAATAACTGTCAAAACCAGCTGTTGCATCAGTACCTGGTTGACTCTGATCTGACCTCTCCCCAAGAATTGGGAAAGAAGGCAGACAAATGGGTCAGAACCAGGGTGAAGCAGAAGGTACAGAACCAAGGTGGGGAAACCAAGAAGCAAGATGCTAAGAACTCTGACAAGGGTGGGGAGAAGGGTAAAGATCAAAAGTCTTCATCAGGCCCCCAAAAATCTTCTTCTGGTGGGGATTCCCAGTCTACCAAGGGTAAAGGCCAAAGAAAACCATGGTGCAAGGTCTGTAAGCAAAAGACCCACTGGACCAGTGATTGCACCAAGTCCAAAGACTCCAGTCAAGCATCCACCAATGCCCCTAAGGCACCTGTTCCCCCTAGTACAGTTGGTGGAAGTGCTCCAGCAAAGGGTTTAGTAGGGTTCACCCTGGGAACTGAGTTGGGCTCTGACTTAGTCAGGGAGCTGACTCAGGCTGTGTTAGTCTGTGATGGAGGCATGGATGTGACCTCCACTGTGAGTCCCAGTAATCTGGGCAAGTACAGACAACAGCCTTTAATCAATGGACGAGAGGCTTTGGCATTTAGGGACACAGGGGCAAGTGTCACAATGGTGACACAAGACCTTGTGCTACCTGGGCAAGTTATACTTGGTGAAATGTACCAAGTGACCAATGCTAGCAATGTCAGAACAGACCATACTCTGGCAGTTGTTAACTTCTCCTGGGGAGGGGTAACTGGCCTTAAGAAGGTTGTGGTAAGTGCAAACCTACCAGTCGAATGCTTGCTTGGCAATGACTTAGAGACTTCTGCTTGGGCAGAAGTGGAGCTCAGGACCCATGCAGAAATGCTGGGGATCCCTGCAGATGTGTTTGCTGTGACCAGGTCACAAGCTAAACTGTCTAAAACTGAACAGGCCTTGGATTCTGGAAGAATGGACCAAGTGCCTTCCAAGAGGAGGAGTAGTAGGGTTAAGGCAGTGCCTTCCCCTTGGCTCAGGAGGAAGATCAGTCCCTTGAGGGGGATGATCTCAGCCCTGAAGAAGGAACTGTCCCAGAGGAACTTGAGCCTGACCAGGTTGAGTTCTTGGGGACAGGGGGACCTTCTAGGGCAGATCTGAGCCAGGAGCAGCAGAGCTGCCCCTCCCTTGAACCTCTCAGACAGCAAGCTGCTGCTGAGGCTGCTGGGAAAGCTAGTGGTCCCCATACAGTGTATTGGGATGATGGACTCCTGTACTCAGAGAGTAGAGACCCCAAGCCTGGTGCTACCAGGAGGTTGGTAATACCTTTGAAGTTCAGGGGCTTCCTATTGACCCTAGCCCATGATATTCCCTTAGCAGGACACCTGGGCCAGAACAAGACTTGGGACAGAATTGTCCCTCACTTTCACTGGCCCCACATGTCTGAAGACAGTAAGGAGTTTTGTCGCTCCTGTGTAACCTGCCAAGCCAGTGGCAAAGCAGGTGGCACTACAAAGGCCCCCTGATACCACTACCTGTGGTGGGGGTGCCCTTTGAGAGGGTAGGGATTGACATTGTTGGTCCCATGGATCCCCAAACAGCATCTGGGCACAGATTTATACTGGTGGTAGTGGATCATGCCACCAGGTATCCAGAGGCTATACCCCTTAGGACCACTACAGCACCTGTGGTGGCAAGGGCCCTCCTGGGAATTTTCTCAAGAGTGGGCTTTCCTAAGGAGGTGGTATCAGACAGGGGTGCAAACTTCATGTCTGGGTACTTAAAGGCAATGTGGAAGGAGTGTGGAGTTACTTATAAGTTCACCACACCCTATCACCCACAATGCAATGGTTTAGTTGAGAGATTCAACAAAACCTTAAAGGGCATGATTAAAGGGCTCCCAGAAAAGCTTAGGCGTAGATGGGACATACTCTTGCCCTGCCTTTTATTCGCATATAGGGAGGTGCCTCAGAAGGGGTTGGTTACAGCCCTTTTGAACTTCTGTTTGGCCACCCTGTGAGGGGTCCACTGTGCTTGGTGAAGGAAGGATGGGAGTTACCTCTCAAGCCCCCAAAGCAAGATATAGTGGACTATGTACTTGGTCTCCGCTCCAGGATGGCTGAGTACATGAAAAAGGCAACCAAAAACCTTGAGGCTAGCCAGGAACTTCAAAAGGCCTGGCATGACCAAAAGGCTGTCCTAACTGTTTACCAGCCAGGACAGAAGGTGTGGGTGTTGGAGCCAGTGGCCCCAGCAGCTCTCCAAGACAAATGGAGTGGACCCCACACTATTGTTGAGCAGAAGGGTGAGGTCACTTACTTAGTAGACCTGGGAACACCCAGGAGTCCCCACAGGGTTCTCCATGTCAACAGACTTAAGCCATATGTGGACAGGGCAGACATGGGCTTGCTCATGGCTACTGATGAAGGGCAGGAGGAAGAGAGTGACCCACTCCCTGACCTGCTCTCACAGAACCCTGACGATGGGTCAGTTGATGGTGTAGCCTTGGCAGGCAGCCTCACTACCCAGCAACAAACTGATTGCAGGCAAGTCCTCAATCAGTTTAGACATATGTTTTCTCTGACACCCAGTCAGACCACCTGGTGCACTCATGAAGTGGACACTGGGGACAGTCTGCCTATTAAAAACAAGATTTATAGGCAACCTGACCATGTCAGGGACTGTATCAGGACTGAAGTCCAGAAGATGTTGGAATTGGGAGTGATTGAGCCCTCAGATAGCCCTTGGGCTAGTCCAGTAGTCCTGGTACCTAAACCTCACACCAGTGGTGGGAAAAGAGAGATGAGGTTTTGTGTAGACTACAGGGGCCTCAATGCAGTCACTAGGACTGATGCCCATCCAATACCCAGGGCAGATGAGCTCATAGATACTTTGGCCTCTGCCAAATATCTCAGCACATTTGACCTAACAGCTGGCTACTGGCAGATCAGACTAGCTGATGCTGCAAAGCCCAAAACAGCATTTTCAACCCCTAGTGGGCATTATCAATTTGTGGTGATGCCCTTTGGTCTGAAAAATGCACCTGCCACTTTCCAGAGGTTGGTGAACACAGTTCTCACAGGACTGGAGGCCTATAGTGCAGCTTATCTAGATGATATTGCTGTCTTTAGCTCCACCTGGGAGGATCACCTGGTCCACCTCAGGAATGTTTTACAGGCCCTGCAAAAGGCAGGCCTGACTATCAAGGCCACTAAGTGCCAGATAGGGCAGAGTCAGGTTGTGTACCTGGGCCACCTTGTGGGTGGAGGCCAGGTTCAACCTTTGCAGAGCAAGATCCAGACCATCATGGACTGGACTGCTCCAACTACCCAGACTCAGGTGAGAGCCTTCTTAGGCCTGACTGGGTACTATAGGAGATTTGTCAAGGGGTATGGATCAATAGTGACACCCTTGAATGACTTAACTTCTAAGAAAATGCCCAAAAAGGTTCAGTGGACAGTTAGCTGTCAAAAGGCATTTGATGACCTCAAGCAGGCCATGTGCACTGCTCCAATTCTGCAGAGTCCTGATTACTCCAAGAAGTTCATTGTTCAAACAGATGCATCTGAATTGGGGGTAGGGGCTGTACTGTCACAATTGAATGAAGAAGGTCAGGATCAGCCAGTAGCTTTTATTAGCAGAAGGCTGACCCCTAGAGAGAAACGTTGGTCAGCCATAGAGAGGAGGCCTTTGCTGTGGTCTGGGCTCTGAAGAAGTTGAGGCCATACTTGTTTGGTACACACTTCCTGGTTCAGACAGACCATAAGCCCCTCTTATGGCTAAAACAAATGAAGGGTGAAAACCCCAAACTGCTTAGGTGGTCCATTTCCCTACAGGGGATGGACTTTACAGTGGAACATAGGCCTGGGAGTAACCATGCGAATGCAGATGGACTCTCTAGGTATTTCCACTTAGAACATGAAGACTTAACTGGGCAAGGTTAGTTTAATGTCCCTACGTTTGGGGGGGTTGTGTAGGAGAGTAGGATCTGCTTCACAGGGGTACCCCCACTTTTTGCTGATACTTCACTGGTTTTCGACATTAGTCTGGCTGGGGCCCTGCTATTCAGAACCCCAGCCTAGCTGTTTCCTCTTTAAAAGGGTATCCATGTGCCTTAGGCACATCTCTGATTGGGATCTGGAGTGCCCTTGTAAGTCCCTAGTATATGGTATACTATGTACCAAGGGCATAGGTACCTCAGAGGCCTGCCAGGGGCTGCAGCATATATTATGCCACCCCTGGTAGGCCATCCAAACTGACACCACAGGTCTGCTACTGCAGCCTGGGTAAGGTGGTGCATGCACCCCTTGCTGGGGTATAGGTTACCTATATCACTAAATGCATACACACATATAAACCTATAAGTCACTCCTAAGGCAGGCCTTATCAATCCTAAAGGCAGAGTGCATGGTTTCTATGTGAGAGGGTGCCCCTGCATGAGCAGGGCCCCTCTGCAGCGTTCGGAGACCATCTCTGATGCTGTTTGTAGTGCAGCCTGACCATATACTCTTAAACGCATTATATCCTCGCGGTAAAATGCTAACTATGGAATGGCTGCACCAAAACATGTCGTGTTTGGTGTCAAACATCTTGGAATACTACCCCCCGCCAATTCTGGCGGCGGGGGTAGCATTCCACCCTTCTAGAGGGAAAGGCATGTTAACTCTGACGAGTCCGGTAACTTCTTTCCAGAGCCTGGCATCACAAAATGGATGCTACTGCCACAGACACGAGTCTGGCCTCCTGCTGCTGGACGAAACTCCGGCAGGGGAGGCCTGGACAATAGGTTTCCTGTCCCAGGGAGGTGTGACCACCTCCCCAGACAGGACAAAGTGTATTGGGGCTGGGCGGGAGCACTTTCGGGTGCTTTGAAGTCCTGCACTGGGGGCACATTTGGTGTCCCTGTGCATACCCCAGTTCAAACCGGATCAGGGGCTTGCAGCCCCTGCTTTGGCGCGAACTGGACAAAGGGAAAGGGGTGTAGCCACCCCTCTGCCCTGACCCACCCATAGGTGGGGCCACAGAGTAGTCCATCCCCTATTTTTGGAATAAAGGTAGGAACCCAGTCCTTAGGACTTTAGATTATACCTGGACGAAACTCTGACACGGAATCCTGGACCTTCGACGCTCTACGACAAGATTAGAGGACTGAAGAATCTCCCTTGGGGTCAAGGAGTGACTCCCCTGCTTGGCAGGCACCAAAGAAGCATCTGTCCGGTTCGCATCACTGAGGCTCCCGTCGGACGCCGAAGTCATCGCATCACCAGAGGTGGATTCTCAGACTTCCCCGAGGCTACCCTGAGTCCCCAGCAAAGCTGAGGCCCGTGGCTATCGTGGGTAACGTGAGACCGTGACCCCTGGACACCGAGCACACTTGCAAGTGCACCATCTTCTGGGTCTCCCAAGAAGTCGTGCTTTGGGCTCCGAGTAGCCCTAGCCTCCAGCACCCCCTGCACCGAAGATCACTGGCCCCCACTCCACGAGTGTCCTGTAAGCCAGCTCCACGTGCGGCGTCACGAGGCTCCTTCGCGGTCGCTAGCCCGTTGGCTAGTAGCCCTTACCGAAGGCCAATCTTTTCTTTACTTGGCAGTCTGGTTGCTCCAGGCCTGCCCTCACTTACCCTTGCTGGGTGAGTTCCCCAGACCTTGCTGGTCTGCACCATCGACGATCTTCAGCTACATCGAGACTTGCCGTTGCCAAGGCTTGTTGGGTCCAATCTGGTCGCCGACACCGCAGCACTCGACAGACATCGTGTACCAGCCCGAATCCTGCTCCTGGTCGCCGACAACGCCTCCTGGACCTCGTGGCTGCTGAAACGAGACGACCGTCAACGCACCTGAAGCACTCGACATCGGTGGGCATCCGTCCATCATCTCCCTGGTCACTGGCTAGTGACCCAGACTCTGTCCCCTCTGCTTTCAGGTTCTTCAGAACTCCGATCCACTCTTGGATCCACCCGGACACTTTTCTCTTGGTCGCCAGCAGCACTTTGCAGCAGATCGCCATTCGAAACGACGACGAAACCCGACCCCGAAAGGCACCTATGCACCCGGCTTCCCTGGGTGAGGTAACACGAGTACTCCGGTGCTCCCGTGGGTAGAGACTCTTCAAAGTCCTAGATCTCAAGGGGTTTTGTCCTAGTCCTCTTTAAAGTGTCCCTTTCCTCTATTTTCCCGATCCCGACTTTCTCCATAGAAGTTAACGGCGTATCGCGGTTGTGTATTTACACTGCACGCGTCTCCCGTGGGTCCCCTGTGTCACTACCTTGGGTGGTTCCTTGTGGTCCAAGCACTTCTAGAGGCTCTAGGCCTAGTGTCTAGTTCAGTCGTGGTTCGCATACCACTTTATTGGTATATGGTTTGGTACGCCCCTAGGGCCCAAACGTGTATTTGTGCTATTACTGTGATTTAAGATCTTATAACCTATGTACTTCGAACTCTAGCCTCATAAAGAGACTAGAGGGGTGTGTTTAGTAATAAATACATATATTTTGAATATATACCTGGTGTGGTGCTCTTTCATTTGGTCACTCAAGAGATTATAGACTGGTAAAACAAGCTGCTTTACATTCCTTCAAGACTTAGCCTGAAGGCTGCTCTCCACAGCTACCACTAGGATAGCTTTCAATAAGGTTGTCTTTAACCTACCTACCATAAGAGTCGATTTGGACTGGTGCAAGGTGCCCACTATAATTAGTGGACAGCATATGCCAGGCCAACTTCTCACATGCCACTGCCAGGGAACGGAGGTTCCCTGGCAAAGTCAGCAGTCCCAGGGTGGCACGACCACTTAGGTCGTAATGTGACGGTCGCAAGTCCGCCACTGCTGCCCCACCACAAGTCTGGCGGTCCTCGGACTGCCAGATTCATAATTGGGCCCTTAATCTTTCCCTGTCTGCCAAAAATGTATGTGTCCTTGTGTAATGTAACTGGTGCTCATGTAAAGAGCTCCAATACCTTGGGGTCGAGTTCGTGCTTAGTAAAACTATAAAAATAAAAAGATGTTCTTTTGCAGTTGCATTTAGAAAATTACCAATTTCGTAATGCCGGCATCACACAGAAGCTCCTATGTCGAATTTTCCTTGTGTCTCTATTTGCCAGTCCTTTACTTCCTTACTAAAGGGATGCCCCATGGCAGTATTTTCCAATCATTCTGCCTGCCACTAAACCCCACAGCTGAATGTCCATGCCATGCTAAATTGTTATATCTACGACTACAGTGGTTCATCTACACCACATATTTATTTAAATTCTTGAATGTATGGGCCTTGCAAAAAGAAATTAAAGGGGGAATTCAGTACTGGATGAGACACTCATCCTGCCATTGGATGACTAACACAGTGAAAAAACAGTTTCCCAGAGAGACCTGTCTATCCCAGCTCCCCACTCTGATTGCCAAGAATCAGAGGCTCCCCTTCCTCGTAATGTTATCCTGTACCAAGCATAGTAAGTAACTTATCCACACCTAATTTTTAAGCCTGGCATAAAGCTTTAACTATCTTCCAGAGTTCATGTAATGAAGAAACATTAATATATAGAAAGGGGGGCAGGTTAGTTAAGCCTTCTTCAGCCCTTTCTTTCCGGAAGTGTCATTAACATTTTGGATCAGATCACAGGACAGCATAAATAGAGTGGGGAAAGAGATTGCTTTGTTGGGTGTCTCAGTCCCATTTTGAATCAGACAATAGGACAGTCATTCAGAGTTTTGAGTGTCAGCCATCATGAGTGACGGCATTCAATGCTCACCTCTTCGTTTCTACAAAAGGAAGGGATGAGTACCAAAAGCAAAAGCAGTCCGTCTTCAGCCACCAACATGGCACAATGCATACCAGGCCCTCCAGTGAGCGATTGCGTGTGGTGGAGGCTCAGAGGCCGGAGACTGCAGCACAGCCCCACACATTGAGGGTGACTGGAACAGCAGGTATGGTGCTCAGCAGCAGAGCAGCATCTGAAGAGCTTACTGGTGCCGAGCACCACCCAGGCTGTATCTGTGTCACTGCATATAAGATCAAAGCCTTGCGAAGGCGCTGCCAACCAGAGCCGGTGAGCCAAGTGCGACCCTCAGAATCTTGTTCTCTACATAAACCAGTCAATACACTCATGAAGCAGGGACAAAGGATGTTCCATTATCCCCTTATTTAGCATGATGAGTTATAAACAACCTCTAATGCCGCAAGGCAGCTCCCTTTCACCAGCCCCTTTGCCTCCTCTCCAGGGGCTCCCTTACATCTGTGCCAAAACTGGATCATCTGCAGTACTATCGCTGCCATAAACCTGCACCAGAATTGATTTCATCACGAAAATACGCAAAGTCCCAAACTCTACACTCCTTTGTAATGAGGTACGGCCCACATTGCTAGCCAGTTTTCACTCAACAATACAATAGAGCAGTCAGTGGGACCTTGGTTAGCTTGTCCAGCAGGCACCTCAGGAGAAGGCACTGTCCCTGAAACCTACGTCTGCACATGAGTAAAACTAGAGCTGTCCCAGATAACTGTGCACACACTCACTGTCCTGTCCCTACACTGAACACCAAGGGGCATATTTATCAAGGGTTTGCATCGTGTTTGCACCAGCCAATGCAGTGCATGCGCAATGCAAACCCTAAAATGTGATTAATCAAGCCACCCAAGGCCACTTTGCATCTCCCTGAGTGGCTTGATAAATCAGGAGTAATGAAACGCAGTGCAAATCACTGTGGTGCATTATTCTACCCCAGGGAGGCATCCCATGGGTGTTGCTTGGGTGTTACCATGCAACTACTGTTGTGTAGCTCCTATTATAGTTATACAGGATCTGCGCGTTTGGACAGCATACACTGCAGGATTGGTGACAGACTGACTCTGAACACCCCCACCGGGTATGTTGGCCTTTTGTACCAGCTAGCTCACAATGCCACTAAAATCTCCTCTTACCAAGGAGAGAATAGTTCTTGGCAACCATCAAACATGACAACCCTGATCCCTCAGGACCGTGGAAACAATATACTACTTTTTGCTCAGTCACTCGTGCTTACTTAGTTTCTCTCAGAGAGATACACAGAATAAACAGGCTGGGCGTTTTCAATAAGTATTTATTGAACAGTTGTTATTCTGGTGTAGAATAGATGAGCTGCAACAACCCTTAGATAGTATAAGATATAAATGATTAGCAGTACTATAAAGGCAAATGGATGGTATAGCTCTACCATCTTACAATAATCATGAATACATACGAGTTTTTAAAACACATGCTAAAAAGATGCGTACTCCTACGATGCTTCCCTAACTAGATGTACCTACATGTACCTAGCATGTGTATAGGTGTTAAGCCAAGAATCCCTCTAGGATTTAGTCAACCCCATTACCTGAAGTGAGAGACTGTGGGACGGACCCCGTCTTGGTCTCGAGTTGGACACCCCGCGAGGGATGTTAGACCACTGCGAGCTGGAGTGTCTGCATGCAGGAACCTCAGCGTCTCTGGTCAGTGTGTCGGAGGAAGTCTCGGTCTCCTCTCTCTATCTTAGCAAGATGTGATGTATATATACCCATAGGTCTCCCCAGGGGTCCTACCTCGGTGTATTACTGTGTCGGCCTAAGGATGATGTCGGGCATGAACTTTATACATAGATATTATACAGGAGATGGTAGTCCTGCTGTGCTTCCCAGAATCCTCATGCATAATGTATAAGATTTCGAACTAGGGAAAACCCGCGTTCTGAATGCAGTATCGTATCTAGGTAAAAGGTCAGTCCCTGTAAACCGTTATAAGTGTAATGTAGGGAAGAATATAGGTGAAGGGTAATGAAGTTACCGAGGCCTATATTATGGTACCTATATGGAATATAACACTCACTCCTCTTTCGAATGGACGACATAGTTAAATTCTAAACGTATGATGGGCCGCATTCCGTGTCCCAGATTTACTTAGGAATGTCTGGTCAATGGTCTCTATTGCCTGCCGACCTCCGTCAACGCCCGCCGTCCTCTGCTCTCAGTCATGGGCTCTTTTTTGGGCTCTGTAGGTCTAATTCTGTTCTAGATTTTCTAAAATCTCCCCTCACTTCTAGAGGCAACCATCCATTTCTGCCACCAATTGATGGGTCCGCATTCCATATACTAGATTTACTTAGGAATGTCTGGCCGATGGTCTTTATTGCCTGCTAAGAAGTGTGGAGGGAAGAAAACAATTTACAAATTATACATTTCCCCTTCCATCAAGCTAAATAACTGCGGACTCCAAATTCAAATTTTGTTGATTTATTACAAAGCCAGAAACAACAGAATGTAGACACACCTCAAAATCAAGGTGTAAAGATACATGAAAACTAATACAGAGCCCAGTCTGCGAATATAGTTCATACGGCACAATAGGCACAGAACAATAAATTCCAAAATCAGAACACAGCTGAGTATAGACACTGCGTCCAAATCCCTTTTCATTTGTATTTCCGAATTAAAGAATAATCTGTCCCTACTCTACTTCTAAAGTGGCATCCCTTCCTAATTCCCCAGAAGAATTCCCCAAAAGGTGTCAGCACGTGTTGACTTCCTAAGAAGTGCACTCATGTTGAATGGGTCAAGTAGCGTAAAGCTACAGAGCTCGTTCTAAGATGTTCTCCTTCCTCAGTCGAAAGCAGAAGTCCTGCAAATCTGTCCCTGTGCCTAATACAAAAAGACAAAGTTAAACCCCTAACGGGTCACATGGTACATTATTCCGTCAACACCTTCTTTGAGTAACTTTCCACAAAGTCCGATTAATTTCACAGTTCTGTCTGCCAACCTTGGTTCCAAAGTTTCACCAGGCACGGAAGGTGTCCTCCCTTCTCTCTGTCCGAGCTCTTAAAAGGCATTCCTTTCCTCCCATGTATCTTCTTAAATCTAAAATAACCAGGTCAAATTCCTGCACCTGCAGTAGGGGTGAAAAGAAAACTTTCTACACACATAAATTTTAATGAGCTCCTGACCTGAGAGCAAACGAGGAGAAATGAAACCTTTAAGAAAAACGAAAGTTAGGCCTACAATTCTGGCTAACCTAAGAACGTTCTTTAATATGCACTCGTTATACAGGCCTTTATATGAGTCTTATAACAGTGAATACATTTGGTTTACGTACTAATCATTATATACGTGCACAATTACATGATTTCTCTAAATACGTGCGAAATACCAATCAATCCTGTAAAGGAGGTCACAATTTAATTCTACAGATTTTCATGTGATCATATATAAACTTCGTTTTATTATGCACAAAGTTCAACCAAACAGTGAATATATACAAGTGCAGTTCGTACATGAATATAATGCACCCCTTACAGATTTAAGAGTATCGAGCGCTCTATCAGATCCCCCTCTGATGACAAGTGTCATCATACACAACACATTCCACTGCTATGTTCAGAAAAGACCGACCTAAACAGAAGTTGTAGCCTGTCTTCCCTGCCTGAACTTCTCCAGATTCTTAAGGTTCTGATAGTGACTGTCCTGCAGTCTTTCCATCTGCCTTTCCCATCTCCTAAGGGAACTCACAGCCTGTCTTGCTTTGTGCCACTTAAAAGCTCTAAAGGCACCCAACAATACAATAATACAGATCACAATTATTATGATAGGTTTTAGAATGTAACCAATAATTCCTTGTCCCAAGCTTCCAAACCAACTTCCAACCCTTCCAAATCCTTGGTCAATTTTATCCCAGATCCCTTCCGTTGCCAAATCATGTAAGTCATGATGTATCTCAGTGATGTTACTTAAATATTTCTGAGAATGAAGGAACAAAGTCTCTTCCTTTTTCTTTCTTAAGGGTTTTGCACACAAAGTTCTTACTAGATCCCTTTTGGATGCCTAGAATTCTTCTGTATTCCGTTCAACAACGATAATCTAAATTCATGAATAGCCATCCCTATCCCTCTTTCTTCTTCCACTGGCAAGTCCCTAAATTTATTCTTCTTACACTCGGGCCTAGGTTATCTTTTTTTTCAGAACAATGTTCATATATTTTCTTTTCTTTTATTCAGTTCAGTTTTCATCATAGATCATATCAGTGCCCAGAGCATCAACAACGAGTTCCAAGATTTCCATACGAACGCTGCCAATTCTTGAGCTGAGGGCTGGCGACCAAATGTTGGGAATGTAAGTTGATTTAGGATCAGGAGTCTCAATCCACTCAGCCTTGGAGGATCAGGCACCTTCAGGGTCAAAAGCCCAAGAGCCTCGACTCCTGGGACCAACAATTCAATCTCAATAATCAGAGTGGTCTCTCCGCGTCTCACTCACCCAGACCTCAGCCTCCCTGACCTCCCCGGTCTCTGCATCTGTGACTAGGTATGCCCACTCGGGAGCAGCGTACCGGATCACTGACATCCTTCTGTGTTAACCTTAGCAAAGGTTTTGCCTGCAGAGAAAAGTTTGGGATCCACTGTCTACAATAGCCGACTATTCCCCAAAAACATCCAGACTTCCTTCTGCGTCTTTGGAGTACCCATTTGCAAAATCGCCTCTATGCAATCTGGTGACACCTTTCTTTTTCCCTTTTCGATTCGATGCCCCAAATACTGAACCTCAGACAAACAGTACTGAAGCTTGCCTGGGGACACCTTGTGTCCATTCTCTGCCAGATGATTCAACAAAGCCACAGTATCTATCCTGCAAGCATCTTCCGTCTCTGAGGCAACCAGAAGATCATCTATGTACTGGACAAGAACCGAATTCTGCGGCATTGTCAGACCCTCAAGATTCTTTTTCAAAATGTGATTGAAGATAGACGGACTTTCTGTATACCCTTGCGGGATACGACACCATGTTAACACAAGGTTCTGCAGCCGGAAAGCAAATAAAAATTGGCTCTCCTCATGGAGGGGTATCGAAAAGAATGCTTGGCATAGGTCAATGACCGTAAACCATTCAGCTTCACAAGGTATTTGAAACAAGATTACAGCTGGATTCGGTACCACAGGACAACATGGAATCACGATCTCATTAACCCTCCGCAGGTCCTGCACTATTCTGTACTTGCCACTAGGTTTCTGCAACCCCATTATAGGTGAATTACAGAGGCTTCCTCTAATCTCCTTCAGTATGCCTTGAGCAATCATAGATTCAATCACTGGTGTTATTCCCGCCACTGTCTCTGGTGTTAACTTATACTGTGGCGTCCTTGGGAATTCGGCATTCGGCTTGACCTGTATCTTTACTGGTTCGACTCCTCGAATCAGTCCAATCTCCTCTCCTGTAAAATCCCACACCACAGGATTCACAGAGTCCCTCACATCCATTGGTAATTTGTCTTTGGTCAGTACAATGAACATTTCCGCACGCAAATTCTGACTTGCCATCTTAAAGACAGCATCGTCATCACAGGTCTGTAATTCCACCCCCCTCGGAGTACAATAAATAGTACAATTTAGTTTACACAAAAGATCACGTCCTAACAGACAAACCGGACTCAAATCACACTCTACAAATTGGTGTCGATCCTAAAAGGTTCCTATTCTCACAGGTAACTCATTGGTTAGAGGGTTGGTCATCTTCTGATTAGTAACTCCTACCACTTGGATCGATTGTACAGAAAGTGACAAGTTGGGGACTACTGCTGACCTTACAGTAGATCGGGCTGCACCAGTGTCAATTAGAAACGTGATCTGATGACCGTTGACATCACCCTCCACAAATGGTCCCCTCTGATCTACCTCTAAGACTGCTCCCAAGGTGCAGTCTTCCTCCCCCTCTCACACCTTCCTTGTGATGGGTTCTAATCATAACTGTCGGTCAATTCAATAAGGGGCATTTGCTGATACACATAATTTCCTGCAGAGATCCTTGGGGGTTGAGGCACCTACACATGAGGTTCCGAGCCTCCCCCATACATGGACTTAGCTCTTGTCACGGTGTTCAGTCCATCAGACACCTGCACGGTTTCCTCATTTTGCATTTGATTTGCAGGATTTGAGTGACACTCGCGCTTCCAATGCTCGATTTTGTGACAATAATGACAAGCAGTGTTTCTCCTTGGGTTAACCCATTCCGTTCCTGTCCCTGTAGCCATTCCTCGTCCTCTCCCCTGCCCTGGGTGGACCATCATGTTTTGTCCCATTCCTCAACCACTCCCTTGCCATCGACCCATTGTACCTCCATTCCCCTGCATTAAGTCTGGTCTTTCGGCATTCCTCAACTGCACCATCATCAACTTATCCTTCATTTTCCTATGCGTGGACTCTACCTGATCGCTACAGTATTTAGCATAAAGCAGAATTTTGTCCACAGACTTATTCTGCCAACATATCAAATGTTGCTGAATCATCAAACTTATCTCAGCCCTCAATCCTAACACAAATTTTGAAACAAACTGTCCCATATCTTTTTGTTCAAGGGCATCAAGGCCACTATGCTGTTTAAAGGCCAATAAGAGTCTCTTGTAATAATAATGCACTGATTCTTTTGGCTCTTGGGTGGTACAATCAATCTTGAGCCAATCAATAGTTCGAGGGGCTACCTAAGACTGGAGTCACGTAATTGCCTGTTCGTATTTTTTCATCACCTCTGCCGAGGGGCCATGAGTTACGGGATACCTAGCTGGTTCTGTAGTGGGCCACTCAATTGCAATTTTGCATGCCGCCCACAACCCTGGGACCACAATGTCAAATAGGGTATTCAAATCTATCCACAGAACCTTAGAAATCTTCACAAACCGATCGATTTGTTTGTACCATTCTGCAGGCTTTTCCCTCAGCCGAGGGAAATCATTTGTGAACGATGCCAAATCACCCCTGTTCCAAGGCACATGAACATACCCCCCATTCTGTACTTCCCGTAACGGGAAATTTCCTACTCTCTCCGGCCCCCCTCTGGGAGGTGGGGTATCCCCTATTCCTTTCCTGACGCTCTTTTTCTTGAACCACTTCTCTTCCCACCGATCCAGTTCTCTCCATGCCCTCATTCCTATGACTAGTTCTCGAATATGAGCTTTCAACCCTACTACTCTCTTCTCCTCCAATTCCTGGTCAGTGTAATTTAACCTGTGATTTCCCTGCAACATTTTCGTTTTAGTCAAATCCACATCATACTTCCGCGCCAACTGAACCAATGCCTCATGAACTCTTTTCGCCTTCCTAGTGACATCCTTAGCCACAAATAGCAATTCATCTGGCTCATATAGATCCACTCTTTCCAGTGGCAGGTTCCCATCGATCACCTCATCGACCTCTGCCTTCAATTTCAGCACATCCAACAATTTTGCCTTCACTGCAACTTCAATCCTTCCTCGATTTGTCATATTGCACGGTCCCTCTCAATCACAACTCTGAATTCTCTAACCCTCTTCCGTCCCTTTGACTTGGATGATGGGCTGGCCTTCCCTTTCACAACTCTGACTCCTCAATCGACTTTCCAATCCAACATTCGAGACACCAGGTTGTGTTCTAAATGCCTCTTGTCTCATTCCCATTTCAGCTGAACTCCTCATACTCTCCTGTACTGGTGGAACCCACATTCATATTTCTGACCTAGAATTTGCCAGTGCTCCTGTTCGTCTCACTTCCAATCCTGTACCCACCCTTGAAGGGTCTGCCGTTGCTGCCAATGGGGTACTAGTCTCCATGGGCCCCAAGGGTGCGCTTGTTCCCATAGTAAGACTTTCTCCAGAGATAGTGTCCTCACTCATTCCCGCTTGCTGTTGACTCCCACTCTCTCCCATACTTGGATTGTATATCGAGACTACGGGTCCAATGGTAACCGGCACCGTAAGGGCTTCTGGTAACCGTATGTCGCAGTTTGTTCCTCTCATCTCAGTATTCCCAACTTCTGACCTTCCTGCCCCTTCTGATCCAAGCGAAATTCTTCCCAGCACTCTCAAACTTACACCAGTCGGAGCCGATCCCACTCCTTCTAGGCTTCCCTCTACCAATTCTCGCTTTCCCTCCTCAGACTGAGGGTTATAAGGTGGAGGACGCTCTGCCAACAATCTGTCTAACAAGCTATCATCTGTGTCACTGTCATCTGCTGTATTTCCTGTCCGTGAGCTAGCTCCTTGTAGTAACAATGGATACAGCCTCTCTCCCTCTATGGTATCTACCCTCCATTTCTTCAACTGAGCATCCCACCTGGCACCCTAATATGACTTCATTGCTTTCTCATCCTTCCCTGAGAGTTTTCTCTTCTCCTAGCTTGTGCTGCCCGCATCCATGCATCTAATGCCTCAAATTGTGTGGGTATAGGGGAAGATTTTAATGAAGACATCACCCCTCTCAATTGATACAACACATCCAATCGAAATGACCCATACCATGGGAAAGCCAACTCACCTTCCTTTTCTGTAATCTTATGCCAATTTTGGAGCCACACTATGGTATGCAATCCTACATTCGTTGCCATATAATGTGCCGGGGTATCCTCTGGCGGGGCTTCTTCCCCAACCCGAGTCACTACACCTGAATCTCTCTACATAAGTCTCGCAATACCTTAAAACATCTCATTTTGAACTCAATCGTTACAACCACAAATTTCTCTTTCCCAAAATTTTCCGAAAACCCTCCAATCCCAGCGCGGCGTTCCACCAACCAGCCTATCACAGCGTGGCGCACTCTGACATCACCGTTCCCTCTCTGCAGAGGTTCACCCTCCTTCACAATCTCACCTCGCTCTCACATTCACATATCCAAGTAACTGATTACCCAAAAGTTATTAAACCAAGTAACTACATGTCAGGCAGCCACAGTAACTTACAGTTACATAAAACCAAGTAATCGTCTGTCGTCTAAAAGATCGATAGTATACACCCACTCAAGAACATTCACACTCCGTGACCAACGGCCTGCATCAGTCACGCGAATCGCTGTAGTCCGCCCCTTGCCTGAGGTTTTCTACACGCGACTCTATAAGATCCACTCACACAAAGTTCCCTACTCCAAGTGAGCCGTCGATAGCGCTTCACGACACCCACATTAATGATCAGACAATTACAATACAAAACTATCCCAGGATCTTGGACTTCTCTTGAGTCCGTTTTCCAAAAACCGCCTGATCCACACATGTTCGGACCAGTAAACCAATACCCTCAAGTTCACTCGACTATCATTCCAACTCTGCAAGACATCACACAAGCAATTCACCGCAATCTAACACACACACACTATTCATACTCACGCTACCGCTGTCTCCGCCGCACCATCGACTTCTGCCGACCTCCGTCAACGCCCGCCGTCCTCTGCTCTCAGTCATGGGCTCTTTTTTGGGCTCTGTAGGTCTAATTCTGTTCTAGATTTTCTAAAATCTCCCCTCACTTCTACAGGCAACCATCCATTTCTGCCACCAATTGATGGGGCCGCATTCCATATCCTAGATTTACTTAGGAATGTCTGGCCGATGGTCTTTATTGCCTGCTAAGAAGTGTGGAGGGAAGAAAACAATTTACAAATTATACATTTCCCCTTCCATCAAGCTAAATAACTGCGTACTCCAAATTCAGATTTTGTTGATTTATTACAAAGCCAGAAACAACAGAATGTAGACACACCTCAAAATCAAGGTGTAAAGATACATGAAAACTAATACAGAGCCCAATCTGCGAATATAGTTCATACGGCACAATAGGCACAGAACAATAAATTCCAAAATCAGAACACAGCTGAGTATAGACACTGCGTCCAAATCCCTTTTCATTTGTATTTCCGAATTAAAGAATAATCTGTCCCTACTCTACTTCTAAAGTGGCATCCCTTCCTAATTCCCCAGAAGAATTCCCCAAAAGGTGTCAGCACGTGTTGACTTCCTAAGAAGTGCACTCATGTTGAATGGGTCAAGTAGCGTAAAGCTACAGAGCTCTTTCTAAGATGTTCTCCTTCCTCAGTCAAAAGCAGAAGTCCTGCAAATCTGTCCCTGTGCCTAATACAAAAAGACAAAGTTACACCCCTAACGGGTCACATGGTACATTATTCCGTCAACACCTTCTTTGAGTAACTTTCCACAAAGTCCAATTAATTTCACAGTTCTGTCCGCCGACCTTGGTTCCCAAGTTTCACCAGGCACAGAAGGTGTCCTCCCTTCTCTCTGTCCGAGCTCTTCAAAGGCATTGCTTTCCTCCCATGTATCTTCTTAAATCTAAAATAACAATGTCAAATTCCTGCACCTGCAGTAGGGGTGAAAAGAAAACTTTCTACACACATAAATTTTAATGAGCTCCTGACCTGAGAGCAAACGAGGAGAAATGAAACCTTTAAGAAAAACGAAAGTTAGGCCTTCATTTCTGGCTAACCTAAGAACGTTCTTTAATATGCACTCATTATACAGGCCTTTATATGAGTCTTATAACAGTGAATACATTTGGTTTACCTACTAATCATTATATACGTGCACAATTACATGATTTCTCTAAATACGTGCAAAATACTAATCAATCCTGTAAAGGACGTCACAATTTCATTCTACAGATTTTCATATGATGATATATAAACTTCGTTTTAATATGCACAAAGTTCAACCAAACAGTGAATATATACGAGTGCAGTTCGTACATGAATATAATGCACCCCTTACAAATTTAAGAGCATCGAGCGCTCTATCACGTACTACTAAGCTTACTAGATACTGGTACGCAAAAATAGTTAAATAAAAATCACATTAGTTTCTTGTTCTGCTAAAAACAATGTTTAAGAGTTCTAAAAAATCTTTAAAAAGTTTAAAAAGGAAAGTGTCACGCAAGCCATAGCTTTAACATGTCCGTAGGTATAGTTCGAACTACTATAAGCATTTGAAAGCCATGCATGCTTAAAAGAATGTCAATTTCGTTCATGGAGTTCCAATTTTTCAGTTTGTTTCTTAAAAAATAAAAAGGTCGAATTTTTCCCAGCACACGAGGGGCCAAATGAGTCAAATGTTTATGTGTCCTGGCTGGTAGACGCAACATTCTCGTTGCCTGCCTCCACAGATGACTGTCCATGCAACACCTCGCAGATTATGTCAATTGAGCACAGATGATCTTTCGTACTGTCCACAACCAAAGCTGGGGCGGCCTGTGCGCCATCCAAGGCCTGGGTGTCAGAGGAGGAGCCGATGTCAAAACCAACAGGAGCCGATACTACCTGTGGTGGCTCTAGGAATGCCGTCATCAACATCGGGATACGCTCGGGACACTGCAGAACATGGGCCGTTATCGGGTCCAGTAAAGCATCAACGTCCGGTTGCACACATGATAGGTGCGTCAGACAGAGATCTAACACGCATTCTTCTCCGCAAAACAGGCATTGGAGGATAGGTAAGATACAGTCCATCCAGACTGGTCTAAATGACAAGAACCAAGATGCACTTAGTTCTCTTAGGCGAGGTGTGCCTAGATGTTGTACCATGCGGTCACGGTATTTTCGCTCCAGGAGTACTGCTTCCATCTCCTTGGTGACTGGGACGTCCATTGCGTAGCAGAAAAATAACAATCAGGATACCTGCTATTAGAGACAGGATGAGTGGCAGCCCTCCAAATATGCTTCCAAATGCGGAGTGTATAAAGTTTGGTATAACTCCGAGGACCGTCTGAAAGGTGCTCAATAGTCCAGAACCTATGGTCTTAAATAGGTGGACGATGCCTGTCGCATCAGACATGTTAAAGATACGATTTACCATTTCTGCAAAATGGAAGGGGCAGTTCGTACATATGAGTGCCTGTAGCTCTGCCAAAGACCTTGACATCTGGAGATCAAAAGTCTCTCGAGCGGAGGTTAAGGGCACGGATTTCTGTAAATGCATGGCTTTCATTCTGCTCAAAGCATCAAACCATATTAATGAAACATTAAGCGAAGGCCATAGCGGCGCCTCCCTGACCGTATGTGTTGGTGGAAACAATACTTGCATACAGCAAGTAACCCTGGAACTCACGGTTACCAGATATGCGATGCCCGGAAGCATCCCACAGCAACCTTGATCGTTCAGCATCAAGTAACTCCCATTCGAAAGTAGCCTGAACACTGGAGTGATCACGGCAGCTGGGGCACCCCGTAAGTGACAGGATAATTGTGACACCGAACCGTTAAAGGTCCCATGAATCACATATGAGTGATCCACTTAAAGTATCCTCGCAGTTTGTACCGCTCACAAACACTTCTCTTTCCCCACTCCGGCATCGAAATCTGTACGGTAATTCCCAAGATTCCTTGATGAATTCCCTACCCATTTTTTCATATCTGCCTGCCTGCTTTTGTTCAAGGAAATATTGGAATTGAAAAGTAGTGACCGGAAGAGTTATGAGGCCATGGATTAACCATTCTGTGGATGGTGACTCTGCCACTGTAAAGGCTAATCTGTCCAGTTTTTCAATACGCAGCATTGTATACTTTGCTTCCTTTTGTGCCACCTCTATCTGTTTTTCCGTTAGATTGTATGAGGAAAACAGAGACGTGCTGTTTATGAAACGCCAAGGCACATAGCCTGAGCGCAAAGATTGCAGCGTCCAGCTTAATAACATAATAGAACGCAATTTTGATTGCACGTGTTGTAATATGGACAAATCCTGTTCTAGTACATCAATGGCAGAAGATACAATGTTGCCCAGTAAATATATCCTGGAGGTTAGCGTAGTTAACCTATTGTCAACCACTGCTAGAGCCTTCTCTAGGTTTATACGATCTATTTCTCATAATCTCTCTGCGGCCTCTTGTTGTGATATTTTCCGAATCTCATTATAGACAGCATAAAAGAAACGTTTGTGACGTGGGTTCCTAGGACATAATAAAACATCCCTAGGTCCACATCCTTGTAAGTAAGGATAAGTGTTGTTTCACATGTGTAGTTGTTGAGGTCTTTAGCCAATCGAGGCATAACTTCCCAACACTGTATGATGTCACTACCCCTGGGTGTTCTGTCTGTACATAGCGTGGATGTGGCCTGTTGATATTAAATCCTTTGGTTTTACCCTGAACCTTTCCTGACATCTATTGGTGTCTGTGGGCCAAATCAACCATCTCTTCCAATCGGGGTCTGATCTATTGTATTGCATGATCTCATCTAGTGTGATCCCTTCTTGTGATGTTATGTTACCCTCAGTGTGTGATGGTGTGGGCATCCGAGGTATATTCAAATCTTTGTTCTTGGCTAGTCCAAGACAAGTCGTTTGTTACACTGTTTCATTCAAAAACATGATTTGCTGAGGAATAAGGCATGCTCTAAATAGTGCCTCTATTCCCTGGACCTGCCAGTCTCTAGTACCCCAGACAGATTTTAAGTCTATGGTGTCTTTCCAAAAATCGAAACCTTGTTCAGATAATTGGGCAATAAAGGAAGCAGAATAAATCTGTTTGGTGTTTGTCAACATATTTTTCTGTGCTGGTGTTGGTGCAACCTTATAATATAATGAGGCTGGGTCTGACATGTTAAACCCTGAAAAATACGGAAATTTCTGTGCAAATGTTTTTGAACTGCTTTTCGGTGGTGTCGGGCAATGTTCCCATTGGTGGTATGTGAAAACATTTCTGGGATTAGCAGATTTATGCAGAAAATATTGACCATAATGTTGATAGCAATACATTGTTTCAAAGTCTGATGTATCTTCCAACATTTCATTATTAGAAAAAGCAGCAGATTTTTCCAAATCAGACAATACATTATTTACAGTTTCATAATCCTAATCATCGGAAAATGTACTTGAGGTAATGATATCACCTATTGAAATTTTAAATAAATGTGGTATTTTTAAAAGTTCGGTCGGGCCAATTATATCGTAATCAACCATGTCCCACACTATACCATCAGGTATAGGAACTGCTTTAATGTTCACTGATGATAGGTCTCTTTTTTCACAATGTGATGATAGATGCGGTTTCAGAATCACATTTACTGTTTGTGCTGCAGAGCTTTCTCAAATATATGTTCCATTAATAGGCATACTAAAGACAGTTACTAAGCCTATCCACAAAAGAAAGAAAAGTATCCTGGTATTTACCCAGAGTTCCACCCAAGGTGACACCAGGTAAGTCTTTTTAAGAAAGTTCAGAAAATCTTTAATTCGTTGTTGGTGAGTTTTTTGGGCTGGCATCGTTTCAGGTTCACTTGGATCCAATGAAAAGGTATCAAAGTCAATGAAATAGCCAGATGCAGTGCGATCAATTTTCAGTAGTTTTGTGGAAACTGTATCTTTCTCTTAGTGAGGCACGTTGACGTAAATATCCGTGTTTGGTCGGATTGAAATTTGTCTTTCACTTAAGTTCTGATTTTGAACGTCAGTTTCAAGAGGAACGAGTTCCATGGCATTGTTGCATAGTCCATCATTCTGTGTAGGTGACTCTTCCACCGTGATGAGCCTTTCTGTTTGAACTTCTTGTATAGTTGCAAGAGGAGGGTGTCTGTTACTCCGGAGTCCACGTGGCCTACTACTCAGTATCGGCCACATAGTGTGGTTTGATTAGATCTATTGAGACAAATCTTTTCTCCTTTTTACCGGCAAGAGGCGGCAGAAGTACTGTTCTTGTTCCTTCAACTGCCAGGACAGGTACAGGCTTTCTGTATGATGGCCCAAATTCTTTTTTGTCCGCTATTTTCTCTCTGACCAGGACCCTGACTTTAGGGATCCAGACAGGTCTTGTTGTGACAGACTTAACTTCCCCAGTGGTGGTCCGTTTCACCTGGACATTGCTTTGTACTGCCCTGGATTCATTTAGATCCTGTGCAACAGCCAAACGTTTATGTATGTCAAAAGGTTTTTCATCCACCACTGTTCCTTCACAATAAAGATCAGGTACCCACATTCTCATCCCAAATAGGACCTCATAAGGAGTGACATCCCCTAGAGAGCTTCTTGGCATGTTATTCAATGCTCTTTGTACCCCATACAGATGTTTTACCCAACTCACACCCAAGCCTAATACTCTAGCTGTTAAAGATTGCTTTAAGTCCCGGTTTTTCCTCCCCACAACCGAATTTCCCTTGGGATGGTACGGAGAGGTGTACTGCAATGCTACACCCAAACCTACCATGGCTTCCTTGTACGCCCTAGAACTAAACGCGGGGCCACGGTCAGAATGTAATGTGCCAATTGCGTATGTCCCTATAAAGACTTGCAGATCTTTTATAACAGTTCGAGCGTCAGCCGAGCGCTGGGGCCACACCCATAGGAATCTAGAGCAGGAATCCACTGCAACCATGATATACTTGTAAGCCCCATCTGTTTGTAAGGGGCCGCAGTGGTCCAAATAAACACAAGCAAGTGGTTTGCCTGATATTAGCAATGGTGTCTGCGCTGGGCGTATTACGGTGGAGCCTTTCATCTGTTGACAGATGTTGCATTTCAAGACAAAGGGCCCAATTACGATGGCGGAAGGACCGTCACCGCCAGCCCGGCAGTGGCGGTCCTTCCCACATCGGACAGCGATTTTCCCACCGCCAGATTACGATGGCGGTGGGATCCAGACCGCGACCGCGGCGGACGCAAAGACCGTCCGCCACGGAACCGCCACAGGCAATCGTTCCGATTGCCTGGCGGAGCGGTCTGCATCTGTAAAATGGTGGCGGTGCCTAGCAGGCACCGTCCTCCAAATTACGATGCAGTCTCCAGCCAGCCTTTCCGCGGCGGTTAAACTGCCATTGAAAGGCTGGTGGAGATTGGTTTCGGGGGCCCGTTGCGGGCCCCCAGTGTGTTGGGGGGGTGTTAGTGCACTGAGGGGGGTACCCATGGTACCCCCTACATTTCACTGCACCGAGTGGCAGGCACTGTGTGGTGCCTGCCACGTAGTGCAGTGAAACGCACCACATGCATTTTTTAACACTGCGGCGGTGCAGTGGTCAGCAGCACCCGCCGCAATGTTAAAGGTGCAGGATGCAACCGCCACGGTGGTGGTCGCATCCTGATTTGGTGTGTGGAACTGCCGCAGGTATTGTGGACGGTCCCGGTCGCCACCACCATGGCGGACGGACTCCAGTCCGTCCGCCATCGTAATCGGCCCCATAGTCCTTAGTTTGCTTTGTTAATCCTGGCCACCAGTAGCGCTGTTTTAGTAGAGAATCAGTCGCTGTAACTCCTGCGTGTGCAGAGCCTATACCCTAGTGTGCTGCCAGAATTAAACCTAACCTGCGATCCATATTTGGTATTACTCTATCCCCCACTCCAGGAATCTGAGCAAATGGAACGTTGTTTGCATCTAACTTGTAAGAGTACTTGTTTGGAAATTTCTTCTGTACTGCCGTATTATTGCGTGTAGCAATAATACCAACCATAATCTCACCGTCTATTCTCATTTTAGAACGAGTGATTGCAGCTATGGAAGCCATGCGTACAGCCCCCTTTGCGGCTTCGTCAGCCAATGAATTCCCTTCAACGTGAACGCCATCACGTTGATGACTCAGTGTGTGTATCACGTGAACCCTTGGTAGTTTGTTTTCCAACTCCACTACCTGTTCCCATAGCATTTTGTGCTTAATTGTGACACCTTTTGCATCTTTAAACCCATTTTGTCCCCAGTGATATAAATATTCATTGTATGACTGCACACAGTAAAAGGAATCCCACACGATTAGTGTGGGGAATTCTCGATCCGTATTTACCAGTGCCAGTAACAGGGCTTTTAATTCTGCCAGCTGAGCCATGCAGTCTCCTAGAGACTGGGTTTTTGTACAACTAGGATGAAACTTTCCATCCTGCATGCGTCCTTTAACGATAGCACATGGGGCGCTGTATTGATGTTTACTCCCTATAGCCAGCTGAGCAGAACCGTCAGTGTAAATTATATATTCATACTGATCCAGAGGCATTATTTCATTTGGTAGAGGATATTCTTGTTCGTATTGCAGAAATGCTTGTGTTTTTTACATTTGGGTTGTACCTGTATTCTACATCTGTTGCAGTAAGAGAATTAGCCCATTGTATCCATCTTGGATGTAAGGCTTTAGCATTGGGAACGCTTGCCTTTGTCACAGCCTCTAAGGCTGGAACAGAGGTAACGACAATTATACGCTTCCCTTGAGCCAGTGCTCTTTCTCTCACTACAGCAGTCTGTACTGCTGTTAGAATTTTTTCTGTTCATGCAAAGCGCATCTCAGCATTTGTGTACAAATGCGATTTGTATGCTATTGGTACTGTTTCACCTTCATTATATGTTAAGTAGGTGTACCCTGATTGGCCCGTAACTATACGGATCACCAGGTTACATACGTTTACGCATGTCTGTAAGTGTTTGGAAGCTATCATATCAGCTTGTAGAGAACAAAGGATATCTGTGTGTTCCTGTATCCATTGTCTAACCGAAAAGTCAGGTTTTATTAAATCGTAGAAAGGTTTTACCCTTTCTGCGTAATCCAAAATGTATGTTCTGCCAAAGTTCAGGAATCCCAGTATTGATTGTAAGTTTTTTAATGATTTTGGAGGTTGGAGCAGCGCACACTTTTCTAAAAGGTTAGCTGCTAGGCTTTTCCCTTCACTTGAAAGCTCATATCCCAGAAAAAAGACATTGAGGTGGGCTATCTTTGATTTTTTAAAGCAGAATTTGTAACCCTCAGAGGTAAATCCCAAAATTATGGTATTTACTCTGTTCAAGTGTTCCTCCAGGTCATCATCCATTAGATAAATATCATGCACATAGGACAATGTCTCTTCATCCAAATTTTGAAGTAATTCAGTAACTGGCTTAAAATAACCCCGGGCTATTCTTATACCCCTGGGGGAGTCTACAAAATTGTCGCTAGGAGTCTTACGTGGAGAATGCGGTTAAATACCTGCTTTCAGGCGCTATATTTTGGCAAAAGAATCCATTTGAGATCTCTAGTGTTGTTTTGTATTCTTTTTGCACAATGTTATTCATTAATGCGGCACTGTGTGCATTTTGAACTGCAAATGTCTTAGTGCAAGTGTTTAAATGTCTGTAATCCAAAACTAAACTATATGAATTGTCCGGTTTTGATACGGGAAACAAAGGGTTATTCATTTGAGAGGTGCAAGGTTCAATCACCCCTTGGTATTCAAGTTGATCTAAGATCTCCCTGACCTGTTTTTTAGCTTCTTGCTTTATTGGATATTGCCTCTGTGCAGTCGGAGTATTGTTTTATGGAATAATGTAATGGGTTGAATCCTCATCCCATCCAACATGGTTTTTGTATAATGCCGGAGCTAGGGCTACCCCCCATTCCCGTGCATATGTTTATTTTAGATATTTGGGAACAGGGTCGGAAAATGCTGGTAGAATTACCGTTTCTCCCCTAGGGCAGTCCATGACGAATGCTGGCGGCCAGTCTTGTTCAGCTAACAAAATGTCATAGCCAAACGTCAAGTTCTCCCAAAAGAGACCTCTAACTTTCCTGGGCTTGTCCCCCTCCATTTGGAGTGTTATTTCATATAACTTATGTGGGACACTTTCCCTAGTATCAGGTGTATCCACCGTGATGTAATCATTCAAGTCTGCTATCACCAGAAATTCCATCAGGTTCTGGTGAGCTATTGTTACTTCTGCCGCACTGTTGAGCATCGTCAGAGCCCACTCCCCGTTCAGCAGTCGAGTCCTCAGAATTCTGGGCATGTCTGATTTTTAGACCTGCAACCTTCTTCTTTTTGAACTGTGGCTTTTGTTTTGGTTTGTCTTCTTTTTTGGAAGTATATTCTTGAGCGTGTTGCTTGTTCCTGGACTTTGTACGCTCTTCTTGTCTGTCTGACCGTCCTTCCCTCTCTGAGTTTTTCGTTGAACCCTGAAAGGAACGAGAGGAATGTGTATCAGTATCCTGATACCTGTCAGGTTTCCTAATATTGTCCCTATTCCTAAGAATATACCTCCTTTCGGAGGGCTCCTGTGTAGATGATCTGTTTCTGGATTGAGATCTATTTTCTTTAATTTTTTGTTGTTTGTTATTGTCCCACTTCTTTTTTGATGAAGCAGGTGTCTGCTTGAAGGTGTCCTTTTCGGGACTACCAATCAGTTGTGGTTTTAATGCCTTTCCACCCAAACTGTCCCTGCCTAATTCTGCATATGCAGTTTCAATTATTTTAGGTAGTTCGTGCACCTGTTGTAAAGGACTGAACTCCCTTAGGCGTTGGCGGATAACCACCGATGCTGCTTCCCCTTTAATATTTGCTAATATTATGGCTGATACCTGGGCATAATTACCTAGTAATTTCATCCCTATGCTCAGAGCAGGCTCTGCTCCGTACTCATTTTGTATTTGTCTTAATACGTCTGGTATTACTGCTAAAGACGGGATACCATGAGTTCTGGTATATATAGCAGCGAAAACTATACCCCAAAAGGTACAATCCTCTATCTGTAGTGTTATCCCCATGGGCAAGCAGATTGTCAGCATTCTGTGTTTTTCATAAGGGCTATTATTTGGAAATACTGCTTCTAGCTGTGTTATTTTTTGAGCTTCCCAGAATGGCATTTGTTCACGTTTTGCGGGCATTTTACCCATTACTGCGTGTAACGTTTGTGGTGTTATTTTAGTTGCTGTATTTTGAACGGGAGTTGTATTTGTTGTACCCGTTGCCAGCTGGACTGTGAGTGTCCTCATGATAAACTGCGTCATGTTCCTGTATATTTTTATTAATTCCTTGTGAAGTATAAGTAAGTCTCCTCCTGGCATTGTTTCAATGTCAGGATGTGGTGTTTAGGCCGCTAATATTGGCCATGTCTCTCCTTCTCTTCCGAGCGGACCGAGTCTTGCTCTACTTCTTGTATGGGGGAGGGCGCCTTTAAACCAGTATCAGTGTTCCTGGTACGTGAGCGGAACTTCAATGTTCTCATACGGTCAATATTCCGCTGGTGCTTCATCTTCTGTATAGTAATGAAATGTTTTTGTTCTTGCATTTGCTGCCGGGAATGTAACCCACGAATAAAATACCTCTGTTCTGTATGATTCGTGTGCCTCAATCACGAAAGCTAATACGCCACCCCTAGGTGTTAGACCATGCGCAAGCAGTTTCAGGGTGACCCCATTTCTAACATTTGCCGCAATATGTATTGCGTATGCATCTTCCTCGTCTTCCAAGAGGGGTAGTGGCTGCTCTAGTTGGTCTATGTCCTTGTTAGTCATTGTGTTTAGAACACGTAATAACTTTTCAAGGGAACTAAGATAAGGTGTTTTGCACAATTCAGGAACACTGTGTCCTTCAAGCTTGATTAACCAACAGCCAATAAATAGGATTTTTCGCCTACTCAGCTGTGGCGGAGTTTGTGCCCTCCCACTCCAGACGTCTCTGGGGATTTGTGGGTAGGGGTCTCTGAGACTAGCACGACTGAACTACTTAGATTCTACTGTTAAATAAGTACCCAACCAACGTTGGTGGCGCCATGTCGTGTAGCTCTTATAATAGTTATACAGGATCTGCGCGTTTGGACAGCATACACTGTAGGATTGGTGACAGCCTGATTATGAACACCCCCACCGGGTTTGTTGGCCTTTTGTACCAACTTGCTCACAGTGCCACTAGAATCTCCTCTTACCAAGGAGAGAATAGTTCTCGGCAACCATCGAACATGACAACCCTGATCCCTCAGGACCGTGGAAACAATATACTACTTTTCGCTCAGTCACTCGTGCTTACCTAGTTTGTCTCAGAGAGATACACAGAATAAACAGGCTGGGCGTTTTCAATAAGTATTTATTGAACAGTTGTTTTTCTAGTGTAGAATAGATGAGCTGCAACAACCGTTAGACCGTATAAGATATAAATGACTAGCAGTACTATAAAGGTAAATGGATGGTATAGCTCTACCATCTTACAATAATCATGAATACATACGAGTATATAAAACACATGATAAAAAGATGCGTACTCCTACGATGCTTCCCTAACTAGATGTACCTACATGTACCTAGCATGTGTATAGGTGTTAAGCCAAGAATCACTCTAGGATTTAGTCAACCCCATTACCTGAAGTGAGAGACTGGGACCCCGTCTTGGTCTTGAGTTGGACACCCCGCGAGGGATGTTAGACCACAGCGAGCTGGAATGTCTGCATGCAGGAACCTCAGCGTCTCTGGTCAGTGTGTCGTCCGGGAAGTCTCGGTCTCCTCTCTCTATCTTAGCAATATGTGATGTATATATACCCATAGGTCTCCCCAGGGGTCCTACCTCGCTGTATTACTGTGTCGGCCTAAGGATGACGTCGGGCATGAACTTTATACATAGATATTATACAAGAGATGGTAGTCCTGCTGTGCTTCCAAGAATCCTCATGCATAATGTATGAGATTTCGAACTAGGGAAAACCTGCGTTCTGAATGCAGTGTCGTATCTAGGTAAAAGGTCAGTCCCTGTAAACCGTTATAAGTGTAATGTAGGGAAGAATATACGTGAAGGGTAATGAAGTTACCGGGGCCTATATTATGGTACCTATATGGAATATAACACTACCATGGATTTTAACGTATTCCCAGATTTACCATTACTGGTAGACCTGGGAATGCGCCAAAATGCTACGCCTTCCAAGAGGAGGCGTAACGAAGAGAAATACCTTTATTTCTCACAGTCACTTTCTCTTTCTATGCATGCTACATTCTGAAGCACACATAGAAAGTACGGGATTGTTTTTGTGCAGGAAGGTGCCCCTTCCTGCAGAAAAACAATCCTGCATGCAACACAGGCACCCTTGCACCATGGTGCAAGGCTGCCTGCGTTAGTCCTACACATCCAAAACGGCACCAGCGCAAGGACAAAGGCAGGAATGTGCTTAATTCTTTTAAATACGGTGCATTCCTGTTCTTTCCCTGCCATGCAGTGCAACAAGGTGAGGCTGTTCTGTGTTGCACGAATTAGCCATAAATATGGCTGTCAACATGTTCAGACCCCCAGTATTGCCGATATCTGCAGACAGTCTTGCCCACGAAGGCAGCCTGGGCCTCTGATGATATGTGCTACCACACAGCAGAAAGAGGAAGAGGAGGAACCCACACACCAGATGCACACCAACTTCAAGCTGGAAATTGTCAAAGGCCAGTGTGCTTCAGGTAAGTTGCAGTCAGACATTTTCCGACAAATCTGTTTCACAGTATTGCAAAAATATAAGGGTGGAGATAATCAAAGTTTGGACAAATTACAGAAATCCTGCTAAGCTACCCGTTGGCTCCTCTGATGGAAACCATCTTTGTACCTGTTCTTTAAAACATATTTTATACAATACAAAGCAAAAGAAACCGTTGTCATAGCAATATCAAGTTAAACATTTCCTCCAGAGGTTATAAGGAGGAGAGAGCAGCACAGGCACATTAGTGTCAAGACCCATCATAGTATACCAGAATTAGTATGCACTGTAGTATTGCTAAAACACTTGAGAAACGCATAGTAGCAGTTGTTTTACTGCTACACACAGACAAGTTCTCCTCGAGTGTATCAATGTTCCATCTAGTGCTGTGTATACTTCTTCCACATCCCTCCACTGCTCCACATCTCTCTGCCAAGCAGATTTCTCAGGGCCTGTTTGCTCATCCAACAGATAGCATCCCTATACGCTGCCAGTTGTGGTGTGAGATTCACTGTCTTTTTGTTAATTTTATTCTTCACTACTAATGATGATATAAATGGCAGCCATGTTTAGGACGTCACCTGGTTTGGGATGGCTGTGCATCTTGAATAGCCTTCTGAGACTTGTACTCAAAATACTGAGACTTTGAAGCACAACCACATCAGGTGATTCAGGAGCCCCAAATTTGTGGCTTCCAGATCCCCAAATTTAGGGCAGGTGCTACTTTTGCTTATGTCTATTTTATTTAGGAGTGTGTGGGTCACATGAGTATGTTGCAGAATGTTGAAGTATATTAAATTAAATCTGGCATTGTCCAATGTTACGTTCATATACATGTATGTCTTGAGCCATTGCTCAGGAGATATGTCCTCTCCACGAGCCTTTTCCAGGTGCCCCTCAGAACTATTCGTTGTTTGACCTTGTCCTCCTTGGGTGCTCTGAATGTCTGTGAGATCACCTCACCCCGGTTTGCCAAGTCTATGTATAATTTCGAATGTTAGTAAGTTCAGGTTTATCCAGTTACAAGTCCTATGAGTCTTTGGTAGCTTTGAGTAGCTTGCGGTATGTTGTGTTATGTTAGAAAATCTTGGAAAGCGCTCGTATACCCAAAAAGGGCGTCTTGGTGCTAGCTGAGTAAACGGAAGCTGGAAAGAAGACAAAAAAAAAAGAACGTTTAACAGGAAGAGAAGAGCAATGTTTTTAACGCCTTCCTGAAGGCCAACACATTGGGCAGGGTTTTAATATGTAATTGTAGAGCATTCCATGCCCTAGATGCACCAAGCACGAAGCTACGGCCTCCCCAATTGGCATATCGGAATCTGGGAATTACCAGCAACTTGGCCGAAGCAGAGCGCAAGGAGCGACTGGGAGAGTAACCAATAAAACTCCTCCTCAGGAAGTCAGGGCCTGTCCTGTGCAGAGCCTTAAACACAGTGCACAGAGCCTTAAATGTAATCCGCTGCTTGACCGGGAGTCATTGGAGGTTAGAAATATGTTTGGAAACAGATTAATGTCTTGGAATTTTACACAGCACCCGAGCAGCAGCATTCTGAACAGATTGCAATTTATTAAGGACCTGCTGATGGGCATTAACAAAAAGCCCATTACAATAATCAATCCTTGCAAGGATCAGACAGGTGACAACTGTTTTTTGCAAAGGACCCGGTATAAATCAGCCGAGGATACGGCATTGGCTTGGTCCATGTACAAAGATTTGCTATTTATAAGAACTCCCAGGTTCTTAACACATCTAACTGGAGAAGGCAAAGAGCCAAACTCAGAAGGACACCAGTCTGAGATTCAGAAAGAGGTTTGGGCCTCAAACACCAACACCTCAGTCTTCGCTGAGTTCAGTTTGAGGCAGTTCATTGCCATCCAATGGCCCCCAGCTCTCATACAGTTGCAAAACCTTGCTGCCACACCGCTGTCCTTCGCCAATACCACAACAATTTGTGCGTCATCGGCGTATGATGTAAGGATGAGCCTGAATGATCTTATTAGTTTTTGCAAGGGGGTGACATAGATGTTGAAAAGAAGAGGGTGGATTGAGGACCCTTGAGGCACCCCACAGGGAAGGGAGAAGGAAGGTGAAGAAAAACCACCTAGACTGACTGATTGCTCCTGCATTATTGGCCATGTGAGATACAAAATGTTTCCTGGGCTACCCTGAAGGCTGTCAATTTGCACTTGGGTTCTAACCTTCCCTTGTATCTGGCGGTTCCCCCTTTCCATCATGCAACACTTTTGGTCTCCAGTTGCTTTGCGGAAGTTGTCAAATTCTACCCAAACGGGGGCCATCATTACACACATGGCATTAAGGCAAAGTTTCTGGGTCAGCTGTTGCAACTGCTTCAAGGCCTCCCGCATAAGGAATGGTTTAGCAATCGTCTTTGGTATTATACTAAATAGGTTGCCATGTAGATTTTCGCTTAGGTCTAGGCCTGAAAACAGCTTCCTGACAGTTCCTATTTCCATTGAAGGTCAGCTTGTGCCAAATTAGAAGTAGCTTTCCATGTCAGATATTTGAGGTTATCAACTGTTGAGACTACATTTCACTAAGTTAACTTTTACCCTGCTTTACTTCCCGCATTGCATGAAGGCTTAATGATTCTGTTCAGTTCTTTGAAGTCCCTCCTGGAAAGTAGACACATAGCTCTGAAAGGTATACAAGAAGAGGTGGAGGGCCGCCATCTTAGCCACAGCCAGCCTCCCCATTAACAACATTGGCAGTTATCCAGAATTTACCAGAGTTCTGTCTCCCCATTAACAACAGTGGCAGAGTTATCCAGAATTCGCCAGAGTTCTGGAGCGCAGATGTTATTCAGATCAGATCCAGTTCAAATACGACTGATACACCTCTCTGTCCTTAGTTAATAAGCTTTATACACATCTATACATTCTCTTTTTAAATTTTCCTTGACAAAAGAAAAGAACCAATAATACAATAATTGTGAAGAGTACCGCTGCATGCAGGGCTTCTCCTGGCTCAGTGGAGTTTTGGTGCCTTGCTCTTCATCTTCCTGTCTCAGTTTCAATCAAGAACAGTCCAGTATTGCCAAGGTTTTTTCTATGCCCTTTCGGCTTTTTCCTTCAACTAGGAATGCTCCTAAGGGCCACCAAATACCTGTCACGTATATTTCCTGTGCAGGGCAGCTCTGTGGCAACTGGGAACAGTTGTCCTTTCTTCAGGCATTCTAGGAAGGTGAAAAAAAATAGACCATTATATCAAGGGCTGGCTTTAGTGTTGGTGGCTTCTGGGGCAACAATGTTTTTTGGTGCACCCACCACCCCCGCCCCCTATAACCACCTCCTCGGATTCCCTTATAACCACCCGGCAAAAGTGCCCCACTTTTTTCCATAGCCCCTCTCTCACATACATTTCATTTGTTTTAAAATGCTGGTAAAGGTTGGCTTCACTAATCCACTCAGCTATCCACATAAAATACAGATCTGTTTTTTGCAGCAGGCGCATTAACCCTCTGTGCAACTTTACGGCGAGTCAAAACTGCCACTGGGTAAAACCCCGATCTCTCTCTCTTGCAGGAACATTAGATACAAGAGTTATCTTGACATTTTTATTGCTGCTTGAAAGTTGGACACGGGGAACTCTGCAGCAGGTGCTTTTAGTTTTAAATAGTAAGTTATTGCAAACACAGCACCCCCTGAGGTCAGTGCCACCCCCCCCAGCTCAGCGCCCAGTGCGGACGCACGGGTCGCACCGCCTTAAAGGTGGACCTGATTATATCCACCCCTTGACAACAGCCTCATTTAGGTTTTGTACCCCATTTGCAGTGGGGTGGTCCTGGAGCAGGCTGTTTGGTTGGTAGTCGCCCAGGGCCAATATTAGAGTGGAGGCATGTCAGAGCACAGCCCTCCCAGCATCAGCTAGACATAAGCCGCTTTACCTCTCTGCAGAACACTCAACTCCTCACAATAGCAAAAGCATATGCCACTCGCAGGAATCACATGGTTGCAAGGTGGCGGATGCATGTTCCCGGCCAGCAGATTGCATGCAGCTCATTCCTGTGTATGATCAGGAGGAGTAGGCCCTAAACAAAGGTGACCCCAGGCATGGGAACTCCCCCGTGAAAAACAAATCCCTTCATTCGTCCTTGGGCGTCGGTCGATCAGGGACAAACCAGCATGTTTGTTTGTTCCCTAGCCTCTGTTCTCCATCTCACTGTGCTCCTGAACTAGTGTTTATCCAAGGCCATGTGGCCTCCACTCGATAGCAGAGTCGGACTGGGACAGAAAATAGGCCCGGGCACCAAAATAAGAATGCTCCCCATTAATGAATCAGATAGGTAAAAAAGTAGCCCTCATTTGCAAATCAGAGCAGTTTTGAACTTGTAAGGCTCGGTGTATAAGTGTTTTGCAAGGAATGGAAGACTGCTTGCATTTGGGCCTGCTGCAGGCAATATTTGCAGTAATATCAGGGAAATCAACAGTTAGAATGGCCCATTAGCCCATAAAACAGGACCACAAACAGCCAAACAAATCGTCCCGCATAATGACCTATCAGACCAACCCAGTGCGCAATTTGAGTCTGTGGTTGCCTGTGGGGACCACCAGCACTTATTTTTGGGGACTGGCACTTGTTTTTTCCTCATCAGATATTGATCACTAGGAGTGGGAAAGAAAGGGAATGAGAAAGACAAAAAACAAAAGGAGAAAGCAGGTGCCTGCAGGAGTGAGATAAAAGTGAAGGGAGTGTCTGGTAGTGGATTAAAGAAACCTGAGGTGAATTCAAGACCACCCAGTCTTGCTACTGGGCGCGCTGACATTTAACTGGACGGTCCACGGCTTCCGAGCAGAGCTTCAGCACCAGCACACTTCTTTCATAAATTAAGCACTGGACCTTCGGGCATTGCCAGATCGCCCGATAGGCCAGTCCGAAGTTGCTCAGCAGTGCTGCCGGTTGGCCTCCAGTACCCCCATAGCAGGGTCTCTGCCAGTGCTGACAGTGGTGGTTCTTTCACGTGCTGTTGAGCAATCCCCGTGGACTCTGACTGCAGGATCTTGGCTCTTCCTCATTCCACTGTGCATGGGGACAGTGAGGCAGCCAAGAACGCTGTGTGTTTCCATCAGGCCACAATGATTCTCTGCACAGAGTCATAAAGACATATATTTGTCATAAGATTATTTGTGCTTATTCTGGAGCATACCCAGGGTTTTCTGGCTTCTTTGTGACCAGGCGGGCCAGGACTAGCTTTCAGTGCGAGATATGGGTGTACATGGTCTGGTGTTCCATGATTAGAGCAACATTATCAGCCGTGCAGTGGAAATGACGCACAACCGCCCTCTCCTCTTCTAGCACAGTCACTCCCTGTGCCTCCTCTCTGCTGTTGCACTTTTTGTAGTGACTGGACATTTGTAAAGTTTGACTCCCTTTTCGTTAGCATTGCTGATTACCTCTAAATTATATTTTGTATTGGGTTGAAAAATCTCTCTACATCCTCCTCCTTCAGCAATGATAATTTGTCTGCAGAATTTCTCTACTGGAAATGACGTTTGCTAGTCTCCTTTACAGTTATGCGGAAGGCCTGACCTGCATGACTTCAAGATTGCTGTAATAATTGTACATGTTCGAGACCTCTGTGGCCTTTAACTATTCAACAAGACGTCTGTGCTGACTCAGCAGGTCTGCCATTCTGACGACACAGAGCCCCCTATTCTCGGTCAGTTGGAGTGGAATTACCGGATGGAATTGTATTGTATTGTATTGTATTGTATTGTATAAACACTTGTAAAGCGCACTGTAACCCTGCGGGCATCCTGGCGCTGAGATACACGTATGTTGCTAACGGGGTGTGCTACAGAAAAATTGTATAAATAATTATACTCTGGGAAAGAGCCAGGTCTTTATTTTCTTGCGGAACAGCATCAAGTCCTGTATCTGTCTCAGTTCCATGGGAAGACAATTCCAAAGGCGAGCAGCCGCAACGCCAAACGCTCTACCCCCCACTGTTACTCTCTTTGTACTCGGTATGGTTACGAGATTGGCTAAAGAGGAGCGGAGGCAGCGGAGGCAGCGGGTAGGGGCATACCAACCGAACCTACTCTGTAGCGGTTTGGGCCCAAGCCCATGCAGTGCCTTAAACACGATACAGAGTGACTTGAATTGTATCCTTTGAGCCACCGGGAGCCAGTGTAGCTCTGCCAAAGCCTGAGTTGTCGATGACCGTCTTGGTGTCACTAAAGCCAGCTTTGCTGCTGCCGCCTGGATTCTCTGGAGCCTCTGGATCAAATATCTCGGGGACTCCAGTAGCAGGGCATTGCAGTAGTCCAGGCGGCTCATAATGATACTCCTGACTACTAAAGCTCTGGCCTGAGTTGGTAACAGCGGCAACACCTTCCGAAGTCCTCTAATAAGAGTGTAGCAGCTCCCCACCAGCTTATTAACATGAGATTCTAAGTTCAGCTTATCATTGAAGCTGACCCCTAGGTTACGTACTGTCCCCACGGGTACCAAGGGGGCATCCGTGGGGATAGGCCAAAAGTTGGTTGGAAGGGGTGGCGACACTCTACCTACCCCGCAGTGCAGTATCTCAGTTTTATCGTTGTTAAATTGCAGGGAGTTATCTCTCAGCCAGTTAACCATTTCCCGCATGCATGCATGGAAATTTTCTAAGGAGCCAGCATGGTCGCCTTCCAAGGACAGAATGAGCTGGGTATCATCGGCATAATTCACCAGACTAATGTTAAATGCCTTGATTATACCTATCAACGGCCTCATGTAGACATTAAATAAGATAGGACTGATTAAGGACCCCTGAGGCACCCCATGCTCAATATCCACAAAGTCCGATTGGCTGAATTCAGCTCTGCCTGATTCTGAGAGGGCCAGTTTCTACAAGCAGTTTTCCCAGGTGCTGGAACACTAGATATGATTTTACCAGGTGGTAATTCCACCCATACAAATTGCTTAAAAAGGCTTTGGCGGTAGCAGCAGGCAAGCCTCATTCTCCATTGCATTTCTGGTAGAGGAGATGTTCCCCCAGCCAGAACTTAGCTTCCCCCCCTAAATCCCACACCACACAGAGGTCAAAGCATGCATTTGCCATGCATGTGTTAATCCCCATAGAATTGGAAATTCCGAGAGGTTTCACAGCTAGTAAATACAATCCCATGTGGTTATTCCCCATTCCATTAAGGTTAACTATCATTGTGTGGTACTGGTATGGTAATACCGCACAGTTACGTAAATTCTGCATGCCACATCTGCACTCTTGCAGTACTGTGAAATTTATAAACAGGGCCATAGTCTCTTTCATGGTATTGGGAAGCTGCCACATTATAATTAGGGCTTCCAGTTTTCTGTTTTAACTGATTTTTACAGATAAATACAGACAGAAAACTATTTATAAATACAGGAAAATATGGAAAATAGGCCTTGTTTGGATGATTTTTTTCTGCTGTCAATCATGAGTCCAGGTAGGAACTTTACAGATTTAGAGGTGGGGGGGATGAAAAAAGGAAATAGATTTGTCAACTAAGCTTAATTAAGTGCAGATCTAGAGTTATTTATGCTATTCTACAATGCAAGTATTTTCAGATTACGCTATTGCACTGTATACTGCTGAAACCTTCTGGACCTTCAAATGCAAGTATACATTTATCAGTTAAAAAAATTTCGAAAAATACCCACTGCAGCTTCATTTATGCAGAAAACAAAAATGGATAAATACAGAAAAAATGAGCAAAAAATAAATATGGATACATACAGACGGAAATGTTGAAAAAATAAGTACCATAAAACCGGGAGCCCTAATTATAATAAGTTTAACTTTGGGAGGCACAGTCTGGCTATGCGCCCACACATGCAGCAATAATGACATTTCAGAAGTCAACCTTAGCAATCCTTATGAGATTTAGGAACCATGGGGCCCATTACGATACCCTGCGTAAAAAAATCCGCCAGGCATGGAAGCGGCAAAAATCCGCCCGCACACACCGCCTGAACACCGACCACGCCATTACGATTACACAAACCGAAAACCGCCATCGGCGGAAAAATCACACAAAATACCGCCCACCATCGTCCGAGTCGGAGTCAAACCGCCCGCCACGGACGGAAACACGCACGACAACACAAAACCGCCCGCCCACACGGCCGACACACCGCACGTGAAATTACGATCGCACCGCCATGAGCGCGGAAAAACCACAAATATACCGCCCGCCAGCGCAAACAACGCCGATGAGAATCGACACGGCAGAAGCCATGGCGCCAACGTACCTGCACAGAAACCATCCGCACACAAAACCAATAGCACACAACATGGCCAACAAGTCCACACAGCAAGGCACGCACAAATACACAAGCACAGTACACATCCCGAAAACACCCCCCGGACAAACAAAAAATACAAAGGCCAGAACCCCAGACACAACACACCTGAAAACAACAGACCATGAGGACACACCCACATAGGTGAGTACAAAAGCAGCACTCCCACAGACCACAACCCCTTGCTACATTGCAAACCAGAGAGGAGAGGAGAGGACACAGTGACACAGCAAGGACAGCAGCACACCACAGAAACGCACACATCACAACCACCACCACCACCACCACCACCACCAAACACCACCACCACCACCACCACCACCAAACACCGGCACCACAAACCCCCTGCACATTACACAACACACACCGCACCAGCACCACAAACACCATGGCACCACAAAGGATGCCCAAGTTCACGCCCATGGAGCTGACGGTCATGGTCGACGAGATCATCAAGGTGTACCCACAAATCTATGGGAACATGGTCCAGCACACACCACTAGCCACCAGAAACAGAATGTGGAACCGGATCGTAGACCAGGTCAATGCAGTCGGGACCCTGCCCAGGAACAGAGTCGAAATTAACAAACGGTGGAATGACGTCAAGAGCCTGGTCAAGAAGAAGGAGGGCAAAAACAGAGAGCTGGCTGCCGTCACTGGCGGAGGGAATCCCGCGCTCTTTAAGACCTTCAAAGCGTGGGAGGAGAAGGTCCGAGTCGTAATCCATCCGGAGATCCTCGCCGGATTAGCAGGGGAGTGGAGGCTGGTAAGTACAAACTAATGTATACCAGCACACCGCTATGTACTCACATGCGCAACTACCATGCCACAGCTCCCAGGGACAAACACCCCCATGTCCAGCACACAATACACAACACATCACACACACATGCAACAGACACTACCACACACAGCCCAAACCGAACAACTGTAAGATGCGTGGGGACATGTGTACACTAAGCCAGCCACGTAACCACCAACAGGTCCCCAAATATGCCAGAAGCGCCACAACGAGCACCCACCACACCCATGTGTCCGCCACAGCTGCACTAACCGACAAGTAACAGGTAAGTGGCAGGAACACAAAGTGCAGTGGGTGGGACGGTGGACTGCCCAAGTACAACACACACCAGGCCCCAGTCCCACAGCACAGCAAGGAGGAGCATCCCCCACACCCCACAGCCACGTGTCAGCCACCGCAGTGCACAACGACAGCCGAAAGGCAGACATCACGGTCCACAGCAATCGGTGTCAGTGGGTGTCCAGCCACCCCCACGACCCACAACACCCCCCACCCCCACAGACCTGCAACATGGAGCACCCCCGCTTAGAGCCATGTGGCATCCAGTACAGTGCACGCACGAACAACCTGCAGGTGGGAAACTGGACAGGGCTGGATTACTGGAGGCATGAGGACCATAACACGACCAACACATGGGACATGTCACGTAGCAGACGAACACGCAGCACCGCCCACCGTCACGAACAAGTGAACAATGTGCACACGGACACGAACCACAGACTCACACCCCACATGACCCATCACAAACACAGCAACACCCAAGGAGCCACGTCTGCATGCACAAGCCACACTGAACATAGTACCACACGGCAGCCACTGTGCAACCCATCACACACAACCGAAACACCATTGAAGTCCAGTCCATGTAGCCCCTACTGCCTGTCAACCACACACCCCACAACTACGCCTATGTAAAACAAACAACACTAGACGCAACAGAGCGGAACAACAGAAATGCACACGAACACCACTGAACCCATCAAACACACAGACACACCATGCACATACAACATACCATCCATCCCATCCGTCAGCCCCAGTCTCATGAAAGGCATGTCATCCGCACAGCTGCCACATATACAGCAATCACGCTAAGACACATGCCCATGACCAACCATGTGCCAGAAGTCAATGAAGCGCACGACACACTGTGAGCAACAACACACAACATGGGCCCCCCCGAGCACTGCAGTGATGCACATGGCACAGGGCAGCACGCACACCAAGGAGATGGGACAACTGCAATACGTTGGCTGGCACACAACCAACACTCACTCATAACGATGCGTCCAATGCCATGTCCAGTAATCACAACAGACAGCAAATATGCAGGCCATGTCAAGCATGCACACACCTCAAACCATGCACTGTCATGCTGCCACAACACATGTCACGTTCGGCACCCATGGCTTACAGCATGTACCCCAAAAGCATATCCCCTCCCAAATGTGAATCTGGGGCATGGCCCCCATGTTGCCATATGCGTTCCTAAGCGTTCCATTTGAACCCCAAAAGCATATTCCCTCCCAAATGTGAATCTGGGGCATGGCCCCCATGTTGCCATATGGGTGCCTAAGCGTTCCATATGAACCCCAAAAGCAAAGTACAAACCAGACCCAGGATGGGCCAGGAGCCCGCATACACCAGAGTCACAATGAGCAGGGGCACAGCAACACACCCATCGGCATGGCCAATCCGTCCCATGCCACATGTGCACAGCACACAGTCCCATTGCCTAGCACACACAACTACAGATGCCACAGCCACACACTCGCCTCCGGGAAACCCATGTACGAGATTGCACGAACTGCCAATGTCAGACGACAAATACATACTTCGCCAGGTGCAACACAATAACAAATCTCATTCTCTCCACAGGTGACGAACTGCCGGATGCTGGGGATGGAGACAGCAGCCGGCACAGCCAGCCCACAAGCCCCCAACGAGGACACACGGATCTGGAGGATCTGTCCTCCTCTTCGGACACGGACCACCAAGCAGGCCCATCTGGTGTGGCAGGGCCCAGCCGCTCCCCAGGACCCCTCCTACCCACCAACCCATCATCCAGGGATGCTGAACAGTCCCAGCCCCCTGCTGCCACTGTCGTTGCGGCCACACCCACGGTCATTGCGGCCACACCCATGGTCATTGCGGCCACTACCACTGCCGCAACCGCCACCATCGCCGCACCGACCACCACCGCCACCACCACCACCACCACGTCTTCGCTGGCACCAGCCCCAGCGCAGGTGGTGGCCCGGCCGACTGGATCCACCCTGGGAGCCACAGCGAGGACCGTGGTGTGCAATGTGGCTAGTGGGCAGGCCGGTGGCAGCAGGACTGGTAGGAGGAGCAGGGTCAGGGAAACGCCAGCCTCCCCTGGGAGCCATGCCCTGCCTCAAATGGCCAGAGTCCTTGGGGCCTATGAGGAGGCCCAAGAACAATGGGTCAGGTCTGCTACAGACACGCGGGAGGTGCTGGGGGTGCTGAGGTCCATGGACGCCCGTATGGGCCAATTCGTGTCCCGTATGGACCAACTCGTGGACCTCATGGGCCAGCTGGTGGTGGCGGTGGGGTCACAGGCAAGGCCAGCAACACCACCTCCGCCACCACCTGCTAGGGCGCAGGGTCGGGCAGCAGTGTCCACTTCCCCTGCGTCCACAGCCAGTGAGCACACCTCACCCACCACCAGCAGGTCGCCACCACACACCCCCCTCCCAAACGTGGAAGGGGCCGTCCGAAGAGGAAACAGATCTCCCGGGAGGACTTCGCACGCTCCAGTCGCAAGTGAGGCAGCCAGCCAGCCTTCCGCCAGCCTTCCTTGACCAGCCACTGCATTGACTTGCTCTACGATCCCACTCCACACAGCCAGCTGGATGGCATGTGTGTGTTGGACTATGGACATAGAACCAGTGGGTACACCCTGAGCTTCACGCAGCCATGACCGACAGCTCATTGTCACTGCACGCACCACTTTTGTCATCACCTTACACACAATCACATGTCACAGTTTGGAATAAATGCACCTTTTTCACCAACTGCTGTTTGTGCCCTGTGTTTTATTTGTACGGAATACAACGGCCACCTTGGGCGGAAAGGCACCTGATGCGTGGCATGGCAATGGAATCCGGAGGGCCTGTAGGGATCTAGGGGTGGGAGACAGAACAGGAGCACATTCAATGAGTGTGTCACACACCCATCACACAGTACATGTCAACAACTACAAGCAATGTACACACATCGCACAGAGCAATAGGGCACAATGCCACAGTCACCAACAGTGGCATACTACCCTGGCCATGGAGCGTTGACACACTGCACGCAGTGAACATACGGCCACCCTGACACAGCACACACACACCTGCACAGATACAGACACATCATCCGTCGTACATGGACACTCACCGTCAAGTGAAGTAGCGGGCGATGAGCTGCTGGCGCACATTCCCAGCTTCCTCCTCTCCGCTGTCCTCCTCACTCGAGCTGTCCTGGTCTGCGGGCTGGGGCCCTGGTTGATCTCCGTCATCCACAATGAGGGGGATCTGCTTCCGAATGGCCAGATTGTGCAGCATGCAGCATGCCACCACTATCTGGCACACCTTCTGTGGGGAGTACGCCAGTGCACCCCGGTGCGGTCCAGGCACCTGAACCTGGACTTGAGGAGGCCAAAGGTACGCTCGACCACACGTCTGGTCCTCCCATGTGCCTCATTGTATCGATCGTCTGCTGGGGTGCGAGGATTCCTCAATGGACTGAGCAGCCATGCCCCATTCGGATACGCAGAGTCACCTGGGTGTGAGGGACACAGAGAACCGTTGCTATTCCAACTGGACAGGGGACAGCATCGCACAACCAGCACGCTACACCACTCCACATACTCACCGACAATACAGCCACGATCCTGTTGCAGATTGGCCATCAGTCGTGGCAAGATGCTGTTGCGCATTATGTGTGCGTCATGTGCCGAGCCTGGAAACTTGGCACACACGTGGGTGATCACCATGTCCGCAAGGCACACCACTTGCACATTCAGGGAGTGCGTGTGCTTCCTGTTGCGGTACAGGTGCTCAGTGGCCTGTGGTGGAACAAGGCCAACATGTGTGCAGTCAATGGCTCCCACGACGTGTGGGATTCTGCCAAGGTCATAGAAAGCACCCTTCACTGCCGCCAATTCACGAGCCCTGGGGAATCTGATGTACCTGTTTCGGTACAGCATCATGGCTGCCAGTACATCCCTCAGCACCTTGCTGAACATGGGCTGGGACATCCCTCCTCCACTGCCCACTGTGTGCTGGAATGACCCAGTGGCGAAGAAATGCATGGCGGCCATCACCTTAGCCGTGGGGGTGACAGCAGTCGGATACACCCTGCGGGGACGGAGATGGGGCTCTAACATGGCACACAGTCGATGCAGGGTTGGCCTGTCCAGCCGAAACTTCCTGATCACCTCTGTATCGTCCATGTCCGCCAGCAATTGGTATGGGCGGTCAATGTTCGGTCTCCGCCTGGGGAAAATGGCAGAGGACACATGTCAAAGCAACACGACACATAGCAATTTCGCATACACATCACTGACATGACTGAGCAAGCACATGAGCCACAGCCCAGCTGTCAAGCTGGGACGGCACGGCCACAATACACTTACACAGGTCTCCCAACAATGGCAATGGCAAGTGAGACATACCACTGCCATGTGCATGCACATGGGGATCTAGGCCCCAATGACTTGCGGGGCGTGCTGATGGGGACTGACTGCATATTCGTCAAGCGGCAACGCCACGGCAACATGAGTGTCTGCTGAGCATGGAACTGCTTCCGAGGCTGGATGAGTATGGCACACGACGACGACGATGTGGGCACGGGCTGAGCGGCCAATACAAGTGGGACCTGTGGCACGAGGGGATATGAGACAGTAGTAGGTGTCAGCACTGCACCCTATGTACAGCACTGTACGGATCACAGCTCCCGAAACATTGACTGGTGTCCACATTGACAGCCCCATGCCAAGACGGCTGTGTGCTTGCAGTCACACGTCACAGGTGAGAGGTTACATTGCACGTGCCAGGTGGCAGACGTACATAGTGGGAGCTGGCATGTGTGTGCATGTGTCTCCTGTTCAGGATCCACCAGATGGGCGCTGACTCTGTACTGACCATTGGACACAGCATGTTCCGTGGAAGGCTTGTGTGTGTGGGATGGTGGCACTGGATGTGCCTCCGTTGGGTGGGGGCCATGCACAGGGCGGGTACGTCGATGATTGCGCATTGTTGGTCACGGTGGGTGCACCAACTAAGATGTGTTGCCCTGTGTTCAATTCCTATGTCCGCATGATGATGGACTGTGGATGTGGGCAGACTACACATTGGTCGATGTGCTGTCTATATGCATGTGCCTTCACACCAGGCACCGCTGCCCCTGCACATGTGACCCCTGCTGGACTCGCTGCTGGGTCTGTGGAGCTGATGCACCTTCTGTGCGTGGGGCGGACAGCTCTCCTCACTTCCCTCATTGCGCATGTCATGTCTTTGCCGCAGGTGACATGGATCATGGAGGGCCCACATGTACGCGTGGGTAGGCTACACATGATTGTTCACTGGTCGCCACCCCAGTCAGTGTTTCGAATGGGAAGGTTGTCGTGCTGGTGGTATGTTCGATGTGGCGGATGGGCGAGCCTAGGTGCGGGCTTACGTTCCGGACATGGGGGTAGTTGGATTGGCGACTAGTTGCAGTACACACGGGACACGTCTCTTCCTTTCCACATCTGGGTCATCCCTTGTACTAACTGACAGTGATACGGTCATCTTCGCCCCAGCCCTCATGTCCTCCCCTCGCCCCCCCAATATGCATGCTCACCTGCGTGGCTAGCGCTTGCACAGGCAGCCCCAAGCTCGCACCAGAGAGGGCAAGGAGTGTATGTGTGGGTCCAGTTGCACGAGTGGGCTGTCTCAGGGTATGATGTGTGGCGGGACGCCGTCCACCTGCGTGGTGCCCCAAATGGAGACCCGGCCTGCATGGACTATGCATCACAGTCTTCGCCTTCCGGATCCGCCACCTGCGACTCCCAGTGGCTGTGGCTGCCCTTGCGGCCAGGCCGCGTCCGTCTGTGACTGGTGGCCCACACATTCACTCTTTGGCCTCTCTGGGGAGGGCTCGGGGGTGGTGGCGCACGCGCTTGCACTTAGTCGCAATGGCATGTGGCGTGGTTGGTATGATGGGCAATGGATGGGATGGTGCGAGCCACCTCCCGTGACGTCAGTGCTGCTCGTGCTGTGGTGCGTCCCCCTACACTTCCATCTGACTTGTGCCATGCTAGACGTTGAGGTTCTATTGCCTGCGTGATATGACCAGGAGGAGCGCGAGGAGACCTCTCACACACCATGCTCCACTGCCATCCCATGCCCTGTATCGCCTGTGCGGATTGACTATGTTGGGGTTACACCTGGTCGACTGGGGCTGTGTGTGCCTTGTCAAGGGGCATGGCGGGCGCACAACAGGATCCAGCTTGTCCACAGAGGGTGGGCTGAGGTGCGCCTGGTACCGCTTTGTACGTGTGCCCGGCTGCTGTGCACACACGTGTTCACTCCCCCCGACAGGTGTCCTCTCACAATGCCCAGGGAAGCGGTGGTGTACTGTTCATGACCCCTCCCAACACGGCGTGCTCCAACTTGGCATGTGCGCATCTACCCGTCACACCCACCCACCTGAGCACTGCGTCCATACGACTTCACACGACACATGTGTGTCTTCCACAGTTGTGCTACTCATTTGCGTTGACATCCAATACCAGTGGACTACATGGTCATGTCACGACTGCCGTGTACTTCACATACTCTCATCCTCTCTCATTCGTACTTGTGAAATGAGTCAGCGGAGACAGTTTTGGTTTCAAACATTATATTGAGTCTTCTGTCCTCTGTGATGCAGTATAGTGGACACTACTGGCAGCGGAATACATGTTGAGGATATACTGAGCATGATTACAAATGGGATAGGGTGTGGGGTTACATGTGATTGGCTGTTGCATGTGGGATGTGGGCTTCAGAGTGACATCTGCTTGGCCAAGGCTGTGCTAATGTACATTTACGTATAGCTGCGGAGCTGCGGACTTTGACACAGACGGTATACATGTAGCCTACCAGACCGCTCGGCATCATGGGCACAGTCCATCTCAGTTCCATGTGACAGGTTTGCTGCGGTTGTTCCTCATGCACGCGTGCATGTGAGATGACATCAGGGCATGTGCTTGCGTGCATGCAGCGGCGTGCCACTTGTTGTTGCACTGTGGTGGTTACTGGACATGTCACAGTCACTGGGGTCGTGTTGTTGTTGTATGCACTTGTCGTCCATGCAAAGGTCCTGGTATGGGATTCCCGGGGCGGGGGTGGGAGGGGTGCAGCACCCACAGACTCCAGGCGACCTATTCATGTCCACTGAGCGGTGTGTGTGTCCATGTGCGCTGGATCCATGTCGTGTCCTGGTTGTTCGTGCAGTTCCGTCCATGTGGGTGCGATACACAGAGCCCATGCCACTGCCTCCCACGATGCATGCGGTGTTCCTGGATGTGATGGGGAACAGTGTGCATGTCCCGGTCATATCCGATGTCATGGCGATGTCGTTGATGGCGTGGTTACAGTTGCCGGTCGTTTGGTATGGCTGTTGTGGTGGTGACTGGCCAGTCCGTGCGGAAGCTGAGCATGGGTGCGGGGTTGGACTTCATAGGTCAGTCGGGGAACCTGCGTTGTGGTCCGACGTATTTACAGGTTGTCAGGTATGCGATGCCGTCCAGCAGGGCTTCCATGTCATTGGTGGTGTACATGTTTGCCAGCCAATGAAGCGGATGGTGGCTCTCAAGGTGTTGTTCGTAGGTTGTCCCTTGGAGGACCATGATGGGGCATGCTGGGTGACATTCGATGTAGCTGTTCTCGATGATCCGTCGTGTGGAGGCACAGTGGTCCCATTTCAGTGCGGGTGCGATGTTGGCCACATACGCCATGCCCCCATAGGCAGAGCAGGCCCTGTCGTGTGCGTCCAGAGGGAGGAGTAGTGGTAGCAGGTCCGCCTTCAGACATGCCGGGTTGGAGAGGCATATCTCGACGGGATGCTGGTAGGGACACCTCCGACAGTAGAAGACGGGCATGACGCAGCTGAACAATGTGATGCGGTAAGTCAGTCGGTAACTTACGTTCAGCAGGGACAGGAGATCGCATCCCAATGTATGTATCGTGTTGGTTTTGTACAGCTTGAGCTGTTCGGCGTAGTTGGGTAGGTGTGTTGCGGTTGCCATTTCGCAGCGGTTCGTTGAGGTGGCGTGCTCCGGCTGTGTGTGCAGTCTGCAATGTGCACGCTCCGGGGTTGCTGTGAGCTCTGTGTAGTCGTAGGGAGACAGGACTTGTGTTCTGTTGGCTTGTTTGGAGGACACGGGCCCTCTTCCCACATGCTTCTCAGACAGTTCAAGGTCAGTGCTGTGTGACTCCTTCCAATTAACTTGCATGTGGCCGACATGGGGGAGTGTTTTCTTCTTTCTTCCCCGTCCGTTGTGTGCTTCTGTGATATGCGCTATCTGCCCTGTGGTCGGTCTCCTCGGCATGCCTGTGTTGGTCTATTCTTGGACAATGGCTGTATTCACCGGCTTCTGTCGTAGGGCTGTGGTTTCGGAGTTGGAATGGAAGGTCATTCAGTGCTGTCTGCTCTCCCTTGTGTGGGCGGCAGCCTGCCTTTCCGCTCAGCGTTGGGCCTTGTGTGTGGATGTTATTCTTGGGCCACCTGTTGTCGGTTCCCGGGCTCTTTGGTGTTCCGTTTCATGTGTCTTGTTCATATGTGCAGGGTGGTATGGGTTTTTCAGTGTGGTACTGGCGTTCCTCTTCCCGAAGGGGCCCTGCTTCTCCTAGTTGGTGTTGCCGCCGCTGTGTGCTTCGCCATGTTTGTTACACTGGGGTGTGTCCTGCTGTTGCGTGACTTCACTGACATGTGTGCGTCGGTTGTGTGGCGTTGGGTGTTGTCCGTGAATTGGGCGTTGGGGACATGTCTGTGGCCGGCCTGTCACGTGTCATGTGCGTTCGGGGTGGGGCTGATGTGTGTGCTGCTTGGTTGTGTCCCTGTGTCTGTGTGCGACGCATGCATGGCGCTGCGGTTGGCCTCTGCGTTGTGCGCATGTGTGGCGGCGTCATCGGCGCTTTGTGGCCGTGACGGGGTGGTTGGTTCCTAGTCCCAGGTGGTGTGTACACATGTGTTCCGCGATGTTAGGATTTGGCCTGTGTGTCATATGTGGATGCAATGGTGGATGTGTAGTGTACACGCGCTGGTGGGGGGTTGTCCGCTTTTTCCGCCCTTGCACTGTGTGCGCTGTTTGCGTGCACTTGTTGTGTGTGTGCCTACCTGCGTCTCCGCGGTACGTTGCGTCCTTGGTGGTGCATCAGCAGAAGCATGGGAAGGGCCTGCAGTGCTGGATTCATGCCCGGGGTGCCGCTTCTTCGTTGTCCGTGCTCTGCGTCCGTGTTACCACCTCTCTTTCACGTGCGGTGTCTCTTAGCCGTGGGAGCCGTTTGTTTGCGGCATCGTAATTTATGCGCCGGGCGGGACGTGTTTCGTCGGACGGTGTGTGTCAGTTGGGCTGCGCCGCTACGTGTACGGGTGCACTTTGATGGCGGACGGTGTTGCTGGCTTGCCGGCGGTGTTTGGCCTACTTTTCGCATCGTAATTGTGCGGGCGTGTGGACTGCTGCGTGCCGGCGGTAACTGGTGGTTTTTGCATCCGCCAGCACGGCGGTTGTGCTTCCGCCCGCCATCGTAATGAGCCCCCAAGTTCTTCTTTGTCCTTCACATAAATATGCTGCCCAGCTTTCTAGCCTTCCTTTAGGGTGCTGGGCAGGCTACCACTTCTTTTGTTTGTACATTATATTAAGACAACCTCAACATTTCTCATTGAGCCCTTTCTGCTAACAGGTATTGCTATCAGCTAATGTCATACGAAATTGTGACATGCAGGTCACTCGGGATGAGCCATGTTGCGAGCATAAAACATATCACATTTTGACTGAAAGTTAGTGGATGTGAGTTATATGTAAATTTTTAGGACCATTTTTGTGTATGAGGGATGCAATATTGTGCCTATTCAGCGCTTGCAAAGAAACCTTGCAGATATGTTTCCTTTTGGCATTCGTAGCTTGATGTGCCCAACCATAGTGTTATACTCACACTGGACTATTATTGTTCATTTGTGGCATTTACATAACATTCTCACCACTGCTGAGGTCTCATGCTGTAAGATTGCTAAACCTGCTTTCCCCCCCTTCCACAGACTCACTCACTCTTATTCATGCACTCACTCTTACATCCACATATCCATCCATGCACTCCTTATCCTCTGATTCACACATGTACTCACTCATGCATCCATGAACTGAATCAACCATTAATTTGCCATGCACTACATCACTAAATCATCTCTATATTCTTGCACTCACTCATCCATTCAGCCGTTGATTCATTCACACATTCACTGACTCACCACAGCACACAACCATACACACACAAGCTGACCAATCAGTGAAGAAGTAATTTGGCATATATAATTTACAGACCTATTGCTTTTGTTAATGCTTGTTTTCTCTACCTTTACGTATGTATTTATTTACTTACAAAGAGTTTGCACAGTTATAAAGCAATGAAGTGCTGTATAAAGAGTGATGATACGGTAGAAAAGAAAATACAGGCAGAAAAGTAGAAGGAGTGAGAGGGTGGAATATAAAAATGGATCAGCGGGAGCAAACTGATAAAGAAGGGTATTTCCAGGAAAGGAGGCACATGGAACGATATGCCTTGTGGTATTAATAGCCGCGTATTGTGGCCCAAGCAGGACTTTATGTCCCAGACTCCAAAAGGGAACCCAGGACTGTGTGGGAATCCTAACCTCACTGCCTCCTCAGGCACCATTAAAGACACATTTATGGAGCTCCCATAATACTTGTATTAATCTGCATAATGCACTGGTTTCCAACTTTCAAGGCAGCCATGTTTTTTCATAGCACCTCAAGCCTGGGCAACAGTGTGCATTTGTGCAGTATTGTCACTCCAACAGGGCTCACACAGTACAACTTTGCCCAGATTTTCAGTGTACCTGCATATCACAGTACTGAGGTATCCATAATGCTCCTGCAATGCACCTCTAGTCTGGCTTGCAGCATGCAAAACTTTATAACGTACAGACATGTTTACACGTCTTTCACAAACCACCTCTGTTCTGACTTGCCATGTGTGATGAACTTTCACTACTCAGACCCTACTTTAACAAATGCATTTGGCACAACACATTACAATAGGGACTCGAGGCAAGTCTCTCTGGGCTGTATCACATAAAGTGAACACAGAGAGTGCTAATTTAAAACATAGTCTCTGCACAGATTTGAGCTCTCCGGGGTGTCAAATAGCTGAAGGGCTGAAGCAGTGCTATTTTACCTCTTTAAACAGTCGTAAATGATTGCTGGTCACTGGAACTTTAAAGGCATTTAGGGGCACATGCATCAAAGGTTTTTGCAAGCGCAAACGGTGCGATTCGCAAAAATCGTCCGTTTGCGTTCGCAAAATGGACTTTTGCGATGCATGAAAGTGTTGGGGACGCGCAATTTAGGTAATCGCAATTTCTTGCGATTTCCTAAATTGCGATTGCATTTAAGGAATCGCAATTTGGGATTCCTTAAATGCAATGCAAGAAGCACTTTGAAATAGCGATATCGCTATTTGGGCCGCCAATTACCGAGAAATTAAACTGTTCGGTAATTTGCAAATACTTTGAAAAATGCACTAAAGTGCATTTTTCAAAGTTTCAGGTTACACACACACATGCCCTTGGGGCATGTGTGTGCGCAACATGGGTGCACACCACAATTTCAGGGGTGCAACAGGGTGTCCTTCTGACACCCTTGCACCCTTGAAATTGCATGCGCAATTTGCGACTACCAATTGGTACTCGCAAATTGCGCATGCAATTTCCCATTCATTCCTATGGGCCTGTAGGCCCATAGGAATGAATGGGAAGCCATTCCTTAATTGCGACTCACAATTTGCGACTCGCAATTAAGGAATGTTTAGGAACCGCTATTTTTATACCGATTCTGATATGCATAGGCTTTTGCGAGACCTTAATTGCGATTCCTTAACAATCGCAATTAAGGACTCGCAAAATCATACCTTGATGCATGTGGCCATGCTGGAAATAGCCTAAGTTGTTGTTATATCTGAAGTAAACAAGATAACATAACACAATAACATATAAAGCAGCATAGCAACTCTAGTAAAACACCACAGTGTGCACCACAACAAAACAGTCAAAACCGAAAGCAGCTCAACCGCTACAGTACAACACAACATGACATTGCAATAATGCAGCACAAAAGCATAGCAGCACAAATGACAGCAGAGCACATCACCCCCTCAGCATAATGCCGCATAAAATTATGCACAAACATTCATGCCACACATTACCACCTCCAGAAACCTAGTTTCATAATATGGTAGTAAAAGGTGTTTGCACCAAGCACTACCTCATTTTATCATAAAGGACATGAAATAACAACAGTCAAAAAATTTTGTGAAATGGCCCTAGATCTGGTAAGTTCGATCGTGGCTTTGACACATCTGCTACACAGGGCCGGCTCCTCCATTGGAGCGGAAGAGAGTCGCCCCACTTAAATCACTCCCAAAGCCCCAGAGATGAAAAATAAAATGGTAATTCATTACCATTGAATTTTTCATTCCCTGTCCTGAACAAAGCGTCAGGACCGGGATGGGGCTGCCAGGGCCGGCTTTAGGGCAGTGCGACCGGTGCGGTCGCACTGGGTGCTGACCTGTGGAGGGGGGGCTGGCCTCATGGGGGTCTCATGGGGGCGGTGCTGTGTTTAGCAATAACTTGTGAATGGAGAGATGAAGGACACTTTTGCCAGGTGGTAGTGAGGGAATCCAAGGAGGCGGTCATGGGGTGTGGGGGCGCCAAAATTAAATATCGCACTGGGCGCCACGACAGTTAAAGCTGGCCCTGGGGGCCGCTGCTTAGTGACAGCAGCAGGGAGGTGGGAGGGTTGTCTAATGCACTATTTAAAGTGCGCATGTCTTTTGGCCAGTCATCTTGCGACGGCCAGTCACACGTGCGCACTTTAAATCCTGAGAGTATGTGCAGGCCTCCAGAGCACTGTAGAACGCCGAGTGAGGCCTCTCCCTCCAATCAGGGTGCTGCTCTCATGGTATGAGAGCAGTGCCAGGATTGGTCAAGGAAGTTTCCTGGTGGGCGGGCTGCAGAGGAAGGAAGAGGTCCAATGCGTCTCAGGTGTTTGATTTTTATTATTATTTATTTTATTTTTTGCGCTTGCTTGCGCGTGCTTTCCCCGCTCCCCCCTCCCACACCGGTAGATGCCAGCTGCCACTGCTGCTACACAGATTTGCTCAACCCGCAGATTCCCAATTTCGAATCCCAGAAGGGTCAACTCAGCTTTTCTTACCTTTGTTTTCAATAAACGTAGTATTATTTATGTAAACTAAAAATAGCCCCTGCTGTCCAACTGGTTCGAGATGAGCAGCCTAAAATGTGCACAGGCAAACACTTATATAAACCACAGTACAACAGAGCAAAAGAAAATACATAGACAAATAAACGTACCAAATTACTACAGTCTATGAGTGTTGTATGAATGAATGGTCATTTGTTGTATGAAAATGTTAAAACATCTATTACAATAATAAGAACACAATAAAAACATAGGGGCATATTAGCAAGACCCACGTTAAAATTATCGCCGTTTTAGCGGCAAGAAACTGCCGCTAAAACGGCGATAATGGGCTTGCTAATATGCGTTATGGAATTCCAATAGAAGCCCAGGTTAGATGTCCTGCACATCTAACCTGGGCTTCTATTGGAATTCTATAACGCATATTAGCAAGCCCATTATCGCCGTTTTAGCGGCAGTTTCCTGCCGCTAAAACGGCGATAATTTTAACGAGGTTCTTGCTAATATGCCCCATAATAGTTATATAAACACCCAATAATATTTTTTTTTAAATCATAAGATTTTAAGAGTGTCGTATGAAACGAGTTTAAAATATGCTGGAAGCGTATTAGTAAGTAGAGAGAATTTCACAGTGATCTGTATGTGAGCTACTCGTTTCAGATTCCAATACCAGCTGAATAACTTGGTGGGTTAATGCACATCCTGCAGAAACGCGCAACCTGAAGTTTACATGATCCATAACCCAGCACAATAGCATGTTCAGTTAATGAATCTGCTGCAGACACATATTTAATCTACGGGTTGCATGTTTCTGCATCTGTAAACTGGGTAAATTGGGCTGCGCATCGTTTGCAGAGACATTTTTTGTAACCAGCAGGTGCAAGGCTTCAATTCCACTAAGCCCATGGGGTTAAGTTGCGTGCTGCATGGAGATTTATGTAATATGCAAGCTACATGGTCCTATGTTAATGTGCCGACTACAAGATCTGGTTTAACCCAATAGTCCTAGGTTTCAGTCCACCATGAGTAGCTTTAGGGTTAATGTACATGTTTCACTGATCATCTTCCAATCTAGAGGTAAAAAATTATAACCCGAGTGGGATGGTTTGAATCTCTGTGAAGCTAATACTAACAGCTGCTTATCAAACTGATGGTTAAGACTCCAACGCTTGGTATTTGGGTGTTAAACAGGCATTAATGAGATGAAACCTTTTCCCATACAATGTTCACGTGTAAAAATCAGAAAGTAGTGAAGTAATACTGCTTCAAAATGTGTCACATTAGGGCTGCATAATTTGCCTTTTCTTCCGCATAATTTAGTAAACACTGCCGCATAATTTACTCCTTTCTTACCGTATCCTTCCAGTGGCCGTGATTAAGTACACCATGAGACAGAGGAATAAATTGCATGAGGTGGCATTAAACAATCCGGCGCAGGGTTATGGGACTGCACATGTGAAATACATGTTAAAGCCTGTACTCTCATGCTCGTCTGAACACCTGATCAATTGCACAGCTTGATGCTACGGTGTAGGGTGATGAGCATCTCATATGTCTCCTCCTCCTCCTGCTTCAACACCCTCCGCATGCTTCGCAGGATCTACAAGTGGATCCCCACCGAAACCAGAAGGACGGTCACCCAGGCCCTCGTCAGCAGCAAACTGGACTACGGAAACGACCTCTACGCCGGAACCTCAGCGAAACTCCTCAAACGGCTCCAACGCATCCAGAACGCTTCAGCACGTCTGATCCTCGACATCCCGCGCCGCAGCCACATCACCCCCCGCCTGAAAGACCTACACTGGCTCCCCGTCAACAAGAGGATAACCTTCAAGCTCCTCACCCACGCACACAAAGCACTCCACAACACTGGACCAGCGTACCTCAACTGCCGCCTCAACTTCTACACCCCCACCCGCCAGCTCCCTCCGCCGACCACGCCCTCGCCTCCGTCCCCCGCATCCGAAGAGCAACCACCAGCGGCAGATCCTTCTCCCACCTCTCCGCCAAGACATGGAACACCCTCCCCCTCCACCTACGGCAGACAAAGGACCTACTGACCTTCAGGAGACTCCTCAAGACCTGGCTATTCGAACAGTAGCAGCACCCCCCCTCCCCTCAGCGCCTTGAAACCCTCACGGGTAAGTAGCGCGCTTTACAAATATTATGATTGATATCATGGATGATGGATGGTCTGATGCAAGGCTACATGGTAAATGTTCACTATGCAGATAGGTCACAAGTGTGTGATGGTTTGCCAACAGAAACTTAGTCAGGAGCACCAGGACTCACAGAAAGTTGCTGACTCAGATAAATTGACAGCAGTGGGCTTGCATCTGTTCCCCCATCACCAGTCGTGACTTTGCCATTATATGCCAGAGACCATAGGACAAATATATACAAGTCCATTTAAAGTAGGTGCCACATTACATAACATAACATAACTTAACATAACACAGTTAGAGGGTCTTCACACTACTCCCTGGCGATTCTCACCAAACTGTTGGCGAGTCCAGATCAATGCCAAATCGTGTTCTGAGAATGGGGGATTCATGCTCTGGCAGCGTCACTTTCACTGGGGGCAGGGGTCTCTTTCACCACCAGACATCCCTATGTCCCCAGACCTACATCATCCCCCCTCTCTGACCCATGGCTTATGAAGTGAGGTGACTCGTATCTGACACAAGTGAAACCACAAGCAGCATGACTCCCCAAACATCTTTTCTAAGAGTCTGTCAAATTATTTACTTTACCACATTAATTGAAGTGGTTTCTTTTAATCGCAGGTGAGTGACTTGCACTTAAACTGATAACCCCACAGACGTTGACGTCCAAATGAGGACATTTCCTTCCCTGTTATCTGCTTCTTGATAGGCTAGGTTAATCATTAGTGATACTCCTGCCGCGCCACACCTGATCATGCGCTGCACTTTAATAGCTATTCTCTGCTGCTTTAAGTTCACGTAAATGATTGCTACGGAAAAAGAAGATAAGCAAAAATAAAGAGAGGGCGGTGCCGAATTTAAGCGTTTCCGATTGGTTGAAAGAAGTGTCGCCACAAACACAGCGTGAAACTGCAATGAAAATAGGAAGATGAGTTTCACTTTTATTATCTTGCACCTATTGTGGGAATTCGCTTGCAGAAAGGGCAATCTAGTGCATTGTTCAGCAGGTCATCTTATGCGTGCTAGCTAAGTATACTCCAATGGATTTAGTCGAATCGTTTTCTTTTTAAATCCCCATTGCACTGAAACCGCACTGTTCAATATATGTTTAACAGATCTGAAACTAATACTTTGTGTCAATTTCCTTGAGGCCCAATCAGCAGAGGACTTACACAGGAAAGAAAGTTTCCATTTATTGAATCTTCATACAAATGTTTACAATGTATTCTTTTCTAAAAAATTTGCTATGATGAGTGAGACAAGGACAAATATTTGCTTTTCACAAGGAACAAACCATTTAGTCTACATTTTTTGCGAGTATTGATCATTAGGGATAATATTTCACTATAAAATATAGGATCAATTCGTACAAGAAGTTGAAATCCCAGCAGGAACTGGTATTTGCCTACCCGGTGTGAGGAGTTTCAATTCCTTCGGGATTTTGAATGACCCTGACTGTATTTAATAAACAGCTTTTGAAGGTTTCTTCTCATAGGCCTAAGCTAGGACTTAATTTGTGCAGATGTTTACAGCAGTGCTTTAAATGGAAATAGAGCAGTGCAGGTACTCACTCTTTAGAGTACTTGTTGCTCCTGAGAAGTACCAGTACTCTCTCTTTAAATGTATTGCAGCAGTGCTGAGAAGTGCAGGTACTCTCCCTTTCAAATTAAAGGAGTGCAGGTACTCAGAACCAGACAGTACCTGCCCATTTAAAGCACTGTTTATATATGATGTCATTTGCAACCATCTGTACAAACGGGGTAACAAAGGATTCCCTAGCCCCAGCGCTGTGGGGGCTAGGGGCAGGCGGTGAGCAGAAAGCAATAAAGTTGCAACGATTTTGATTAATTTTTGCTATATATGGAACCTGTGCTGAGAAGGTGCCCCCTTGACTTTTTTCTCTGTCCCTGAGAATGTGAGGGAAAAAAAGTGAAATAGAGGGGAAAATCAAGCTGAGAAAGAGAATTCGGAGAGAACAATGCAGAGATGCCGATAGCAGTAGCGGCCCGTGGTGGGAGTGCTGCCGGGCGGTGACGCGGGGCGGGGGAGGGCAGGGTGGAGGGTAGTAAACTACGGAATACGGCCGCACAGAGGTAAGTAAACAAAAAATAAATAAAACGGATTTCGCTGCATGCGCTGCATCGCCAAATGCGATGCAGCGCGCGCAACGAAATTCGTTTTATTTATTTTTTTGTTTACTTACCTCTGTGCGGCCGTATTCCGTAGTTTACTACCCTCCACCCTGCCCCTCCCCCGCCCCGCGTCACCGCCCGGCAGCACTCCCACCACGGGCCGCTACTGGGATAGTGCTGAGTGAGGGAGGGAGAGAGAGGCTGTAAAGAGTCAAGTGAGTAAGAAACAGCTGAGTAAGAGAGAGAGATTGGACAGAGAATAGAAACAAACTAGAGAAAGATAGAAGAGAGAGACATGAGAAAGACAGAAGAGAGGGGAAAATTACCAGAGCAGAGGTGATAAGGGAAATACAACAGTGGAAGGAAAAAGAGCAGGAGAGAATAAGAGGACATCACAGACTGAACAGTTTGTGAGAGAAAAAACCTTTCAAGGGACAGCTGAGTGGGTGTATGAGAGAGAGAGAGAGATCTAGAATGACAAATAGAGCAGAGGCTAAAGTATGACAGACAAGTAGAAGAGAGAAGACATTACAGAGTAATAGGTGTGTTTGTGAAACAGAGGTGATAAAAAGAGAGACAACTTGATAGGAAGGAAATGGTGAAACAGAGCCTTGCAGCCCTTGCAGTGCGGGTGAGCTTCCACCTCTCTCGTGTTAGTGGAGGGCCCTCTGGTATCTGACAGATGTGTATGTTTGAAAAAGTTTCCAGCAGCCTGACAGACTAAGTTCACCCTGTTGAAGCGGAGAGGAGCTGGGAGCGGGGGGATTCGGTGCCCAGTAGAGTTCACTTAAAGTCATACTTTGATACAAATTCGAATCTCTTGAGTGTTGCAGGTTGATCTACCTCTGTCGACAGACCCTCCCCCCCCCCACATGAGAAGAGATACCACTTTTCACAGAGCCCCTCTATGTGTGGAACAAGCAACATCTATGGACCACCCCAGGGTGTAAAGCTACCACTGTCCACATACCGCCCCCATAAATGGAGGTGGTCTCCAAACTATCTCTAAGTGTGAAGCGCAGCTGGCACTATTCAGAGACCACCCTCTATATGTGGAGCTACCAGAGTCTACAGACCTCCTTTATGTAGTTATATTTGGAACTAGCAAAGGCCACAGACCACCCGTGGGCGTGGAGCTAATCTACACCTGTCTACAGACCTCCCCCATATGTGTGGAGCTGCCACCATCTACAGGCAACCCCTGGGTGTAGAGCTGAACTACCCCTGTCAACAGACAGCCCTATGCACATAGCTACAACAGTCCACGGACTACACCAGGGTTTGGAGCTATCTACCCTGTCCACACACCACCTTGGTGCATAAAGGATAGTCGTCAGTATGTACAGACAACCATCCCCTCCCATATGAGGAGCTACCACAGTCTAAAGCACCCCTTTATGTGTTGAGCTAATTTACTTGACAGACCACGCAAGGTTGTTCAGCTGACCTACCCTGTACCCCATCTGCATGGAGCTGCCACTGTCCACAGATCACACCTTGGTCTGGAGCTATTCTACCCCGTCCACAAATCACCTCTAAGTGAAATGCACAGCTGGCACTATCCACACAGCACTCTCCCCATTTTTGATCCTTGCACAGTCTATAGACCCCCTTTATTTGTATGACTAGTGCAGCCCACAGAATGTTCACACCCAGACTGTCCCCATTTGTGTAGAGCTATCACTGTTCACAGACCACCTTTTGCGTCTCTATCTTGATATGCCCCTGAAGAGCTATCCCAGCGCTCAGACATCTATTGAGATTTCACAATGCATCGCTTTTCCAAGCTGCATCATACACTACTGTCTAAATACTGAGACATCTCCAGAGAACTTGCAATGCTACCCCATTGCTTTGACCTGTATCCTGAACTTGATCTTGATTGCCAGTAATGATAAATTTAAGTCCTTCCACAAAGCATCTCTTTGCTGAGTGCAAAGTGGTGTTACTGGAGTATTCTATCATTTATTTTGACCTGTAGTACTCACTGTCATAATGCATTTCTACTTCAGTATTGAGTCATCCACAAAGCTCTTGCAGTGCTTTCTTCTAAGATTCCCAGTCCTACGTCACTTGCAATATGTAGTTTTCTGAGACTGACAAAGGTCCTTCAACAAAACTCTATTCAATGTTGCATAATGCACGAGCATTGAAACATACACTCATCCCCCAGTATGCATCTGTAGTCTGATTAGAAATATACACCGATATCTTATCACTGCTATCCCCAGACACAATAAGAGCGCTTGCAAACTACTTTTTTCTGACTTACAAAGTGCACTGGTTTTTTAGTTCTGTTCTGAGACAAAGGCATTCACAGCCTTCTTAAAATCTCTCTCAAAGCATTTGAACATGTTGTGGAAGCAAGTCTTTCTTTCTTTTAAGGTACTTCAGGAGGCCTCCGCATCTCTTGTACAGATCTATGTACCCTACAAGCTGAAATCTTGATCTCATGGGGGTTCAATAACTTTCCACTTAGAATCACCAGTACAATAAGGATCTTAGGGCCAGATGTACAAAGCATTTTTTTGGTCTCAAATGGCCTGATTCGCAGAATTGGGCCATTTGTGACCTGAAATGCTTTTTCTAATGTACAAAATGCAAAATGAGATTCGGTAACTTGTTACTGAATCGCAATTTGCATTTGCAATTCGGTATTTAGAAAGGGCGTGCTTTGAACGTCCCTTCCAAATACCGAATCGGTACGGTATGTATTACTGTTTTGCCATCAAATTCCAGTCACAAAACAGTAATAATTTACCAATATTTTAAAAGTGGGGGTAACTCATTCGCAAATGGGAAGGGGTCCCACTGGGGCCCCTTCCCCTTTGAGAATGTTGAAAAAATATCTTTTAAGTGCAGGCAGTGGTCCCACGGACCACTGCCTACTCTAAAAAAGCAAGCATTGGCAAAGCCAATAGGTCTCAGCGATGGAGCAGCTATTGTCTTTGTCAATGTAAATGTCTTTTATCCAACAATTTAAGTGTGTAAGTAAGTTTTTTGTTTGGTACAGAAGTGACATTGTTCTATATAAAACCTGTCTGGACCTAAAAAGGATTCCAGAGGATGTTAAAATATATTATAGTACATATAACTTCCAAGTCATCAAGTAAAATGTTTAGCCGACTCCAAAGATAATTACAAAAAATGCAAAAAGATAACTAGCAGAACTTTGACACTGGATCAGAGCATAAATAAATAAATGTCCAAATAAAAGTAGTGAAATGCAGTCAGATCTCTGAATGGGGCGTGGAGGGAAACAGTGGCTAATCATACCTTTGAAGTATCAAATGAGTGCAAGATTGGTTTTGGAGAATGTGCCCAATAAAATCAATGGAGAGTAAAACAATTTCAGAGAGTGATGATGGTTTTTAGGACAGGTGATCCCATTTGAGAATCTGGGGAACATTTTTTTTTTCTTTTTTGGAAGGTAAAGACGAAGCCAACTAGACTGACACATGATTTGAGTGGTATGTTTGTGCCTTGGAGTTGAATGATAAGAAACTTCTGCAGATGGTCACTTCTGTATCACCTCCTGATTTTATATGGGTATGAAATGTACTCACTCAAGTGTGGATGACAACATGTGGACACACACCTGAACACGCTATGTCACTTACCAGAAGGCAGCAGCTGCCTTGGGGTGCAACACAAGAGGGGACGGGAGTTGCTGGTCAAGAAGTGATGAAAGAAGCAACTGGAGGGGCAGAGCCGGGCTGTATTAAAACCCGGAATGGGAATGCAACACCTTGAGGCACAGACTGGAGGCTCTTTTGCCAATGGAAACTGAAGATGGACTGGCCGAGTATTCAGCGCTGCAACCCTGCTTCTGATGCACACATCAGGGTCCTTGTAGATTGTGAAATTGTGCGTGATTAAGATCGACGACAATGCGGAAACAGTGTCAACAAGCAGCAATGATGTTCTTATGCTAAAACATCTGCAGAGCTCTCTCGTTGTTTGATAGACTTGTTCAACAGCTATCAAACAACGATATACTCTCCCTCTTAGACTCCTATAACCATGTTTCAACTGACCACAATATACCCTCTACACAAATCGAGACTATTATCACTCATCCACTCAGGAAATCCCACTCCAGTACTAGGTATAGTAATAAAATGAACCTAAAACAAGTCCCCATCTCACACATGCCCACTATTACTCTCAAAACATCCCTAAAAGGCACGTTACTCAATTGCAGGTCAGCTGTGAAACACGCAGTGGACATAGTTGATCTCATACTTACCCATGACCTGGACATCCTTATGCTCACTGAAACCTGCTTGAATGAATCCTCAACCCCAATCCTTGACTTACTAATGCCTCCCAGTCAGGACATCATCAGGCTCAACTGTTTAGGACGTCCTGGTGGCAGCCTAACCTGTATGTACAGATCCACTCTATCTCTGAAACAATCACTCGCTCTTCCCCTGCCCTCCTGCGAATACCTTAGGATCAACATCACCACCAAAGACAACTAAAGATGCTCTCTTCAAATGTTCTACCATCTGTCCAGAGATAATCACACGTTCATTGAACAGATCACTGAGATTAACTCCCCTAATATAGATGAACACAGTACCCATATCTTTCTTGGTGACTTAAACATTAATTGGAACAATTCCAGCGACACCCTCATCAACAGTTTTAAATCCTTCCTCCAGGACCAGAACCTTATCCAAGCCTGCAACAGCCCAACCCACAACAAGGGGGCCACCCTTGACCTTATCATTGCTAAAGAGAACACTATACAAATCACAGTCATCCTACATTACGAGTGGACTGACCATCAGTGCATCACCTTCCACATCTCAGAAAGGGCAACTATCTCTAACGGCCAACCTGTGAGAGCCAAATACTGGGTCCGAGACAACCGTAACATTAACCCACTCACCATGTCGGCTCTTAGTAAAGATATCTTGCTCCCACCCCCCTCCACGAAGAATGCTCATTACCTCACTGAACATTTCATCAATTCCATGTCAAATATCATGGACACCCTGGCACCCAAACAATTTCAGAGAATCCTGACCTAACAAGCCAAACCTTGGTTCAATTGTAACCTTAACGAGCTACTCCAACTCCTCAGACTCGCAGAAAGAGCATGGCTACATACCCCCACCTGTCCAACCTCAAACTGCTACGAGAAAGATGAAGTGCCTACATTAGGCACATTAGGAACTCCAAAGCATCTTTCTTCCAAAATCAACTAGACTCAGCAAAAAATCGACCCAAAAAACTGTTTGAAATTATCAAACACCAGTCAAACTGCAAAATGATCCCCCTCCCTCAGACAATAAAAAACTACCTAATTGCAAGACCTTTGCCTCCTTCTTTGCTTAGAAAACTAGGCTTATCATCAACGAAATCCAAAGCTCTATGTAGCTCCCACTATCCAAACGCTCCCTACACCCAGCCCCCCATGATCAGGAAGGACATCCGAGTCACCTACCATGCTCACCCAAAAATAAAGCTGTCTGGTCTAGTTTTAAAACCTTCAGCGTAAATGACATCCTAAAGCTATTGACCTCTCTGAAATACTCCAACCACTTCAATGACCCCCTTCCCTCCAAATTGCTCAACTAATCCACCCACCTCCTACTCCCTTTATGGACCATGATCATCATTGCCTCACTCACCCAAGGCTCCCTACCCGATTGCCTTAATAGTGGTCAGGTTACCCCTTTTCTTAAAAATATTTTTTAAGTGTAGGCAGTGGTCCCAAGGACGACTGCCTACTCTAAAAAAGCAAGCATTGGCAAAGCCAATAGGTCTTAGCAATGGAACAGCTATTGTCTTTGTCAATGTAAAAGTCTTTTATCCAACAATTTAAGTGTGTAAGTAAGTTTTTGGTATGCTACAGAAGTGACATTGTTCTATATAAAACCTGTCTGGACCTAAAAAGGATTCCAGAGGATGTTAAAATATATCATCGTTCATAAAACTTCCAAGTCATTAAGTAACATGTTTAACCGACTCCAAAGATAATTGCAAAAAAACAAAAGATGCAAAAAGATAACTAGCAGAACTTTGACACTGGATCAGAGCATAAATAAATAAAAGTCCAAATAAAAGTAGTGAAATGCAGTCAGATCTCTGAATGGGGCGTGGAGGGAAACAGTGGCTAATCATACCTTTGAAGTATCAAATGAGTGCAAGATTGGTTTTGGAGAATGTGCCCAATAAAATCAATGGAGAGTAAAACAATTTTAGAGAGCGATGATGGTTTTTAGGACAGGTGATCCCATTTGAGACTCAGGGGAACATTTTTATTTCTTTTTTGGAAGGTAAAGACGAAGCCAACTAGGCTGACACATGATTTGAGTGGTATGTTTGTGCCTTGGAGTTGAATGATAAGAAACGTCTGCAGATGGTCACTTCTGTGTCACCTCCTGATTTTATATGGGTATGAAATGTACTCACTCAAGTGTGGATGACAACATGTGGACACACACCTGGACACGCTATGTCACTTACCAGAAGGCAGCTGCTGCCTTGGGGTGCAGCACAAGAGGGGACGGGAGCTGCTGGTCAAGAAGTGATGAATGAAGAAACTGGAGGCAAGAGCCAGGCTGTAATAAAGCCGGAAATGGGAATGCAACACCTTGAGGCACAGACTGGAGGCTCTTTTGCCAATGGAAACTGAAGATGGACTGGCCAAGTATTCAGCGCTGCAACCCTGCTTCTGATGCACACATCACGGTCATTGTAGATTGTGAAATTGTGCGTGATTAAGATCGGCTACAAGGCGGAAACAGTGTCAACAAGCAGCAATGATGCTCTTATGCTAAAACATCTGCAGAGCTCTCTCGTTGTTTGATAGACTTGTTCATCAGCTATCAAACAACGATATACTCTCCCTCTTAGACTCCTATAACCATGTTTCAACTGACCACAATATACCCTCTACAAAAATCGAGACTATTATCACTCATCCACTCAGGAAATCCCACTCCAGTACTAGGTATAGTAATAAAATGAACCTTAAACAAGTCCCCATCTCACACACGCCCACTATTACTCTCAAAACATCCCTAAAAGGCACGTTACTCAATTGCAGGTCAGCTGTGAAACACGCAGTGGACATAGTCGATCTCATACTTAGCCATGACCTGGACATCCTTATGCTCACTGAAACCTGCTTGAATGAATCCTCAACCCCAATCCTTGACTTACTAATGCCTCCCAGTCAGGACATCATCAGGCTCAACTGTTTAGGACGTCTTGGTGGCAGCCTACCCTGTATATACAGATCCACTCTATCTCTGAAACAATCACTCGCTCTTCCCCTGCCCTCCTGCGAATACCTTAGGATCAACATCACCACCAAAGACAACTAAAGATGCTCTCTTCAACTGTTCTACCATCTGTCCAGAGATAATCACACGTTCATTGAACAGATCACAGAGATTATCTCCCCTAATATATATGAACACAATACCCATATCTTTCTTGGTGACTTAAACATTAATTGGAACAATTCCAGCGACCCTCTCATCAACAGTTTTAAATCCTTCCTCCAGGACCAGAACCTTATCCAAGCCTGCAACAGCCCAACCCACAACAAGGGGGCCCCCCTTGACCTCATCATTGCTAAAGAGAACACTATACAAATCAAAGTCATCCTACCTTATGAGTGGACTGACCATCAGTGCATCACCTTCCACATCTCAGAAAGGGCAACTATCTCTAACGGCCAACCTGTGAGAGCCAAATACTGGGTCTGAGACAACCATAACATTAACCCACTCACCATGTCGGCTCTTAGTAAAGATATCTTGCTCCCACCCCCCTCCATGAAGAATGCTCATTACCCCACTGAACATTTCATCAATTCCATATCAAATATCATTGACACCCTGGAACCCAAACAATTTCAGAGAATCCCGACCAAGCAAAGCAACCCTTGGTTCATTTCTAACCTTAATGAGCTACTCCAACTCCTCAGACTCGGAGAAAGAGCATGGCTACATACCCCCACCTGTCCAACCTCAAACTGCTATGAGAAAGCCGAAGTGTCTACAATAGGCACTTTAGGAACTACATAGGTATCTTTCTTCCAAAATTAACTAGACACAGCAAAAAATTGACCCAAAAAACTGTTTGAAATAATCAATTACCAGTCGAACTGTAAAAAGATCCCCCTCCCTCAGACAATAAAAAACTACCTAACTGCAATACCTTTGCCTCCTTCTTTGCTGAGAAAACTAGGCTTATCATCATCGAAATCCAAAGCTCTATGCAGCTCCCACTATCCAAACCCTCCCTACACCCCGCCCCCCATGATCAGGAAGGACACCGAGTCACCTACCATGCTCACCCAAAAATTAAGCTGTCTGGTCTAGTTTTAAAACCTTCGGCGTAAATGACATCCTAAAGCTATTGACGTCTCGGAAATACTCCAACCACTTCAATGACCCCCTTCCTTCCAAATTGCTCAGCTAATCCATCCACCTCCTACTCCCTTTATGGACCATGATCATCATTGCCTCAATCACCCAAGGCTCCCTACCCGATTGCCTTAAAAGTGGTCAGGTTACCCCTTATCTAAAAGAACCCAACTCCGACCAGTCTGACCCCAACAATTACCACCCTATCTCTACCATCCCTACCTTAGCCAAACTCCTAGAAATATGTGTTCACTTACAGCTTTGAAATCATATCGAGCAATTCCAACTCCTAGACCAATGTCAATCTGGTTTCTGTAGGCGTCATAGCACCAAAACCACCCTGGTTCATATTGTCGACGAAGCCTTTCGCTCACTGGACCAGAATTAATCTTGCCTACTTATCCTACTTGACCTGTCAGTGGCATTTGACACTGTTAATCATGATACCCTTTTGAATCTTGTAAAACATAGGATGGGTCTCTCCGCTACCGTGCTAAAATGGTTCTTCTCTTTCCTTCACAACAGATCCCAGCGCATCCTAATTAACCATGCTCTCCCCAACCTGGTGCCAGTGTCGCTGAGTGTTCCCCAAGAATCTACTCTCTCATCGACTCTTTAACCTATACCTGGATCACCTAACTGAAATCCTTAAACTCGCCCGCATTTCCTACCACATGTTCGCGGATGACACACAACTCTATATGAAAATCTCCTCTCTTGATGACAATAATATCCTCAATTCCGCCCTGACAAAAACCCAACATTGGCTGACTCGTAACCACCTCAAACTCAATGCCCTAAAAAAAAAATTCTTACTGATCTCACCACCCACCATCGCCCCAATATCAAAGACTGGCTCTCACATCTTACAGCTTTTAATTGTACCCCACAAATCATTGACTCTGCTAAATCATTAGTTATTACCTTGAATAAAGCCCTCTCCATGAAAAAACACATCAGTGCCGCCACCAGAGGAGATAACCATCAATTACATATTCTAAGGAAACTAATACCCTCCCCCCTCTGCCTGACCTCAATATTGCGGTTCGAGCCCTTGTATTACAGAAATCTGATTGTGGTACTACCCCCTTGGTGGGCCTACCGAAAATCTCACTTGCACCTCTGAAAGCTACCCTGAATGCAGCAGCCAGGCTCATATGTGGATCAAAAATATGTGATCACATCAACCCTGACCTCCAATCACTGAAATGGCTACCCTATGAGGCTAGGATCCACTTTAAAATTGCATGTATGACCCAGAAAGCACTGCACCACAATACTCCCTCCTACCTGACCCAGAAACGTACACCATCTGGTAGAAACAGGCCTTCCAGAAGTTCAAGCTCCTTACTACTCAAGTCACAACAATTTAAGAAAAAGAAAACCTACAACAGATCCTTCTCCGGAATTGCCCCCAAAAATTGGAACTCGCGCCCTCCCAAGATCAGAAGTAACCCATCCACATCCCTCTTCAGAAATGAAGTAAAATTTCTACTATCCAACAAATTCCTCTCACTCTGAGGTCTTACCTCCCTCAGCTAAGGAGCAATTGTTGCCTACCTGTTTTGGTCATTGATTCTAAAGACATCATTCCCCATCCCCTTGTGTTTCAGCACTACTCTCTCTCCTGTGTCTTGCTTACGTTCACACACTGCTCTGTTATCTATGGGAAACAGCAATTACAGCAACAGTCAAACCACGCGTTCCCTGTGCAACGCGGTCGGAACAACAAATCCATCTTAACCATGCATTCCTTAACCACGCATATCGTTACAATGACAAGCGTTAAGTAAAGTGGGTCTCCTAATGGGGAGTGATTCAGTTACGGGCTGAGGAGGCTGGAATCAAAATTAAGTTACTGCAAAGCAATGCCTCCCAGACCACAGATCATATTTTATTTCATAAATAGAGAGCTCGATAGGTCTCTGTACTTTTGTTCAGCTATAGAACAATCCTTGCTCTGTTTAACTTTTTTGAAATAATAACGTTTCCCTGGTTTTATTTCGAATGTGCAATCCAATTGGTTGTATCGAATAAATACTCGTGTGCCAGGTTATTACCTAATGTCAAATATTTATCTTTGAAGGTAATAGTAAATGATGACAGTAACATACATATTTACACATAGAACAATGACATTACGTTGCTTGAAACAATGCACAAACCAAATTGAAACAAAAAATATCAGTACATTTTACAAATAAACATAATAAACATTACATGCATACTGAGACGTGACTACCTAGATTGTACACATCAAACATAGGCATTGTGAATCTTATGTGTTATTACATGTGTTGGTCCTTGTATGCCCTACTAGAATTTAGCATCGGGACCTGTTGCCCTTGTGCCCTCGACCACTTTTAAGGTAATGAAAGGTCCTTTAGAGGTCAGAGTGTTAGTGTGGTGATTCATGACTAAGCCATCTTAATTATGCTTAGGCGTATAGTGCTTTTTTCCAACCATTGGTCATGGTAACTCTTGGCCTCAGTTTGAAATGTGCCGACGCGTTTCGACCTACGGGGTTGAACCTGGGTGTAGTTTGGGTGGAAGGTCTTTCTCAGGGCAGGATATGGTCTTGTAGGACACTCTAAGTACATTTAAGGGACAAGGAATATTAATTGTGATTGCTACTACAAAAATCTGTATAAGTGCTGTTACTGTTCCTGTACTTTGCACATACCAGTCTTTATCTTTGTGTTTCTTAAATTGTGTTCGGTGCCCAACTCGGAGGGGGATCTATCCGTGAAGGGTGAAGAGGGCTTGGTGCCTTCTCAGCAATTCTTTTCTTTTTCTTTTTCCTAGGGGTTACGTAAGGGGGATAACAATTGGATCTTGTTTAAGCAAATAGCTCTACATTTCTTACATGGAGTGAGGTTTGATGTCTGACATGCAGGGTGGTTCTGCTTGCTCTAGTGAGTGATTTATAGGTGCGGGGTCAGTGCCAAGATTGGATCTTATTTTTTGTAACGCGGGTGCGACCCATCGGTATCAAATTGATGCATGCTGGGCGGATCACATTCCTGTGGGGTTCAATCAATGCTTATTAAAGTGCGGGTGAACATGCTTGAATATTAATGTGTCGTTTACAAAGACTCAGCATCTCCCATGCGCATGAGCCGGCATGTTATCTTCACACGCTATCTGCTCCTGTCTAGGGCATCAGCGTTGGTTACCCTAAAGTCGCGGCTATAATCTTCACTCAGGGCATCTTGGGGGAAGTAACTTGTTAGCAGCTACTCCCGGTGGTGGCGTCAATCCAGCACTCACTATGGCGGCTTCCTTCGCTAGCGTTTGTGATGGGTGCCTATTTCATTTCCTCATTCTCGCCAGACGCGATGACGTTGTGGGCGCAACTGCCGGAATGGCGTGTATTGCCTGACTGATGCCTGGCTTCCTGTCAGGGAGCGCTCCTCGGTTGTCAAGGCAACAGGGGAAATACTTTGTTGTGGTTAATGTACGCATACAATCCATGGTTGCCGGATCAACAGTGTGGCACTATTATCTGGTTTCCGGGCATGTATTGACCCTGTCTATGTTGTATAAATCCTAATTGTGGACCTTTGTTCCCGCATATGTGGTAAAGTCAGCTCCACTTGGTGTAAGGTATTGGCGTGGCACGAGGATTACTGTCATGAAGCTGCTGCAACTTGCATTTATAATGGATCGACCCATAGTACAGGGGTTTGTGTGGAAGCCTCCTCACATGCAATGCATAATCTCACTCATCTCGGTGAGTCCATTATCAGTTGTCCCCAGTCGTAGAATGGTTTTTGCTTCGAACTAGTAGAGCATGGCATCAGAACTTCTGCCTATTATATGCTTGAGGACTGTCCATTTCATATCTTGTGGCCCATGGCCTTTTTCCACACAGTGTTGGACCATGGGGGCATTCGGTACTTTACACTTGATTCTCGATCTCTGTTGGGTGATCCTCTTTTTAATGGCTTGGGTGGTTTTCCCAACATACGCCAGTTCACACGGGCACACTACGCAATAAATTACGTTTGTGGTGTTGCAGTTCGTGAATTCTTCATGCAGGATACTTTTGCCTCTATACTCAAATTTTTCACCTTCGATGGTACTCGCGCACGAGGTGCAATTTCCACACCATCTGTGACCTTTGATGGGGGGTAGAGCTAACATGGTTTGTATCGATACTTGAGGTCTTTTGACTTTGGTGTTTGCACGTACCAGTTTATCTTTAATGTTTTTGTTCCTTTTAAGAGCGAATACTGGTATTTCTTTAAGTTCTTCTAGGCCTTTCACAGTATTCCAGTTCCTTTTGACAATTTTTTTGACTTCCTTGGTGATTCCCAAAAAGGTGGTAACGCAGACCAGCGGCATGTCTTTCTTAAATTCCTTCGATGTCAGCAACGTCTCTCTGGGGGTATACCAAGCCCGCTTGAGGGATCGCTTCAGTAGTTTTCTCGGATAATTTACTTCAACCAATTTCTCTAGCAAGGTCATTGTGTTGTTAAAATAGTCTTCCTTCTTTGTGCAATTTCTTCTGATTCTTAAGAGCTGGCTGAAAAAAAAAATAATAGTCAAAAGGAACTGGAATACTGTGAAAGGCCTAGAAGAACTTAAAGAAATACCAGTATTCGCTCTTAAAAGGAACAAAAACATTAAAGATAAACTGGTACGTGCAAACACCAAAGTGAAAAGACCTCAAGTATTGATACAAACCATGTTAGCTCTCCCCCCATCAAAGGCCATTGACGGTGTGGAAACTGCACCTCGTGCGCGAGTACAATCGAAGGTGAAAAATTCGAGTATAGAGGCAAAAGTATCCTGCATGAAGAATTCACGAACTGTAACACCACAAACGTAATTTATTGCGTAGTGTGCCCGTGTGAACTGGCGTATGTCGGGAAAACCACCCAAGCCATTAAAAAGAGGATCACCCAACACAGATCAAGAATCAAGTGTAAAGTACCGAATGCCCCCATGGTCCAACACTCTGTGGAAAAAGGCCATGGGCCACAAGATATGAAATGGACAGTCCTCAAGCATATATTAGGCAGAAGTACTGATGCCATGCTCTCCAAGTTCGAAGCAAAAACCATTCTACGACTGGGGACTACCGATAATGGACTCATCGAGATAAGTGAGATTATGCACTGCATGTGAGGAGGCTTCCACACAAATCCCCTGTACTATGGGTCGATCCATTATAAATGCAAGTTGCAGCAGCTTCATGACTGTAATCCTCGTGCCAAGCCAATACCTTACACCAAGTGGAGCTGACTTTACCACATATGCGGGAACAAAGGTCCACAATTAGGATTTATAGAACATAGACAGGGTCAATACACGCCCGGAAACCAGATAATAGTGTCACACCGTTGATCCGGCAACAATGGATTGTATGCGTACATTAACCACAACAAAGTATTTCCCCAGTTGCCTTGACAACCGAGGAGCGCTCCCTGACACGAAGCCAGGCAGCAGTCAGGCAATACACGCCATACCGGCAGTTACGCCCACAACGTTATCGCGTCTGGCGAGAATGAGGAAATGAAATAGGCACCTGACACAAACGCTAGCGAAGGAAGCCGCCATAGCGATTGCTGGATTGACGCCACCACCTGGAGTGGCTGCTAACAAGTTACTTCCCCCAAGATGCCCTGAGTGAAGATTATAGCCGCGACTTTAAGGTAACCAACGCTGATGCTCTAGACAGGAGCAGATAGCGTGTGAAGATAACATGCCGGCCATGCGCATGGGAGATGCTGAGTCTTTGTAAATGACACATTAATATTCAAGCATGTTCACCCACACTTTGATAAGCATTGATTGAACCCCAAGAGATTGTGAACCGCCCAGCATGCATCAATTTGATATCGATGGGTCGCACCCGCGTTACAAAAAATAAGATCCAATCTTGGCACTGACCCCGCACCTATAAATCACTCACTAGAGCAAGCAGAACCACCCTGCATGTCAAACATCAAACCTCACTCCATGTAAGATATGCAGAGCTATTTGCTTAAACAAGATCCAATTGTTATCCCCCTTACGTAACCCCTAGGAAAAAGAAAAAGAAAAGAATTGCTTTGAAGTCACCAAGCCCTCTTCACCCTTTACGGATAGATCCCCCTCCGAGTTGGGCACCGAACACAATTTAGGAAACACAAAGATAAAGACCGGTATGTGCAAAGTGCAGGAACAGTAACAGCACTTATACAGATTTTTGTAATAGCAATCACAATTAATATTCCCTTGTCCCTTAAATGTACTTACAGTGTCCTACAAGAGCATATCCTGCCCTGAGGAAGACCTTCCACCCAAACTACACCCAGTTCCAACCCCGAAGGTCGAAACGCGTCGGCACATTTCAAACTGAGGCAAGAGTTACCATGACCAACCGTTGGAAAAAAGCACCATACGCCTAAGCATAATTAAGATGGCTTAGTCACGAATCACCACACTAACACTCTGACCTCTACAGGACCTTTCATTACCTTAAAAGTGGTCGAGGACACAAGGGCAACAGGTCCCGATGCTAAATTCTAGTAGGGCATACAAGGACCAACACATGTAATAACACATAAGATTCACAATGCCTATGTTTGATGTGTATAATATAGGTAGTCACGTCTAAGTATACATGTAATGTTTATTATGTTTATTTGTAAAATGTACTGATATTTTTTGTTTCAATTTGGTTTGCGCATTGTTTCAAGCAACGTAATGTCATTGTTCTATGTGTAAATATGTATGTTACTGTTATCATTTACTGTTACCTTCAAAGATAAATATTTGACATTAGGTAATAACCTGGCACACAAGTATTTATTCGATACAACCAATTGGGTTGCACATTCGAAATAAAAACAGGGAAACGTTATTATTTCAAAAAAGTTAAACAGAGCAAGGATTGTTCAAAAGCTGAACAAAAGTAGAGAGACCTATCAAGCTCTCTATTTATGAAATAAAATATGATCTGTGGTCTGGGAGGCATTGCTTTGCAGTAACATGCCGTAGGTAAAGCGGCATTGGACTTTAAAGTCCAACGCTTTCCCTAATGTTGCGTGGACTATAGTTTGAATAGTAAATTATACTGTTCCAAAGTCCAGCGCTTTCCCTAAGGCAAGTCGTTGTAAATACTTGCGTGGTAAAGGAATGCGTGATTAAGGTGCATTCGTTGTTCTGACCACATTGTGAAGGAACATGTGGTTTAGGCATGCATGGTTGTGTCATACAACCGTTACCTATCATTGTTTGTCTGACCTGATATTATGTTTGGTCCTTTTTTGCTCTCATCTCCACTCTTACCATTTGCGTTTGTAAGTAATTGTAATTCATTGTTCTTCCTGCTCTACACCATGTTTGTACATTGCCACAGTTTGTATCATATTCTCCTTTGTCCTCTCTTGTATAGCGCTCTGTTCACCCAATAGGATCTTGCTTGTCGATTATTCTCAGAGTATTATGTCCGACCCTTTTGTTCTCCTTCCCACTCCACTACTACCATTTTCATTTGCAAATATTGTTCTTCATGCCTTATACCATGTCTGTTCATTTCCACAGTTTGTATTTAATTTCCTTTGTTCTGTATTGTAAAGCATTCTGTCACCCATAAGGGTCTTGTTCGAGCTATATAAAACTCCAAAAATAAATAAAATAAATGAAATTGCTACATTACCTGTAATACCAATATGAGTGCAAACTCCAGTTTGCACCCAAATCAGTGTTCGGAGGCCACTTATAATGAGGGCATTAGACATTTTCTGGTGAGTTGTCACAATGCGAAAGGAATACCAATACATAAGGGTGCCCCAACTGTGTAACTTTCAGGGAGGCCCTTAGAGGTTTTGTTACACCACTGTGCACAAATTACACAGAATGCCCTATGCTTTTTTGGTGATCAAGGCTTATTTTTCATAATCAGATATTGACCCAAAGCATAAGGGAGAAATTCTGAACAGGGAGAACGAAAGCAATTAGAAAAATTTAGGAAAACAGTGGCAAAGGAAGAAAACAGAAATGAAAAAAGAATCTCCAAGAGCGGCATAAAGAGAAATGAAGCTGTGGATCCTGAATATTGACTACAACATATCATGGCACACTTACATCATAGAAAGAATATTGAGGGACACAAAATTGAAAAATAAGTATGCATAAATTGTCTATACTTAACTCAACATACAGTTACCTTCCCAATACATATAGTTAGGATTGCTTTTACCATACACATGGCGTTGTTTTGTTTGCTTATAACTTTGGTGCCGTTTAATGAATCTTCACAAAACTTTCCAAAAAAAAGCTTCGGGTGATCCATCAAGCGGGGGCTGAAAAAAAGGTGGTCCCAAAAGCAAAATTAACCATGCATTTTCCATAGACTTCTTCAAGAAGCACTTCCGCAAAAAGGTCTGAAAGGAATTACACCAAATTTGTCAGGAAGCTAAATTTTGGTTAGCAGATTGTGCTTCCTGTGATTTGGTGTAAATCTGTTTTGTAGTTTTTGAGAAATTAAGCTCCAAAATTATTTGAAGATCTGGACAGCTGTGTCCGCGAGAGGCTCGCAAGAGTCTCACAGGAGCAGCACTTTAAATAGAGTGTTCTGATTGCCCAGGGGACTTTTTCCCCTTGGGCCATCTTGCTCTCGCGGGAGTCAGACTCCCACGGGAGTGAACATTCTGAATGGCTATCAGCAACATGAGAAAAATGTCGCTGGCAGCCGTTACAGGACTCAAAGACTTAGTCGTCTGTCCTGAAGTAAAAAAAAATATATATATATATAAGTGGGCAGGGTAGGGATACCCTGCAACCCTAGGCGCCATTGGAGTGACACAGAGGGACCCTACCTGGGGCTAAAATAAAAACAAATCTGTGTTTTTTGCTTTGATTCCGAAGCACTCCCACTTAGATTGCAGCAAAAACAAAAGATAATGGCAGCCGTCAGCAGTGCCCCCATCCCCAGCCCATTTAGGGCCTCAGAACCCTATCCCCAGGGGCCATGAATACTTTAAGGAAAGGGGGCACGTTGCCCCCTCCACAAGCTCTTTTCCGCTCCAGGGACCCCATCCCCCAGGGCCCAATATCATTATGCATGCAGTGCTCTCCCCAAGCCATATTCGCCCCCCCCAAACCTCATCCCTGGGGCCAAATGTATTTTGAGATGTCATCAGTGATGTTATTAGTCATGTCACTCACCATGCCATGAGTGATGTAATATGTGACATAATAAGCAGTGCATTGCGAGGGCCTAAGTTATAGTTAGCTCAGGTAACTATAACTGCTGAATTTCATTGGCTTGTACAAGTGAAATCTGAGCCTGTCTATAATGTCCCTGTAACCTTTGTTTTTTTCAGTGAACTTCTAAGGTTTTTATAATTCAATTTCTTAACTATAACGTCCCTGTAACCTTTGCTTTTTTTTTCAACCAGAAGTGCTCCTTCCGGACTGCTGGGACCCCTGGAGAGTGGCGCACACACCGGCGAAGCACACCGGTAATCCAATTCCCAAGTCTAACAAAAGTCAGCGCGCTCTCAGTAACACACAACTCCGTCAGATTGCTAAACCACCGTTTATTCCACAACGCGTTTCGATTCCGTAGAACCTTGATCACGTGAAACATACACCAAATCAGCGAGACTCTAATAGTTCATAGTGCAGAAAGTGAGAAAGGACCAATGAGCAATATATGGCAGACATGTTGTAGTGCCACATCAGTCATAGTAAATGTACAAAACTAATGAAATAAACCTATTGAACATAAACCAAATACAATCACATATTGGTATGCATATGCGACACTCCTCACTCGTGGGAGAGCAGTGGCCGGTCTGCCGGCATGTACCCTGAGCATAAGTGCCTGTTGAAGGCGCATGCTGGCCATGTGTATGTCAACGTGCAAACGAAGCTTAATTAATGCCCCCGTTGCAGACAAAAGATGAGAAGACTAGGGGTGCCTTGGCTAAAATCATGCAGTATTGCCCAACAGTGCTAGTCCTGGTGGACGGTGTCCTCCTATAATGTCAATGGACCTGAAATCGTCTCCTGGCAAGTGCAGTGAAAAGACTGGTATCATACCGTATATGACCACTTGTGCCATGTTGCAGTGCTGCCTTGGGAATACATGTCTACGTAGGCACGTTGACAAAAATGGGCAAGTGCCCTGAACAGAGACCAGAGCTTAACCAAATAACGGGCAAGTGCCCAAAGACTGGTTATAAAAAAAGTGCAAAACATGTCAAACAGTCCATACAAAACAAAGTTCCTACTGTGCTTAGCGATGGAGACAGGGCCCTGTCCCCTATTCTTCCACTGCACTTGTGCCAAATACAGTCTCTCTTAAGTGCTGAAGTGCCCCGATGACAAATGTGAGGGTAGAAAGGGTAGGCGGCCCGTGCAGGTGATTACAGGTGGGTGGGCCCCTTCCTTCCTCCTGTGTGAAAACAAGAACAAAAAACACTGAATTAAAAGGAGTGTGGATACCAGTTTCCACCTCGACATAATCAAATTTCACATCCCTAACAAAATGTAGTTAGACAAAATCAAATAACAGTTCAATTGTTCAAGGAGGAAATCTGAGAGGAAAAGATACAGTAAGTCAGGCTACTAAGAGCAGTACTAAGGAGCATACCCCGTGACCCCTTCGATATTTGATTATCAAAAGGGAGTACACACTATTCTCCTGAAGTGTGGAGGACCTGGCATGCAATGTGATGAAACATTATTCCTTCAGGTGTATGGCTAGTTCTTCGTCCTGGTTGAGACCTCCAGGAGTTTTCGTTTGAAAGTGAATGATCTGTTTGGACTCCATCTGTCTAAGTTTAAGGACCGTGTTCCCCCCACGGGGCCCTTTGCTCACCTGTTCTAGGATGAGAAAGCAGAGACTGTTTGCGTTGGAAAAATGTCTATCCTGAAAGTGGCGGGCTACAGGGTATTTCTGATCACAGTGTATGATTGCTCTGTAATGCTCTAAAATGTGTTTCTTGGCCATCAGAGTGGTAGACCCAATATACCATAGATTGCAGGTGCATTCAATAGCATAGACGACAAAAGTGGAGCTGCATGTGAGGAATTGTGTTATTTCCTTCCTCACCCCATTGTATTCTACATGATTGCAGAATTTACTGTTTCTGCAGGCCTTACAGTGTCCGCAAGGAAAGAAACCCTGGAGACAGTGAAGATTTCTGTCAGGATAGATGGTAATGTCACTGTGTACTAGTTGGTCCCTCATTCTTTTGCCTCTCCTGTAGGTTATGTTAGGTCTGTTCGGCAGAGTGTTACCGATGATGTTATCAGTTTTGAGTATGTTCCAGTTTTGTGTCAGAATGCGTGTGACCCCTCTCGAATCAGAACTGAAGGTCATAATCATTCTAGTGTTACCACCTTCACCCTTAGTGTCAGAATCTGATGTGTCAGCAATCGTCAGCGATCTGTCCATAGCGTCAGCCCTCTCTTTGGCTTTCTTGAGTACCCAATTAGGGTATCCCCTCTCCCTAAAGCGTTCAACCATCAGATCGCTCTCGAGTTGGTATCCCTCATTGGTATTACAGTTTCTTTTTGCCCTCAGCAGCTCCCCATAGGGGATGCTCCATCTGAGAGCCTCAGGGTGGCTGCTGAGGGCATGGAGCACACTATTCCCAGCTGTCAATTTCCTGAAAAGAGATGTGTGAACTCGATTGTGCTTGATTTCTAGCTTGACATCTAAGTATTCTGTTGCTTTGTCTCTAATGTTACCGCTAAGTTTGATGTTCCGGTCATTTACATTGAGTTTGTCAATAAACAACTGGGCCTCGTGCCGATGACCCACCCAGATGATAAACAAGTCATTGATGTAGCGTAGCCACATCGAAATGTGGGTGAGGTCATCCTGAAGTTCGGGGTCAGAAAAAATGTCCTCCTCCCAGCTTCCCATGAACAGGTTAGCGAAGCTGGGAGCAAAGCAAGATCCCATCGCGGTCCCTGTGGTTTGGCGGTAAAGAGTACCGTTAAACATGAAAATATTGTTTTTGAGACAATACTCTATCATCTCCAAAATCATTTTGCTGTGTTCCCGAAATCTTAAGGGTCTGGTCTCAAGATGGTGTGCGCATGCCATGAGTCCTTGCTGATGGTCTATGATGGTCTATGATGGAGACTGTGTACATCAAGGGTGACGAACCAATGGTCGCCCCCCCACTCCATATTGTCAATCCTTTTGAGAAAATCTTTGGTGTCCCTAATGTAGCTCCGAAGTGTGCTAACATGGTCCCTGAGGAAATGATCCACATACTTCGAGATGTGTTCAGCTACACTCCCGCGTGACGAAACAATGGGGCGCCCCGGTGGGTTACAGGGATCCTTATGCACCTTCGGTAGAAGGTAGAGGACAGGGAGTACTGGATGATCTTTCTTTAAATAGCAAAATTCCTCCCACTCTAGAATGCCTTTATCCCTCCACATTATCAGAAGATCCCAGACAGTGGTGATACTGGTATTATATTCAGCAAAGCTAATGGGCATGTAGTACTTGGTGTCCTCAAGTTGTATGTGCGCCTCAGCAATATACAGGTCTCTGTCCAAGATAACAACATTGCCACCCTTGTCGGCAGGACGGATGACAATGCTGTCATCCTCTGAGAGAGACCTCAGTATCTGTCTATGTTCAAAACTAAGGTTGTTGTAGTTGTCGTTTGCCCTTCTCTTGCTCTGGTGTCTGAATTTATTAAACGCCCTCCCCACCACCTCCTGGAATGTGTTGATGTTATCGTGTGGTAAACTCGGTAAAAATGTGGATTTGGGCTTAAAGCCTGAAGAGGAAGAGGCATTCGTCAAGATGTCATGTTCAGCTAGTCTCTGTGTGGTACCTATATTGGGGTCCAGCCCTTCTCCCTCATGATCCAGTTCGATCATGGTGATCAGGGTGTCAATGTCGCCTATGTGGAGATCTGTCTGGTCTGTAATGCTACTGGTAAGTATATATATATATAGATATAGATAGATATAGATATATTTGTGTATATATATATATGTATACAAATATATATATATATATATATATATATATATATATATATATATATATATATATATATATATATATATATATATATCCACACACCAGAATCCTGTCTGCCTATCCCCGGCAGAACCAGCAGGCACGGACCTCAACAAATACTCTGAAGAAAGCTACTTCAGACTGATGTCGTGGAAAAACAGTGCAGTTTATTTCCAATTATTCCATGAATAAACACAGGCATAGTGCCTGCCATGACGCGTTTCACTCGACACAGCGAGCTTGATCACATGGTCACATGGTCAAGTGGTATATAGGTTAATCAGTTATCACACATGAATATACGCTTGAAACCACAAAATGTTGTACTGGCACAGTGTCAGACCGCAAATAAGCGATGTATGCATAAATATATATGTGTCACCATGTTGACCATGCATGGCTTTACAATATTTATATGTCTTGATATTGCTGCCGCTAACCACAGGCCTGTTGATTTTTGCCACTATGGATCACACATATTCATCTTTGTTTTATTTTGGTATCCCTGAAAGATTAGAGAGATACACACTCGAGTCATGTATTTATCAATATAGGAATTACGAATGATTATTGTTTATATATCATTTTACCATTCCAACATGTATGCCGCCTATTGTTGGTTAGTCCATCTTTAATTTCAATCACCATTGAATCTCTACAAATGTTGCCGTTTTTTGTTGCACTGTTCACTTGATCAAGCTTTCAGGGAAAGCGAAACGCGTTGTGAATAAACACAGCAGTTGATATTTATTGACACAGAGTCTTCCTTTACTGAGAGCGCGCGGATCAGAGGCATTTACGGAAGGATTGGAACAGCCGGTGTGCTCCGCCGGCATGCGCGCCACTCTCCATGGGTCCCGTGTAGTCCAGAAGGAGCGCGTTTGTGTTATATATATATATATATATATATATATATATATATATATATATATATATATATATATATATTATCTACTGGCGGTCGCCAGTATATAGTTATAGTTAGGACCTATTTTCCATAGGAAATCCGCGACATTCTATTTGAAATAACTCTTGCGTCGGTTGACGAATCTTCGCGAAATTTTCAAACTTTATGGCCCGCTCCGGTCCGCTCCTACCCTGAAAGTCTCAGGGTGATTCGTCAAGCGGGGGCCGAGAAAAAGGGGGACCCAAAACGTGTTTTCCCCATTCATTTTCCCATAGGAAACTTTAGACACGGCTACAGCCCGAACTGCTGAACGGAATTACACCAAATTTGGCAAAGAGGTAGTTCTTGGTTCAGAAAGAACCCTTTTGTTAAATGTTGTAAATCCGTTCAGTAGTTGCGGAGAAATTAAAAAATAAGAGTCAAAAATCAATTTCCCATAGGAAACTTTATGCAAGGCTACAGCCCGAACTGCTGAACGGAATTACACCAAATTTGGCAAAGAGGTAGTTCTTGGTTCAAAAAGAACCCTTTTGTTAAATGGTGTAAATCCGTTCAGTAGTTGCTGAGAAAATCAAAAGTAAAAACACATATATATCTGGGCGGAGCCTAACCACACATGTCATCGTGAGATCTGATTGGCTGTCAGCACTTCATCCTGGAATTGCTGGCAGCCATCTTGGGACCAATATAAATGATAGTACCATTGAAATGCATTGTAGTGAATCGAAGATTTTGAGGGTTACCAAAAGGAGAAATATAAAAAGGGTGATAACAGACTTTAGTTACATTAGAATTCATTTGTTGATGGTACCATACTAATTTCAGGAATTGTGGTGTGTTCTAAGGTGATTTTACCCTGTGAAAAACCTTCTGCTGGGATATCATGAATCATGTTTGAGAGAAAACTATTTTCACATGCTTGTCCCATACAGTTTTGGAAGGTGCCCCAGAAGCTAAAATGAGAGCATATTTTCTGTAAATTCACATTATCTTTCTCAGTCATGTGAGAATGAAGTCTGACATTCTTAGTAAAACATGTACATCCAACAAGGGCAGAGACTGTCAGTTGATTCCTTTGTGTTCTACTGCAGCTTCCCAGAGTGTTCTAAAGAACAACTAGAGTGCTAACAGCCTTACTTATGACAAAAGTATGGCACACCTGAAGCCATCTTGATTGGAATAAACTGGTAACACTTAAAACATTTAATTTAAAAAGGAACAAAATGATGGGGTTCATCTTGTCATAGAAATTATGGTTAGTGCTCTGGAAAGAAAAATTAGGACATGTTTCAAGTGTGATCTCAAATATCTTCCTGTTATATTTCAACAGGAGCAGCCTGTCAGTTGATGCCTTTGTGTTCTACTGCAGCTTCCCAGAGTGTTCTAAAGAACAACTAGAGTGCTAACAGCCTTACTTATGACAAAAGTATGGCACACCTGAAGCCATCTTGATTGGAATAAACTGGTAACACTTAAAACATTTAATTTAAAAAGGAACAAAATGATGGGGTTCATTTTGTCATAGAAATTATGGTTAGTGCTGTAGAAAGAAAAATTAGGACATGTTTCAAGTGTGATCTCAAATATCTTCCTGTTATATTTCAACAGGAGCAGCCTGTCAGTTGATGCCTTTGTGTTCTACTGCAGCTTCCCAGAGTGTTCTAAAGAACAACTAGAGCGCTAACAGTCTTACTTATGACAAAAGTATGGCACACCTGAAGCCATCTTGATTGGAATAAACTGGTAACACTTAAAACATTTAATTTAAAAAAGAACAAAATGAGGGGGTTCATTTTGCCATAGAAATTATGGTTAGTGCTGCAAAAAGAAAATTTAGTGCATGTTTTAAGTGAGATCTCAAATCCTCTTCTATTTCATTAGAAAATTCTGACATGCAGACTGAAACAATCACTTTCAATACCAGCAGTAGACTTCCAGTTAACTCCTTGGTGAGCAGTAGCTTTACTACAGTGATCTAATGAACAACTAGAGTAATAACATTCTGAATTTATGGCAAATGTGTGACACATCTGAATGCCTTCTTGATGGAATCAATGTAAAAACTGAAAGCATTTCCTACTGAGGAGACTGCAGTAAATGAGGAAATTAGGAAACTTCATAACAAAGAAGTCTTCCAAGATGGCCACCAGTGAAAAAAGAGCCCAAATGTAGCACAAATATTACCCAGATGTAGCCCACATATAGCCCAATGACAAAAGTGTGCAAAACACTTTTTATTTTTAGTTTTTTTGCAGTTTTATGTAGTGCAGACTGGTCAGGTATTGGAGCGTTGCATCTTAAAACATGACCCCCTACACTACAAAAACACCACTGCACTACCCTAAACCCTAAAACACTACCCCAGCACGACCCCCTACACTACACAAGCACCACTGCACTATCCTAAACCCTAAAACACTACCCCCAGCATGACCCCCTACACTACACAAACACCACTGCACTACCCTAAATCCTAAAACACTACCCCAACACCACTGCACTAACCTAAATCCTAAAACACTACCCCCAGCACGACCCCCTACACTACCCAAAAACCACTGCACTACCCTAAAACATGACCCCCTACACTACACAAACACCACTGCACTACCCTAAACCCTAAAACACTACCCCCAGCACGACCCCCTACACTACACAAGCACCACTGCACTACCCTAAAACCTAAAACACTACCCCCAGCACGACCCCTACACTACACAAACACCACTGCACTACCTTAAACCCTAAAACACTACCCCCAGCACGACCCCCTACACTACCCAAACACCACTGCACTAACCTAAATCCTAAAACACTACCCCCAGCACGACCCCCTACACTACCCAAACACCACTGAACTACCCTAAAACATGACCCCCTACACTACACAAACCCTGAAACACCAGCGCCTGCACGACCCCCTACACTGCCCGCACACCACTGCACTGCCCTAAACCCTGAAACACATACCCTAGCACGACCCCCTACAATGCCCGAACACCACTGCACTGCCCTAAACCCTGAAACACCACCCCCTTCACGACCCCCTACCCTGAAACACCACCCCCAGCATGACCCCTACACTGCCCGAACACCACTGCACTGCCCTAAACCCTGAAACACTACCCCCAGCAAGACCTCCTACACTGCCCGAACACCACTGCACTGCCCTAAACCCTGAAACATCACCCCCAGCAAGACCCCCTACACTGCCCGAACACCACTGCCCTAAACCCTGAAACACCACCCCCAGCACGACCCCCTACACTGCCCGAACACCAGTGCACTGCCCTAAACCCTGAAACACCATCCCCAGCATGACCCCCTACACTGCCCGAACACCACTGCACTGCCCTAAACCCTGAAACACCATCCCCTGCACGACTCCCTACACTGCCCGAACACTATTGCACTGCCCTAAACCCTGAAACACCATCCCCAGCACGACCCCCTACACTGCACGAACACCACTGCACTACCCTAAACCCTGAAACACTACCCCCAGCAAGACCCCCTACACTGCCCGAACACCACTGCACTGCCCTAAACCCTGAAACACTACCCCCAGCAAGACCCCCTACACTGCCCGAACACCACTGCACTGCCCTAAACCCTGAAACACCACCCCCAGCAAGACCCCTTACACTGCCCGAACACTACTGCACTGCCCTAAACCCTGAAACACCATCCCCAGCACGACCCCCTACACTGCACAAACACCACTGCACTGCCCTAAACCCTGAAACACTACCCCCAGCAAGACCCCCTACACTGCCCGAACACCACTGCACTGCCCTAAACCCTGAAACACTACCCCCAGCAAGACCCCCTACACTGCCCGAACACCACTGCACTGCTCTAAACCCTGAAACACCACCCCCAGCAAGACCCCCTACACTGCCCGAACACCACTGCCCTAAACCCTGAAACACAACCCCCAGAAAGACCCCCTACACTGCCCGAACACCACTGCACTGACCTAAACCCTGAAACACCAGCCCCAGCATGACCCCTACACTGCCCGAACACCACTGCACTGCCCTAAACCCTGAAACACCACGCCCTGCACGACCCCCTACACTGCCCGAACACCACTGCACTGCCCTAAACCCTGAAACACCACCCCCAGCACGACCCCCTACACTGCACGAACACCACTGCACTGCCCTAAACCCTGAAACACTACCCCCAGCAAGACCCCTACACTGCCCGAACACCACTGCCCTAAACCCTGAAACACCACCCCCAGCAAGACCCCCTACACTGCCCGTACACCACTGCACTGCCCTAAACCCTGAAACACCACCCCCAGCATGACCCCCTACACTGCCCGAACACCATTGCACTGCCCTAAACCCTGAAACACCACCCCCAGCACGACCCCCTACACTGCCCGAACACCACTGCACTGCCCTAAACCATGAAACACCAGCCCCAGCACGACCCCCTACACTGCCCGAACACCAGTGCACTGCCCTAAACGCTGAAACACCACCCCCAGCACGACCCCCTACACTGCCCGAACACCACTGCACTGCCCTAAACCCTGAAACACCAGCCCCAGCACAACCCCGTACACTGCCCGAACACCACTGCACTGCCCTAAACCCTGAAATACCAGACCCAGCACGACCGCCTACACTGCCCGAAAACCACTGCACTGCCCTAAACCCTGAAACACCAGCCCCAGCACGACCCCCTACACTGCCCGAACACCACTGCACTACCCTAAACCCTCAAACACCAGCCCCAGCACGACCCCCTACACTGCCCAAACACCACTGCACTGCCCTAAACCCTGAAACACCAGCCCCAGCAAGACCCCCTACACTGCCCGAACACCACTGCACTGCCCTAAACCCTGAAACACCACCCCCAGCAAGACCCCCTACACTGCCCGAACACCACTGCACTAAAGCCTGAAACACCACCCCCAGCAAGACCACCTACACTGGCCGAACACCACTGCACTGCCCTAAACCCTGAAACACCACCCCCTGCACGACCCCCTACACTGCCCAAACACCACTGCACTGCCCTAAACTCTGAAACACCACCCCCTGCACGACCCCCTACACTGCCCGAACACCACTGCACTGCCCTAAACCCTGAAACACCACCCCTCAGCACGACACCCTACACTGCCCGAACACCACTGCACTGCCCTAAACCCTGAAACACCACCCCCAGCATGACCCCCTACACTGCCCGAACACCACTGCACTGCCCTAAACCCTGAAACACCACCCCCTGCATGACCTCCTACACTGCCGGAACACCACTGCACTGCCCTAAACCCTGAAACACCACCCCCAGCACGACCCCCTACACTGCCCGAACACCACTGCACTGCCCTAAACCCTGAAACAACAACCCCAGCAAGACCCCCTACACTGCCTGAACACCACTGCCCTAAACCCTGAAACAACACCCCTACACTGCACGAACACCACTGCACTGCCCTAAACCCTGAAACACCACCTCCAGCAAAACCCCTACACTGCCTGAACACCATTGCTCTGCCCTAAATCCTGAAACACTAGCCCCAGCATGACCCCCTACACTGCCCAAACACCACTGCACTGCCCTAAACCCTGAAACACCACCCCCAGCACGACCCCCTACACTGCCCGAACACCACTGCACTGCCCTAAACCCTGAAACACCAGCCCCAGCAAGACCCCTACACTGCCCGAACACCACTGCACTGCCCTAGACTCTGAAACACCAGCCCCAGCAAGACCCCCTACACTGCCCGAACACCACTGCACTGCCCTAAACCCTGAAACACCAGCCCCAGCATGACCCCCTACACTGCCCGAACACCACTGCACTGCCCTAAACCCTGAAACACCAGCCCCAGCACGACCACCTACACTGCCCGAACACCACTGCACTGCCCTAAACCCTGAAACACCAGCCCCAGCACAACCCCCTACACTGCCCGAACACCACTGCACTGCCCTAAACCCTGAAACACCAGCCCCAGCAAGACCCCCTACACTGCCCGAACACCACTGCCCTAAACCCTGAAACACCACCCCCAGCAAGACCCCCTACACTGCCCGTACACCACTGCACTGCCCTAAACCCTGAAACACCACCCCCAGCATGACCCCCTACACTGCCTGAACACCACTGCACTGCCCTAAACCCTGAAACACCAGCCCCAGCACAACCCCCTACACTGCACGAACACCACTGCACTGCCCTAAACCCTGAAACACTACCCCCAGCAAGACCCCCTACACTGCCCAAACACCACTGCCCTAAACCCTGAAACACCACCCCCAGCAAGACCCCCTACACTGCCCGTACACCACTGCACTGCCCTAAACCCTGAAACACCACCCCCAGCATGACCCCCTACACTGCCCGAACACCACTGCACTGCCCTAAACCCTGAAACACCACCCCCAGCACGACCCCCTACACTGCCCGAACACCACTGCATTGCCCTAAACCCTGAAACACCAGCCCCAGCACAACCCCGTACACTGCCCGAACACCACTGCACTGCCCTAAACCCTGAAACACCAGACCCAGCACGACCGCCTACACTGCCCGAAAACCACTGCACTGCCCTAAACCCTGAAACACCAGCCCCAGCACGACCCCCTACACTGCCCGAACACCACTGCACTACCCTAAACCCTCAAACACCAGCCCCAGCACGACCCCCTACACTGCCTGAACACCACTGCACTGCCCTAAACCCTGAAACACCAGCCCCAGCAAGACCCCCTACACTGCCCGAACACCACTGCACTGCCCTAAACCCTGAAACACCACCCCCAGCAAGACCCCCTACACTGCCCGAACACCACTGCACTAAAGCCTGAAACACCACCCCCAGCAAGACCACCTACACTGGCCGAACACCACTGCACTGCCCTAAACCCTGAAACACCACCCCCTGCACGACCCCCTACACTGCCCAAACACCACTGCACTGCCCTAAACCCTGAAACACCACCCCCTGCACGACCCCCTACACTGCCCGAACACCACTGCACTGCCCTAAACCCTGAAACACCACCCCTCAGCACGACACCCTACACTGCCCGAACACCACTGCACTGCCCTAAACCCTGAAACACCACCCCCAGCATGACCCCCTACACTGCCCGAACACCACTGCACTGCCCTAAACCCTGAAACACCACCCCCTGCATGACCTCCTACACTGCTGGAACACCACTGCACTGCCCTAAACCCTGAAACACCACCCCCAGCACGACCCCCTACACTGCCCGAACACCACTGCACTGCCCTAAACCCTGAAACATCAACCCCAGCAAGACCCCCTACACTGCCTGAACACCACTGCCCTAAACCCTGAAACAACACCCCCTACACTGCACGAACACCACTGCACTGCCCTAAACCCTGAAACACCACCTCCAGCAAAACCCCCTACACTGCCTGAACACCATTGCTCTGCCCTAAATCCTGAAACACTAGCCCCAGCATGACCCCCTACACTGCCCAAACACCACTGCACTGCCCTAAACCCTGAAACACCACCCCCAGCACGACCCCTACACTGCCCGAACACCACTGCACTGCCCTAAACCCTGAAACACCAGCCCCAGCAAGACCCCCTACACTGCCCGAACACCACTGCACTGCCCTAAACCCTGAAACACCACCCCCAGCACGACCCCCTACACTGCCCGAACACCACTGCCCTAAACCCTGAAACAACACCCCCTACACTGCACGAACACCACTGCACTGCCCTAAACCCTGAAACACCACCTCCAGCAAAACCCCTACACTGCCTGAACACCATTGCTCTGCCATAAATCCTGAAACACTAGCCCCAGCATGACCCCTACACTGCCCAAACACCACTGCACTGCCCTAAACCCTGAAACACAACCCCCAGCACGACCCCTACACTGCCCGAACACCACTGCACTGCCCTAAACCCTGAAACACTAGCCCCAGCATGACCCCCTACACTGCCCAAACACCACTGCACTGCCCTAAACCCTGAAACACCACCCCCAGCACGACCCCCTACACTGCCTGAACACCACTGCCCTAAACCCTGAAACAACACCCCCTACACTGCACGAACACCACTGCACTGCCCTAAACCCTGAAACACCACCTCCAGCAAAACCCCCTACACTGCCTGAACACCATTGCTCTGCCATAAATCCTGAAACACTAGCCCCAGCATGACCCCCTACACTGCCCAAACACCACTGCACTGCCCTAAACCCTGAAACACAACCCCCAGCACGACCCCCTACACTGCCCGAACACCACTGCACTGCCCTAAACCCTGAAACACTAGCCCCAGCATGACCCCCTACACTGCCCAAACACCACTGCACTGCCCTAAACCCTGAAACACCACCCCCAGCACGACCCCCTACACTGCCCGAACACCACTGCACTGCCCTAAACCCTGAAACACCAGCCCCAGCAAGACCCCTACACTGCCCGAACACCACTGCACTGCCCTAAACCCTGAAACACCAGCCCCAGCAAGACCCCCTACACTGCCCGAACACCACTGCACTGCCCTAAACCCTGAAACACCAGCCCCGCACGACCACCTACACTGCCCGAACACCACTGCACTGCCCTAAACCCTGAAACACCAGCCCCAGCACAACCCCCTACACTGCCCGAACACCACTGCACTGCCCTAAACCCTGAAACACCAGCCACAGCAAGACCCCCTACACTGCCCGAACACCACTGCCCTAAATCCTGAAACACCACCCCCAGCAAGACCCCCTACACTGCCCGTACACCACTGCACTGCCCTAAACCCTGAAACACCACCCCCAGCATGACCCCCTACACTGCCTGAACACCCCTGCACTGCCCTAAACCCTGAAACACCAGCCCCAGCACAACCCCCTACACTGCACGAACACCACTGCACTGCCCTAAACCCTGAAACACTACCCCCAGCAAGACCCCCTACACTGCCCGAACACCACTGCCCTAAACCCTGAAACACCACCCCCAGCAAGACCCCCTACACTGCCCGTACACCACTGTACTGCCCTAAACCCTGAAACACCACCCCCAGCATGACCCCCTACACTGCCCGAACACCACTGCACTGCCCTAAACCCTGAAACACCACCCCCAGCACGACCCCCTACACTGCCCGAACACCACTGCACTGCCCTAAACCATGAAACACCAGCCCCAGCACGACCCCCTACACTGCCCGAACACCACTGCACTGCCCTAAACCCTGAAACACCACCCCCAGCATGACCCCCTACACTGCCCGAACACCACTGCACTGCCCTAAACCCTGAAACACCACCCCCTGCATGACCTCCTACACTGCCGGAACACCACTGCACTGCCCTAAACCCTGAAACACCACCCCCAGCACGACCCCCTACACTGCCCGAACACCCCTGCACTGCCCTAAACCCTGAAACAACAACCCCAGCAAGACCCCCTACACTGCCTGAACACCACTGCCCTAAACCCTGAAACAACACCCCCTACACTGCACGAACACCACTGCACTGCCCTAAACCCTGAAACACCACCTCCAGCAAAACCCCCTACACTGCCCGAACACCACTGCACTGCCCTAGACTCTGAAACACCAGCCCCAGCAAGACCCCCTACACTGCCCGAACACCACTGCACTGCCCTAAACCCTGAAACACCAGCCCCAGCATGACCCCCTACACTGCCCGAACACCACTGCACTGCCCTAAACCCTGAAACACCAGCCCCAGCATGACCACCTACACTGCCCGAACACCACTGCACTGCCCTAAACCCTGAAACACCAGCCCCAGCACAACCCCCTACACTGCCCGAACACCACTGCACTGCCCTAAACCCTGAAACACCAGCCCCAGCAAGACCCCCTACACTGCCCGAACACCACTGCCCTAAACCCTGAAACACCACCCCCAGCAAGACCCCCTACACTGCCCGTACACCACTGCACTGCCCTAAACCCTGAAACACCACCCCCAGCATGACCCCCTACACTGCCTGAACACCACTGCACTGCCCTAAACCCTGAAACACCAGCCCCAGCACAACCCCCTACACTGCACGAACACCACTGCACTGCCCTAAACCCTGAAACACTACCCCCAGCAAGACCCCCTACACTGCCCAAACACCACTGCCCTAAACCCTGAAACACCACCCCCAGCAAGACCCCCTACACTGCCCGTACACCACTGCACTGCCCTAAACCCTGAAACACCACCCCCAGCATGACCCCCTACACTGCCCGAACACCACTGCACTGCCCTAAACCCTGAAACACCACCCCCAGCACGACCCCCTACACTGCCCGAACACCACTGCACTGCCCTAAACCATGAAACACCAGCCCCAGCACGACCCCCTACACTGCCCGAACGCCACTGCACTGCCCTAAACCCTGAAACACCACCCCCAGCACGACCCCCTACACTGCCCGAACACCACTGCACTGCCCTAAACCCTGAAACACCAGCCCCAGCACAACCCCGTACACTGCCCGAACACCACTGCACTGCCCTAAACCCTGAAACACCAGACCCAGCACGACCGCCTACACTGCCCGAAAACCACTGCACTGCCCTAAACCCTGAAACACCAGCCACAGCACGACCCCCTACACTGCCCGTACACCACTGCACTACCCTAAACCCTCAAACACCAGCCCCAGCACGACCCCCTACACTGCCTGAACACCACTGCACTGCCCTAAACCCTGAAACACCAGCCCCAGCAAGACCCCCTACACTGCCCGAACACCACTGCACTGCCCTAAACCCTGAAACACCACCCCCAGCAAGACCCCCTACACTGCCCGAACACCACTGCACTAAAGCCTGAAACACCACCCCCAGCAAGACCACCTACACTGGCCGAACACCACTGCACTGCCCTAAACCCTGAAACACCACCCCCTGCACGACCCCCTACACTGCCCAAACACCACTGCACTGCCCTAAACCCTGAAACACCACCCCTGCACGACCCCCTACACTGCCCGAACACCACTGCACTGCCCTAAACCCTGAAACACCACCCCTCAGCACGACACCCTACACTGCCCGAACACCACTGCACTGCCCTAAACCCTGAAACACCACCCCCAGCATGACCCCCTACACTGCCCGAACACCACTGCACTGCCCTAAACCCTGAAACACCACCCCCTGCATGACCTCCTACACTGCCGGAACACCACTGCACTGCCCTAAACCCTGAAACACCACCCCCAGCACGACCCCCTACACTGCCCGAACACCACTGCACTGCCCTAAACCCTGAAACATCAACCCCAGCAAGACCCCCTACACTGCCTGAACACCACTGCCCTAAACCCTGAAACAACACCCCCTACACTGCACGAACACCACTGCACTGCCCTAAACCCTGAAACACCACCTCCAGCAAAACCCCCTACACTGCCTGAACACCATTGCTCTGCCCTAAATCCTGAAACACTAGCCCCAGCATGACCCCCTACACTGCCCAAACACCACTGCACTGCCCTAAACCCTGAAACACCACCCCCAGCACGACCCCCTACACTGTCCGAACACCACTGCACTGCCCAAAACCCTGAAACACCAGCCCCAGCAAGACCCCCTACACTGCCCGAACACCACAGCACTGCCCTAAACCCTGAAACACCACCCCCAGCACGACCCCCTACACTGCCTGAACACCACTGCCCTAAACCCTGAAACAACACCCCCTACACTGCACGAACACCACTGCACTGCCCTAAACCCTGAAACAACACCTCCAGCAAAACCCCTACACTGCCTGAACACCATTGCTCTGCCCTAAATCCTGAAACACTAGCCCCAGCATGACCCCCTACACTGCCCAAACACCACTGCACTGCCCTAAACCCTGAAACACCACCCCCAGCACGACCCCCTACACTGCCCGAACACCACTGCACTGCCCTAAACCCTGAAACACTAGCCCCAGCATGACCCCCTACACTGCCCAAACACCACTGCACTGCCCTAAACCCTGAAACACCACCCCCAGCACAACCCCCTACACTGCCCGAACACCACTGCACTGCCCTAAACCCTGAAACACCAGCCCCAGCAAGACCCCCTACACTGCCCGAACACCACTGCACTGCCCTAAACCCTGAAACACCAGCCCCAGCAAGACCCCCTACACTGCCCGAACACCACTGCACTGCCCTAAACCCTGAAACACCAGCCCCAGCATGACCCCCTACACTGCCCGAACACCACTGCACTGCCCTAAACACTGAAACACCAGCCCCAGCATGACCCCCTACACTGCCCGAACACCACTGCACTGCCCTAAACCCTGAAACACCAGCCCCGCACGACCACCTACACTGCCCGAACACCACTGCACTGCCCTAAACCCTGAAACACCAGCCCCAGCACAACCCCCTACACTGCCCGAACACCACTGCACTGCCCTAAACCCTGAAACACCAGCCCCAGCAAGACCCCCTACACTGCCCGAACACCACTGCCCTAAACCCTGAAACACCACCCCCAGCAAGACCCCCTACACTGCCCGTACACCACTGCACTGCCCTAAACCCTGAAACACCACCCCCAGCATGACCCCCTACACTGCCTGAACACCCCTGCACTGCCCTAAACCCTGAAACACCAGCCCCAGCACAACCCCCTACACTGCACGAACACCACTGCACTGCCCTAAACCCTGAAACACTACCCCCAGCAAGACCCCCTACACTGCCTAAACACCACTGCCCTAAACCCTGAAACACCACCCCCAGCAAGACCCCCTACACTGCCCGTATACCACTGCACTGCCCTAAACCCTGAAACACCACCCCCAGCATGACCCCCTACACTGCCCGAACACCACTGCACTGCCCTAAACCCTGAAACACCACCCCCAGCACGACCCCCTACACTGCCCGAACACCACTGCACTGCCCTAAACCATGAAACACCAGCCCCAGCACGACCCCCTACACTGCCCGAACACCACTGCACTGCCCTAAACCCTGAAACACCACCCCCAGCACGACCCCCTACACTGCCGGAACACCACTGCACTGCCCTAAACCCTGAAACACCAGCCCCAGCACAACCCCGTACACTGCCCGAACACCACTGCCCTGCCCTAAACCCTGAAACACCAGACCCAGCACGACCGCCTACACTGCCTGAAAACCACTGCACTGCCCTAAACCCTGAAACACCAGACCCAGCACGACCCCCTACACTGCCCGAACACCACTGCACTACCCTAAACCCTCAAACACCAGCCCCAGCACGACCCCCTACACTGCCCGAACAACACTGCACTGCCCTAAACCCTGAAACACCAGCCCCAGCAAGACCCCCTACACTGCCCGAACACCACTGCACTGCCCTAAACCCTGAAACACCACCCCCAGCAAGACCCCCTACACTGCCCGAACACCACTGCACTGCCCTAAACCCTGAAACACCACCCCTGCACGACCCCCGACACTGCCCGAACACCACTGCACTGCCCTAAAGCCTGAAACACCACCCCCAGCAAGACCACCTACACTGGCCGAACACCACTGCACTGCCCTAAACCCTGAAACACCACCCCCTGCACGACCCCCTACACTGCCCAAACACCACTGCACTGCCCTAAACCCTGAAACACCACCCCCTGCACGACCCCCTACACTGCCCGAACACCACTGCACTGCCCTAAACCCTGAAACACCACCCCTCAGCACGACACCCTACACTGCCAGAACACCACTGCACTGCCCTAAACCCTGAAACACCACCCCCAGCATGACCCCCTACACTGCCCGAACACCACTGCACTGCCCTAAACCCTGAAACACCACCCCCTGCATGACCTCCTACACTGCCGGAACACCACTGCACTGCCCTAAACCCTGAAACACCACCCCCAGCAAGACCTCCTACACTGCCTGAACACCACTGCCCTAAACCCTGAAACAACACCCCCTACACTGCACGAACACCACTGCACTGCCCTAAACCCTGAAACACCACCTCCAGCAAAACCCCCTACACTGCCTGAACACCATTGCTCTGCCCTAAATCCTGAAACACTAGCCCCAGCATGACCCCCTACACTGCCCAAACACCACTGCACTGCCCTAAACCCTGAAACACCACCCACAGCACGACCCCCTACACTGCCCGAACACCTCTGCACTGCCCTAAACCCTGAAACACCAGCCCCAGCAAGACCCCCTACACTGCCCGAACATCACTGCACTGCCCTAGACTCTGAAACACCAGCCCCAGCAAGACCCCCTACACTGCCCGAACACCACTGCACTGCCCTAAACCCTGAAACACCAGCCCCAGCATGACCCCCTACACTGCCCGAACACCACTGCACTGCCCTAAACCCTGAAACACCAGCCCCAGCACGACCACCTACACTGCCCGAACACCACTGCACTGCCCTAAACCCTGAAACACCAGCCCCAGCACAACCCCCTACACTGCCCGAACATCACTGCACTGCCCTAAACCCTGAAACACCAGCCCCAGCACGACCCCCTACACTGCCCGAACACCACTGTACTGCCCTAAACCCTGAAACACCAGCCCCAGCACGACCCCTACACTGCCCGAACACCACTGCCCTAAACCCTGAAACACCACCCCCTGCATGACCCCCTACACTGCCCGAACACCACTGCACAGCCCTAAACCCTGAAACACCACCCCTGCACCGCCCCCTACACTGCCCGAACACCACTGCACTGCCCTAAACCCTGAAACACCACCCCCAGCACGACCCCCTACACTGCCCGAACACCACTGCACTGCCCTAAACCCTGAAACACCAGCCCCAGCAAGACCCCCTACACTGCCCGAACACCACTGCACTGCCCTAGACTCTGAAACACCAGCCCCAGCAAGACCCCCTACACTGCCCGAACACCACTGCACTGCCCTAAACCCTGAAACACCAGCCCCAGCATGACCCCCTACACTGCCCGAACACCACTGCACTGCCCTAAACCCTGAAACACCAGCCCCAGCACGACCCCTACACTGCCCGAACACCACTGCACTGCCCTAAACCCTGAAACACCAGCCCCAGCACAACCCCCTACACTGCCCGAACACCACTGCACTGCCCTAAACCCTGAAACACCAGCCCCAGCACGACCCCCTACGCTGCCCGAACACCACTGTACTGCCCTAAACCCTGAAACAATAGCCCCAGCACGACCCCCTACACTGCCCGAACACCACTGCCCTAAACCCTGAAACACCACCCCTGCATGAACCCCCTACATTGCCCGAACACCACTGCACTGCCCTAAACACTGAAACACCACCCCTGCACCGCCCCTACACTGCCCGAACACCACTGCACTGCCCTAAACCCTGAAACACCACCCCCAGCACGACCCCCTTTACTGCTCGAACACCACTGCACTGCCCCAAACCCTGAAACACCACCCCCAGCACGACCCCCTACACTGCCCGAACACCACTGCCCTAAACCCTGAAACACCACCCCCTGCACGACCCCTACACTGCCCGAACACCACTGCACTGCCCTAAACCCTGAAACACCACCCCCTACACTGCCCGAACACCACTGCACTGCCCTAAACCCTAAAACACCACCCCCAGCATTACCCCCTACACTACCCGAACACCACTGCACTACCCTAAACCCTAAAATACTACCCCCTACACTACCCGAACACGACTGCACTGCCCTAAACCCTCAAACACTCCCCCAGCACGACCCCCTACACTACCCGAACACCACTGCACTGCCCTAAACCCTAAAACACTCCCCCAGCACGACCCCCTACACTACCCGAACACCACTGCACTGCCCTAAACCCTAAAACACTCCCCCAGCAGGACCCCCTACACTACCCAAACACCACTGCGCTGCCCTAAACCCTAAAACACTACCCCCCGCATGACCCCCTACACTACCCAAACACCAATGCACTACCCTAATCCCTAAAACACTACCCCCGCATGACCCCTACACTACCCTAAACCCTAAAACACTACCCCCGCACAACTCTCTACACTACCCAAAGACCACTGCACTACCCTAAACCCTAAAACACGACCTCCTACACTACACAAACACCACTGCACTACCCTAAACCCTAAAACACTACCCCTACACTACACAAACACCACTGCACTACCCTAAACCCTAAAACACTACCCCCAGCAGTACCCCTACACTACCCAAACACCACTGCACTAACCTAAACCCTAAAACACTACACCCAGCAGTACCCCCTACACTACCCTAACACCACTACACTACCCTAAATCACTACCCCCAGCACGACCCCCTACACTACCCAAACACCACTGCCCTAAACCCTGAAACACCACCCCCTGCATGACCCCCTACACTGCCCGAACACCACTGCACTGCCCTAAACCCTGAAACACCACCCCCTGCACTGCCCCCTACACTGCCCGAACACCACTGCACTGCCCTAAACCCTGAAACACCACCCCCAGCACGACCCCCTACACTGCCCGAACACCACTGCACTGCCCTAAACCCTGAAACACCAGCCCCAGCAAGACCCCCTACACTGCCCGAACACCACTGCACTGCCCTAGACTCTGAAACACCAGCCCCAGCAAGACCCCCTACACTGCCTGAACACCACTGCACTGCCCTAAACCCTGAAACACCAGCCCCAGCATGACCCCCTACACTGCCCGAACACCACTGCACTGCCCTAAACCCTGAAACACCAGCCCCAGCACGACCACCTACACTGCCCGAACACCACTGCACTGCCCTAAACCCTGAAACACCAGCCCCAGCACAACCCCCTACACTGCCCGAACACCACTGCACTGCCCTAAACCCTGAAACACCAGCCCCAGCACGACCCCCTACGCTGCCCGAACACCACTGTACTGCCCTAAACGCTGAAACAATAGCCCCAGCACGACCCCCTACACTGCCCGAACACCACTGCCCTAAACCCTGAAACACCACCCCCTGCATGACCCCCTACATTGCCCGAACACCACTGCACTGCCCTAAACACTGAAACACCACCCCTGCACCGCCCCCTACACTGCCCGAACACCACTGCACTGCCCTAAACCCTGAAACACCACCCCCAGCACGACCCCCTTTACTGCTCGAACACCACTGCACTGCCCCAAACCCTGAAACACCACCCCCAGCACGACCCCCTACACTGCCCGAACACCACTGCCCTAAACCCTGAAACACCACCCCTGCACGACCCCCTACACTGCCCGAACACCACTGCACTGCCCTAAACCCTGAAACACCACCCCTACACTGCCCGAACACCACTGCACTGCCCTAAACCCTAAAACACCACCCCCAGCATTACCCCCTACACTACCCGAACACCACTGCACTACCCTAAACCCTAAAATACTACCCCTACACTACCCGAACACGACTGCACTGCCTTAAACCCTCAAACACTCCCCCAGCACGACCCCCTACACTACCCGAACACCACTGCACTGCCCTAAACCCTAAAACACTCCCCCAGCACGACCCCCTACACTACCCGAACACCACTGCACTGCCCTAAACCCTAAAACACTCTCCCCAGCAGGACCCCCTACACTACCCAAACACCACTGCACTGCCCTAAACTCTAAAACACTACCCCCCGCATGACCCCCTACACTACCCAAACACCAATGCACTACCCTAATCCCTAAAACACTACCCCCGCATGACCCCTACACTACCCTAAACCCTAAAACACTACCCCCGCACAACTCCCTACACTACCCAAAGACCACTGTACTACCCTAAACCCTAAAACACGACCTCCTACACTACACAAACACCACTGCACTACCCTAAACCCTAAAACACTACCCCCTACACTACACAAACACCACTGCACTACCCTAAACCCTAAAACACTACCCCCAGCAGTACCCCTACACTACCCAAACACCACTGCACTAACCTAAACCCTAAAACACTACCCCCAGCAGTACCCCCTACACTACCCTAACACCACTACACTACCCTAAATCACTACCCCCAGCACGACCCCCTACACTACCCAAACACCACTGCACTACCCTAAACCCTAAAACACTACCCCCAGCACGACCCCCTACACTACCCAAACACCACTGCACTACCCTAAACCCTAAAACACTCCCCCAGCACGACTCCCTACACTACCCAAACACCACTGCACTACCCTAAACCCTAAATCTACCCCCAGCATGACCCCCTACACTACACAAATACCACTGCACTACCCTAAACCCTAAAACACTACCCCCAGCACGACCCTCTTCACTACCTAAACACAACTGCACAATTTGTTACAGGCGTTGCAACGCAGGCCTGTGGTGCTTACTGGAAGTACCTAGTGGGCTAGTTGGGCCCCAGGGACCCTCAGGATTCAAGGTGACCTAATCCCCCAACTTAAAACGCACCACGGGGCGCGTTTGCACAGTGGTGAAGGGAGGGGCGGGGCCTCAGGTGACATGTGCGCAAACACGCCCTGTGGTGCGTTTTAAGTTGGGGAATTAATTCCCTTTGAATCCTGAGGGACCCTGGGGCCAACTAGCCCACCAGGTACCTTCAGTAAGCACAACAGAGTTGCGTTGCAGAGAGGTGAAAAAAGGTGCGTGGCCTCGGAACGCCTCTCTGCAACTCAGCTCTGTGGTCCTAACTGTAGGTACCTGGGGGGCTAGTTGGGCCCCAGGGACCCTCAGAATACAAGGGGACTTAATCCCGCAACTTAAAATGCGCCACGGGGTGCGTTTGCACACGTCACCTCAGGCCCCCCCTCCTTTCACCACTGTGCAAACGCGCCCTGTAGCGCGTTTTAAGAGTTAGTTTTAATCCCCCTGCCCTATTATGTACTAGGGACTTGCAGAGGAGGTCATGCTAATCACAGGGGTACCCCAACGCATAGTGTTCCCTAGTGTATGTAGGTGTTTTCACTGTATTCTAAGTGTCTTTTAGCATAGCACTGGCTCTGGTTAGTCAGAGTCAGTTACCACCAGTACCCGTCTGAAAAGTTGTGGGCACAGGATGATTTTGCAACAAGGCCTCTTTCTGCTCCTCTGTTGGTTCTTTCTGCACATCTTTTGCTTCTTTCTGTGCGTTTTTTCTTCTTTCTTCACATGTCCTACCTCTGTAGGCATAGTTAGAAACTAGCATTTAAAAAAACCTTTGAAATTCACTTAAAAAATCATAGGTTTTAGGCACGTTATAGTTAGAAATTAGCATTTAAAAACCTTTGAAATTCACTGAAAAAACCATAGGTTTCAGACACGTTATAGTTAGAAATTAGCATTTAAAAAACCTTTGAAATTCACTGAAAAAACCATAGGTTTTAGGGACAGTTATAGTTAGTTAGACATTTCACTCGTACAAAACCATAGAAATTCCCCCGTTATAGTTAGTTCAGCTAACTATAACTCGCGCCCCGCAATGCACTGCTGATGACGTCACATATTACATCACTCATGACATGGTCAGTGACATCACTGATGACATCACTGATGACATCTCAAATGACATCACTGATGACATCATCCATGTGATAATTTCATGCATCTTCTCACACCCTAATATAACTTTTGATACACCCACTCTAAATTACAGACTGCCATTCTCAAAACCATAGACACTCCAACACCAAAAACTACATACCCACTCACTGATTCTTAGGTCTACACACACATCCACTCACTCACCCGTACAGTCACTCATATTTGGTCACTCAGTACAGGACTATCATATGCACTCATACACCTATATAAACACTCACACACCGCCACTCATCCATAGAGGTACTCACACACCTAGTCAGTCATGCAAAAACTTAATCACACACCCATTTACTCACCTATACAGTTATACACACACCAGCTCACTTACTCATACAAATACTAGCACATTCTTACGCTCTTATACAATCACTGATACAAGTACACACTCATCCATACAGCCACTCTCACAATCACACACTCTCACTTATAGCCATTTATATACTCCAACACACATATATACTGCCTTTCACATATGTAGTTACTCACACATGTACCACTGAGATATACATTAAATCACTAACACACCCATACACACACTCACCCACCCATACAGTCCATCACAGATGCACTCTTGAAACCATGCACCCAGTGAATCACCAACTCACACTTCTATGCACAGAGTCACACACACCCCACCCACACAAACACTCAGGCACCCATACAGATACTCAGACAATCAATCAATAACCCATGTAGACACTCATGTAGCTATTCAGAAAGCTCATGCAGCCGCTTACAAACCAACAGACAGACGGATACAGACATTCACACAGTTTAGTCACTAACCCATGCATTCAGTAAGATACATTTAATCAGTCACTTGTAGAGTCAGTCACTCACGTACTAAATCATTCATTCAGACACTTATACACCCACTCATTCTTCAATACGCCTTTCCCTATATATATTAAACATATTTAAACTTTACAGAAACACACAGTCACTGGATGATGTCATCAGTGATGTCATTTGAGATGTCATCAGTGATGTCATCAGTGATGTCACTGACCATGTCATGAGTGATGTAATATGTGACGTCATCAGCAGTGCATTGCGGGGGCGCGAGTTATAGTTAGCTGAACTAACTATAACGGGGGAATTTCTATGGTTTTGTACGAGTGAAATGTCCAACTAACTATAACTGTCCCTAAAACCTATGGTTTTTTCAGTGAATATATATATATATATATATAAAACTGACTAGGTAGATATAGTTAGGACCAAGTTTCTATAATAAAAGCGTTTTTGTTTTGCCAATACCTTAGGTGCCATATGACAAATCTTCACAAACTTTTCAGAATTAGTACGATGTTCACTTTAGCTGCTGTGTTGAAAGTTTTGTGGTGATCTGTCAAGCGGGAGCAAAGAAAAAGGGGGTCCCAAAACACAGAACTACTCACAGACCCACACAAGTGCTCACACGCCCACTCACGGACCCACAAAGGCACTCACACATCCATTCACAGACCCATAGTGCCACTCACAGACCCACACAGGCACTCACACAACCACTCACAGACCCATGCAAGTACTCACACATACACAGGCACTCACATACCCACTCACAGACCCATAGTGTCACTCACAGACCCAGTCACAGACACACACAGGCATTCACATACCCACTCATAGACCTATAGAGACACTCACACACCCACTCACAGACTCATAGTGCCACTCACAGACCCAGTCACAGACCCACACAGATACTCATAAAACCAGTCACAGACCCACATAGGCACTAACACACCCACTCACAGACCCACACAAGCACTCATACACCTACTCACAGACCCTTAGCACCACTCACATACCCACTCACAGACTCATACAGGCACTCACACACCTACTCACAAATCCACACAGGCACTCACACAACCACTCATAAACCCACACAGGCACTCACATACCCACTCACAGACCACACAGCCACTCACACACATACCCATTCACAGACCCATAGTGCCACTCATACACACACTCACAGACCCATACAGGCACTCACACACCCATACACAGACACACACAGGCACTTGCATACCCACTCATAGACCCAAACAGCCACTCACACACCCACTCAATGACCCATACAGCTACTCACACACCAAGTCACACACCCACTCACAGACCCATAGCGCTACTAACAGACCCACACAGGCACTCACACACCCATTCACAGACCCACACAGGCACTCATATACCTACTCACAGACCCATAGCACCACTCACACACCTACTCACAGACCCATACAGGCACTCACACATCCACTCACAGACCTGCACAGCCACTCACGCACCCACTCACAGACTCAATGGCAGACCTGCACAGGCACTCACACACCCACTCATAGACACATACAGGCACTCACACACCCACTCACAGACCCATACAGCCACTCACACATCTACTCACAGACTCATACACCCACTCACCCACTCACACACCCATACAGCCACTCACACACCCACTCAATGACCCATACAGCTACTCACACACACAGTCACAGACCCACACAGCGCCTCACAGACCCATAGCGCTACTGATAGAACCAGACACAGACCCACTCAGGCACTCACACACCCATTCACAGACCCACACCGGCACTCCCACACTCACTCACAGACCCATAGCACCACTCACACGCCCACTCCCAGACACAGACAGGCACTAACACACCCACTCACAGACCCATACAGCCACTCACAGACCCACCACTCACAGACCCAGTTACAGACCCACACAGGTTCTCACACACCCACTTACACACCCACTCACACACCCACTCACAGACCCATTGCACCACCCACATACCCACACAGGCACTCACACCCACTCACAGACCCATACACCTACTCACAAACTGACTCACAGACTCATACAGCCATTCACACACCCACTCACTGACCCATACAGCTACTCACACACCCATTCACAGACCCATACAACCACTCAGACACAAACCCATACAACCACTCAAACACCCACTCACTGACCTATACAGCCACTCATAAAACCAGTCTCAAAGTTTACAGGTTACAGTTACGAAATAAAATTGAAAAAACTGTAGAAATTCACTAAAAGAACCAAAGGTTACAAGGACATTATAGTAATGCTCCGGTTTCTCTTGTACAAAACCATAGAAATTCAGCAGTTATATTTACTTGAGCTAACTCAATCAATCAATCAATTAGGGAATTGTAAGCGAGCTACTCACCCATGAGGTAGCTCGTTCCAGGTCTTGGCTGCAATGTGAGAGAAGGATCTTCCGCCTGCTCTGGCTCTGTGGATGTGCGGGGTTTCGGCCAGTGTGAGGTTGGAAGATTGGAGGTTTCTTTTGGGTACGTGGAAGTTGATTCTGTCGTTGAGGTATTTGGGTCCGTTGTTGTGTAGGCATTTGTAGGCGTGATTGAGGTTTTTGAAAGTGACTCTTTTCTCCACAGGGAGCCAGTGGAGACTTCGTAGGTGTTGGCTGATGTGTTCGTGTCGGGGGATGTCGAGGACGAGTCTGGCGGCGGTGTTCTGTATTGTCTGGAGTTTGCGGAGTAGGGACTTGTTGATGCCGACGTAGAGTGCGTTTCCATAGTCCAGTCTGCTGGTGATGAGTGCGTGGGTGACTCTCTTCCTTGACTCTGGGGGATCCACTTGAAGGTCTTGCGAAGGATGTGGAGGGTGTTGAAGCAGCTGGAGGTGACGGCGTTGACCTGTCGGTTCATGGTGAGTGATGAGTTGAGTACGATGCCGAGGTTCTTGGTGTGGTCTGAGGGGGTAGGTGGGCTTCCGAGGGCGGTCGCCCACCAGGTGCTGTCCCATGCAGAAGGGGTGGTACCGAGGACGAGGACTTCTGTCTTCTCTGTCTTGAGCTTCAGGCAGCTGTTGGTCATCCAGACTGTGACGTCTTGCATTCCTTTCTGGAAGTTGAGTTTGGCAGTGGTGGGGTCTTTGGTGAGGGAGAGGATGAGCTGGGTGTCATCAGCGTAGGATATGATGTTGAGGCCGAGTTTTTGGACGATGGCTGCGAGGGGGGCCATTTAGATGTTGAAGAGGGTGGGGCACAGTGATGAACCCTGATGGGACTCTGCAGGTGATTTTCGTGGGGTCGGAGAGGAAGGGTGGGAGTCTGATCCTTTGGCTTCTTCCGGTGAGGAATGATCGGATCCAGTCCAGGGCTGTTCCTTGTATGCCTGCATCATGTAGTCTGGCAAAAGAGTGTGCGGTGGGAGACGGTGTCGAAGGCCGCTGATATGTCGAGTAGGATGAGGGCTGCGGAGTGGCCATGGTCCAGGAGGGTGCGGATGTCATCTGTGGCGGCGAGTAGGGCGGTCTCTGTGCTGTGGTTGCTTCGGAATCCGGATTGGGACGGGTCGAGGACAGCGTTCTCTTCAATGAATCATGTCAGTTTCCTGTTGACTGTTTTCTCTGCAACTTTGGCTGTGAAGGGGAGGAGCGAGATGGGCCGATAGTTCTTGAGGTCGGTGGGGTCAGCTGTGGGCTTCTTGAGCAGGGGTCTGACTTCTGCGCGCTTCCAGTCATCTGGGAAGGTGCCTGTTTTAAAGGTGGTGTTGATGGTGCATTGTAGTTCAGGTGCAATGGCGGCCGCAGCTCTATGGTAGATGTGAGGGGGCAGGGGTAGGTGGGGGCCCCCGAGTGGATGCTTTTCATGGTCGAGGTGGTGTCTTTGTCCGTGATCGGTGTCCAGTTGGAGATGGTGGGCTGGCTGGTGTTTCTGGGGGGTGGGGGCCATCTGTGGCGCCTGGTGGATGGTCGATGAAGTTGTTGTAGAGGTTTTTGATCTTGAGGTGGAAATAGGTTCCAAGCTTGTCGCAGAGGTCTTGGGATGGGGTGATGACTGTGGCTTCGCTGCGTGGGTTGGTGAATTCTTGAATGACACTGAAAAGTTCCTTGGAGTTGGTGGAGTTGGCCAGGATTTTGTTGTGGATGAAGTTCCTCTTGGTGGCTCTGATCTGGTTGTGGTAGTCCATCATGGCGTCCTTGTAGGTGGTGTGGTTTTCGGTTGTCTTGGTGTTTCTCCAGTTCTTCTCCAGGCGTCTGCAGGTGGTCTGGCTTCTTGGAGAGCGGTGGTGAACCAGGTGGCTTTCCTGGGGCGTTGTCTGTCGGGGTTGCATAGCGGGGCGAGCTCGTCTGCGCAGTTGAAGATCCAGGTGTGGAGTTCTCTGGCTGCGTCGTTTGCGTCGGGTTCCCAGGTGTGGTTGTCTCGGGTGAGGGTGAAGTAAAGTTGCTCGTCGGTAACCTTGCTCCAGTTCCTTCGAGGTGGGCGTGGGGCTGGTTTGGGTGCCTTGGGTTTGTTGATGGCGAAGTGTCCGCAGTGGTAGTCGGTCCATGGCGGCTGCGTTGTGTGGCTGAATTGGATGCTGTTTCCTGCCACGAAGATGGGGTTGAGGGTGTGTCCTGCTATGCAGGTCGGTGTGTTGACAAGTTGTTTAAGTCCGATGCTGGCGAGGTTGTCACGAAGGATAGTGGAGTTGGGGTCGCTGGAGTTGTCGAGGTGGAAGTTCAGGTCTCCAATGAGTATGTAGTTTGTTGAGGCGATGGCGTGGGGTGCGATGAAGTCGGTGATGGTGGTGGCGAAGGGTGTTCAGGGGCCGGGGGTTCTGTAGATGAGGGTTTCTCGGAGTGTGACTTTGGGGGTGGTCTGGATCTAGAAGTGCAGGTGTTCGGCGGAGGGGAAGGTTTCGCTGGAGGTGGTGAGGCAGAGGGTGCTCTTGTGGGCACGTAAGCCGCCGCAATGCACTGCTTATGACCTCACATATTACATCACTCATGACATGGTCAGTGACATCACTGACGACATCTCAAATGTCTTCATTTGAGGGCAGAGTGGAAGGGCAAAGCCTCAATCTGTTGTGCATCTATGCGCCTCCTCTGGTGAGCCCTTTCTTCAGACCATTTCCAATCTCATCTTGGTGCTCCCAGGTGGTACCACGGTGGTGGGAGGAGAGTTCAACGCCACCCTGGATTCTCATGATGACTCCACAGGTATCCCCTCCAGATACAGGTGAATGAGGGCCCACCTTCTGTCCAGCTGGATACACACTCTAGGTCTGTGGGACATATAGAGGCTATGGCATCCCAGACAGAGGCAGTACATGCACAATTCAGAAGCCAATCACACTCACAATCACATAGATCTTATATTCATGCCAGCCACTGACTGCTCACACATTTCAGAAATGCAGATTCTTCCCAGAGGGATTTCTGACCATTCTCCAGTGCTGCTCATCTAGGGCCCCCCCCACCAATGATTTATGAGGCACCTCAATGCGTGGCAGTTTAAGGACAAGAGCTGCTCTTGCACACTCCCTGAAGAGCTGACGGTACACTTCCAGATCAGTCCAGAAACAGTGGAGTCAGCCAACACTTTGTGGGCAGCATGCAAAGCTACCATTAAGGAGTACGCCAAAAGTATTATGTGGTCGAAGGACAAAGACAGGCTCCAGCACATGACTTGATTGGAAGCTCAGGCCCTATGCTTAGAGACACAACTTCCAGACAACCCCAGGGCAAGATTTCTCACCAACTAGCAGTTGCCTGCGCCAAGATTCAGCAAATATAGCTGGAGGAGGCGCGTCAGGTCTGGCGCGCGTCTCCGAGGCGAGAATCTATGAGTAGGGAGACAAAAACAGCAAGCTGCTCTACTGGCTGGCCACCAGACCCCTGGCATCCTGCATGATTCCTGAGGTGCTGGACACTGAGGGCACACCACTTCAACTGTCCCTGCCATAGTCCAAGCATTTGTTGACTTCTACCAACAGTTCTATGACACAGTTCCGAGAACGGATGCCGAACAGGCCTCCTGCTGCTGGACAACATTCCTCTGCCCACGGTGTCAAGGACTCAATGACACAAATTAGACCAGTCAATTACAGTTGAAGAGATAGCTGCCCCCATCGCTGATCTGCCTCCCGGAAAAATACCCAGCCGTGGAGGCTACCCTACAGATGTTTATCGTGAATACAAAGATATCCTTTCCCCGTATTTGCTTGCGCTTTATGAAGAAGCCACTAAAATAGGCCTCTTCCAACAGGAACTTGATATGGCCACCATGGTGGTCATTCCAAACTCAAAGTCAAGCCCTCCGCCAAGCGCCTCTGCAGCCTGTCAGCCCATCTCTCTGATTAATAGGGAAATTAATCTCTTTGCCAAGATACTAGCCACTTTGTAGAAAAACCTTCTGACCACCCTTATTCATCCTTACCAGTGTGGCATTATGCCGGCTAAAGGTACAAGGCATTGTCTCAGGAGGCTCATGTTGCTTTGGCTCGATGACATCTACTCAACTGACACCAGTCATTGCCCAATTGCTAATTGATTTTGAAAAAGCATTTGACACGGTCGACTGGTCTTTCCTGTTTCAGGTCCTATGGAATTCAGGTCTGGGCCCCCGCTTCTGTGGATATGTCAAACTACTTTATTCAAACCCATCTGTACGGGTACAGAATAACAGCGTGGTCTCAGACCTAATCCCTATTCGCAGAGGTACGAGACAAGACTGCCCCCTCTGCCCCTCCTCTTTGCACATGCTATCGAGCCACAGATGAGGCTTATCCACTGTGATGCACAGGTTCGGGGCTGGAGGTGGTATACAGGCCACAACAACCATATCGCTTTATATGCGCACAACGTCCTCCTATTTCTGTCTAGCCCATCAGAGGCGGGACCGCACTTACTTCATATTCTTCATGTCTATGGATAAACCTCCAGCCTATGGGTTAACCATGCTAAGTCAGTGCTGTTCCCGCTCCATCCCTCTCGGTATGTGTCGAGTGGCAGATGTCCATTCCCTTGCGACGTTTGAGCTTTTGTTACTTGGGGATCCATATTTCGCTCTGTCCTGAGCTAGAGTGGATTCTTAATTTCACTACGCTGCTCCAAAGCCAGATCTGAAGCGATGGGAGGCCCTCTCACTTAATGTAATGGGAATGATCACATTCTATAAGATGATGATTCTACTGCATTTCTTATACCTCTTTCAAAATTTCCCACGAATGGTGCCCCGTCAGTGGTTCAGGGAGATGGACTCCTTGGCAACGTTGTTTCTCCTGCACCAATCTAGTCCGAGACTAGCCCTAGCTAAATGTCAACAAGTTCCATATGACGGGGGCTTAGGTATGACTAACCTCTACCTGTACTATTTGGCATCTCAAACCCTTTTTGTCAATGATTGGTTCAATGGGGACTGGTCAGACCCGGTGTACAGAATGGAGCTGACCTCAATGGGTTTTGACACTGTGCTTGGGATGCTCTATGGCGCCACTATTCCTCAGATACTCCCCGAGGTGACCAGAGTAGTTCTTCTCTGCTGTCGTGCAGAGTTATGTTACACAGTTTGGGACTCCAAACTAACAATGCAGGTCCCTTGTGGAGAGGGATTTGACTTTGTGAGATGGCCTGCCTGAAGGGTTTTACCCAATGTGACATGATAGGCATCTCCTTGCTGGGGGACATCTTGTCCAGTACCCATGCCCACTCCTTTAAGGTGCTCCAATAAACCTATGCTCTATTGTCCACGCAATTCCGCAAATACCTTCAGCTGCGACATACATTGAAAGTACATGTCTCACCAGGCACGGAACACCCCAAACACTGTCCCCTGAAAGCTAATTTCTTGATGGGTGTGCTGTCAAAAGGGGGAATCTCCCAAATCTCCCACTCCTTAACCTTCAATGCCCCTGACACATTTGTGCCGCTACAAGCCCAGTAGGAGGAGTGGGTGGGACCTTTGTATTAAGAAGACTGGCGAGATGCCAGGATGGCTCCTCGCACCATCACAATCTCATCTAGGTTAATAATACTGGAGCTTATGTAGCGCAACAGCTACCTCAAGCAGAGGTGTCCCTGCGCTGTAGCAGCAGGTAATGCACGCAAAAAGAAAGCTACGGCACTAAAACCCAAACTAGTCAGCCCTAAAGAGCCAAGTCTTCAAGGCCTTTCGGAAGCAGGTCTCTGATTTAGCCTGGCGGAGGTTCCCAGGCAGGGCATTCCACATTATGGCCGTTCTAACTGTAAGCGTTCTACCACCCAGACGTGCTTTCGCAAAGCGGGGAGTACAAAGCAAATTTTGGGAATTCGACCTCAATGCTCGATTTTGCTTATAGCCGCAGAGTCTGTGTTTAAGATAGCCAGGGCATTTTCCATTGAGAGCCCGGTAAGTCAAAGTCATGGCCTTGAATTCGATTCTTTTGGCTACCGGGAGCCAATGGAGCTCATGTAAATGTGGAGAGACATGGTGTCGAAACGGTATGCGTCTGACCAGTCTCGCAGCTGCATTCTGTATCATCTGGAGGCGGCAGATAGAATATTTAGGAAGGCCGAGATATAAGCCATTTGCGTAGTCTAGCCTCGATGTCACTGTGGCATGGACTACGGATTTGTGGCAATCCTCCGGTAGGAAATGTAAAACTTTCCGGAGATTTCTTAATTTACTAAAGCAGATAGCAGTGATCTGCTGAATTTGGGCCGAGAAGGAGAGATCAGCCTCCCATCTCACGCCTAGATTTCTGATATTAGTGGCGGGGGAAGGCGGTGGACCCATTTCAGATGGCCACCACAGATCTGAATCTGGCACTGGGCCCTTCCCGAAGAACAGTACCTCTGTCTTCCCCGCAGTGAGTTTTAATTTGTTTGTATTCATCCATAGTGCTATGTCTCGCAGACACCCTTTAAAGTTCTTGAAAGCATCTACCGTCTGCTCTTGAAAGGGGAAAACCAACTGGGTATCGTCAGCGTAGGAAATCGCTTTCACTCCCCAGTTGGCAATCAAAGAGAAAAGTGGAGCTAGGTAGAGATTAAAGAGTAGAGGGCTCAGTGCTGAGCCTTGAGGGACACCGCACCAAAGATGTTTGGGTTTTGATTCAAATGGTTGTAAGGCTACTCTCTGGGTGTGGCCGCTTAAATATGATTTCAGCCAGGTCAGCACCTTCCCCCCAAAACCCGCATCTTGTAGTCTCTGAACCAATATGGCATGATCGACAGTGTCGAAAGCAGCAGACAGATCCAGGAGCACCAGCAGCGCTGATGCCCCTGAATCCAGCGACCATCTCACTGACTCAGCCACCTCGAGAAGAGCGGTCTCAGTGCTAAAGCCCGCCCGGAATCCGGATTGTGTATCATGCAGAGAGCCATTGCTCTCGATAAAGTTAGTCAGTTGGCGCTGGACCAGCTTCTCCAACATTTTACCGGGCGCAGGGAGCAGTGAGATTGGCCTAAGATTATTGAGGTCTCCTGGGTCACCATTTATTTTTTTTGTCAAGGGGAGGAGCGACGCGTGTTTCCATTTGTCTGGAAAGACGCCAGTGTCAAGAGAGGTGTTCCAGGTATGAAATAGCGCACCAGTCAAAGAATGGGACAGCATTTTCCAGAGTTTAGGAGGGCAAGGATCATCTGGGGCGCCTGAACGACATTTTTGAATTTCGGCTAGTGCATCTTGAGCTAATGCAAACATACTGTCTCCACTACACCTATGTTACTCCCAACCACCTGCACAGAGCACTTCTCCCTGGCCCCACATGTTTCAGGTGTCCTCACACCCCAGAAGATTTCGGCCATATGGTTTGGACATGTCCCCTCATTGTCAGATACTGAGGTGAAGTGATTCTGACACTATCAGAGGTACTGGGGTGGGAAGTGGAATTGTCACCGAAAATCGCTCTCCTGGGAATCTTTGAAGGGATGAGGAGTACGAGGGCTGACTGAGTGATGGTTGGGGTGGCCACCATGGTTGCAAAATGGGACGTAGCCTGCAGATGGAAATCACCCACTCTGCCCTCGTTGTCTTCATGGCGCCAGGGTGTAGACTGGTGTGCACAACAAGAGAAGCACAAGGTTGCCCAAAAAAACACGCTAAGATCTGGAGCAGATGGTGGGACCATTTTGGGCACGGACTTTGTTGTAAAACTGTTTGGGCATGTTTCCACATAGGCTCTGATAACGTTACCATCATGCGGTCGAATTTAGGCTGAGACTTACCTACTGTACTTGTGCTGGTGGCCAGTGATGGCTATTCATTGTATGTGTTTCCTTGTGCAAAATACAATAACATTGATTATAAAAAAATACATGAATATGGCACCTCATAGATGAGGAAGAATTAGTAATTCAAGATGAAATAACAACTAGTTGATTTGCACGTAGGTCCCTCGCAGAGGAAGGCAGATTGTACAGCTAATCAGCAACTCCCAACTGATCGTGCAGGAAAGAATAAAAAATTCTAGAATGTAGCCTCCGCAAAATCGCATGAGGCATGACTGAAGATTGAACAACTACATTACTTTGAATAACAACATTGTTTATATATTACTGTGACTAACAACATTGCTTATACCATAGTAAAATAAAATATGAAAACAACAAAAATACAAATCCCAATACACCTCCTCACTTTATCAACTTAACATAAAACAAAATCAGAAATTGTTTTGTTGCAACTATTTCTCTCATGGGACGATCCATCTTGCTGTCCAAAACTGGTAATTATACAGCATATGGAGACTCATTTTCTTTACATGAAGAAGGACTTAGCTCAACTTTCAAATTTTTAAATGAAATACCTTGGATGTCCAGATTAAGGGCTTCATTACCCAAATATTGAGAAGACTCACACATACCAGAAGTGCTATTGTCGAGTGAAGAATTGACACCAGAATTCTCAGAGCCAATTATTTGACAGCCAGATGCAAAAGCAGGAAATTGTGAACCAAAATCATATCAACATACCCAAACTTGGACATGTAAACACTCTTTGTTCCGCCATTATCCAACAAACATTCATCAACCATGGCTAATCTGCACATACGCCACCAAGAATCATTGTTGAGTTTGACATAGGATTTCCACAATCTGATAACCCTAAAGATTTTAGAAAATGTGGACTCTTCTTTTTTGACATGACAAGGTACCTTGATTTTGACACAATCCCCCACCCTTAATTTCAGATTGCTTGAATTTTGTAGCATTTGAGGGGCCCATTTGGATGGCGGACGGACTGGAGTCCGTCCGCCATCCTGGTGTAAACCGGGACCGTCCGCCATACATGCGGCGGTCCCGCACCACAAATCAGGATGCGACCGTCACCATGGCGGTCGCATCTTGCATGTTTAACATTGCAGCGGGTGCTGCTGACAGCAGCACCCGCCGCAATGTCAAACATGCAGGTTCTGCATTTCAGTGCACTACGTGGCAGGCACCACACGGTGCCTGCCACTTGGTGCACTGAAATGAAGGGGGGTACCAGGGGTACCCCCCATGCACATACACCCCCCCTAAACTTTGGGGGCCCGCAACAGGCCCTCAACAGGCCCCCAAACAGAACCTCCGCCAGCCTTTTCATGACGGTTTCGCCATCATGGAAAGTCTGGCTCAAAGGCTGCATCATGATATGGTGGACGGTGCCTGCTAGGCACCGTCACCATTTCATGCCTGCAGGCCGCTCCGCCAGGCAATCGGTCCGAGTGCCTGTGGCGGGGCCGTGACGGACGGTCTTTCTGTCCGCCACTGTCGCAGTGTGGATCCGCCCGCCATCATGATTTGGCGGGCGGTCACTCCACGTTTGGTGACGGACGGATCCCCACCACACGGCTGGCGGTGGCGCTCCATCCGTCATCATAATGACCCCCTTAGTTACTATTTTTGAAACCAACACTTGCTTTTACTTTGAAATACATTTCCTTGAGATCAAGGACATGTAACTTCTGTTTAATCCAAGATATTTTAAGATAGGTGTGTGTGTGTGTAACCCTCTCTTTTAACAAAAAAGAGAAAACCATGTGACCGAATTAGTGGAGGAATGATATGCCAACAATTTCACAGCAAAACGGTTTTTGACATCAACCTTATTGGCCAAAGCTGCCTACATGGCCTCAACAATTACTGTTGAACCTTTCAACTAGACCATTCATGTTCGGAGAATACAGAGACCGCTTCTTATGACAAATGCCTTTGTCTTTAAAACATTTCTGTAAATTCAAAGATGTAAACTGCTTACCATTGTTAGTGACAATACTACAAGGCAAACCCTTCTTAAGAAAACAGTCGCTGAGAAAATTAATTACTGTGTCAGTGGTGGGTTGAGCTATACACTTGATTTTAACCCATTTATAAAAATGCTCAATGAGAATAAAAGCATAAACCTTACTTTGAGAAAAATTGTCATAGGGGTCTATATATCCAAAGCCAACTTTTCCCCCGGCCTATCAGGAAACTCTGTGTGAATGGTATCAACCTTATTCATGATGAGGGATTTGTCAGAATTAAGACATATGGAACAATGTTTAACATATCCAGAAATTTGAGAATCCATATAAGGTCACCGAAACACCTCTCTGACCTTTTTCTTAGTAAGAGTCTCACCCAAATGTCCTGCATGGGTCAACTTAACAATAATATAGTGAATATTCTTTGGGTTAATAAGAGACTCCTCCTTCATGGCAACCTAACCACTAATGGAAATAGAATCTCTAACCTTCCAAAAACGTGCAAGGTTGGGTAAAGAAGTTTCTCCTGCGGCCAATCTTTATTGGTGAACTCTATAACTTTAAACAAGTCATGATCAGCCTTGAAAACCTCCATTTAGCTTTCCTTGGAAAACTCATAATCGTATAAGGCTAAAACATCCTATACAGATGCAACCACATATTGCTCAATCAATTCTGGCCTACTCTCAAATCTTAAACCAGGTAACCTAGACAAACAATCTGCTATAACACTGCAAGAGTTTGGAAGATATTCCGCATGAAAATTATATTCATGCATTTTAGATAAAATTCTGGCTAACTGAGCAAAGACCTTCACAAGCCGATTGCTATTGAGTAAAAACATTAATGGCTTTTGATCAGTCTTTATAGTTGTAAGGAAATAGATCTTTTTGCAGGTGTCCCATCCCACTTTTGCCCCATTTTGACTATTAGCTGCTGTTTTTTTTACTCTGAAAGTGCAATGAGGCCTGCTAAGCAGAACTCAGTGCCAGTGTTCTGACCCTTTACCAAAGGTATGTCGAATTGAATGTCCCCAATTGGCAAGTCCTGGCTTACTTATAAGTCCCTAGTATATAGTATTGAGGGTACCAAGGGCATGTAAGGCAGAGTGTCCAACCGGGACTGCAGCACTGTTTGTGCCACCCTGAGTGTTACAAGCGACAAAATGGCCACCAGCCTGCCACTGCAGACTGGAAGAGCAGTGTGTACACTACTATTTCGACTTTGCCATTACCATTAATGGCAAATCTACCATTCCCTTAATACTATATGTAAGTCTCCCCTAAGGAAGGCCTGTTGAGCCATATGGCAGGAAGATGTATAATCATAAGCAAGACCTATAGTTTTGTATATGTTTTAGCAGCAAATCCCTTGAAGTTGTTGTTTTGCTGAGGAAATTCAGTAGTTCCATTGTATAGCATAGGGTTACCGGCTGGCATCCTGACCTGGCTCACTTCTGAATGGGACTAACTAACTGGGTACTGTAAGGTATCAAATTAATCATGGCATTAAATCAGACTTGATGCCCAAGTCAAGATTAATTTCACTATTAAAGTTGAGCAACTTTTAGAAAGTTGCCACTCTGTGCCCCAGCTGGTCAAGTGATTTTGCACAAGCCCTGGCCAACAGATAGCTTTCTGCCTGCCTGGAAAGATGTGTGAATGACTCCCAGGCTTGGGAACAAAGGCAGTTGCCGCAGAGTGAGGTGTGACCTCCTCTCTCAGGAAGGCCACTCGGGGTGGTTGAACAAAAGCCAAGCTTCAAAGGGGAAGCCGCCATTAAAGGGCTGCCTGTAACAACACACCCGAGCAGTATGCCTTTTGTTCCTGCAGACAAGTTAGAGACAGAGAGGGAAAACCCATCCCCAACCCGGTTTTCCCGTGGGTGTGTAGTCTTCGGTAGCCACACCTTTGGGATGGGCTACCAAGCTCCTGACACTCAAGAGAAGATTCAGACACCTTGAGAATGACAAGAATATTGCACTCTGGGATTGCCAAATACCACACATCACCAGAACTTTGTCACCAAAGAGGAGGGGACCTACTAGCCCATTGGCTAGTGACCACTTTGTCTCCTCGGGGCACTTGCCCGGGATAAAACGAGCAACCCTGGCACCCTGAACCTCTGTACACATTGGATTTGGAGAGAGGACCTAATGAGGACAGCCCTGCTGCCTTTGAAGCTGCATGAAGAGAGGCTGCATCGTCGGAAGGACTGCACCTGCTGCACTTTGAGCTTCTGAGTTTGGACCGTGGCTCCTGGCTCAGGGAAAAGTTGATTCCCGGTCCCAGATCGAGAAGTGGCTCCAATGGTCATTCAGGTGGCCCCCTAGAACAGCACCAGGGACATCAAAGCTGAGGAAGTCAAAACTGGCAAAGAGGTTGCCACTTCTGAGGAATCGTAGCTGGCTGCTGCCGGGCATGCCAAGAGACAAATCTGAGATAGCCAGAAATTGCTCCTGATTCTGCCAGACCTGGAAGTGCTTTCAGAGACTGGATTTGTCACCCAAGAGGGACACTAGCCCCCACCAAGTATATTTGCTGCAACTCTGAGTCATGAGATTGATAGCCCAGCCGCAGCTGCTCTTCAAATGTTCAAAGAGGACATCGTGGTACCCCAAGTGCCATGGGCAAAGTTGCCTCAACCCACCCGTGGACCGAAGGATCAACCGCACTTCACCCCCATCGACCGCACAGCACCAGGATCATCCTTTCAAAATCTTTTGCCTATATCCTCAGCATCAGGACCACTCCATAGATGTCCATGGTGGTCATTCTGTAAAGTTTGGAACTTGCCTTAAGAATGCTCTGGTGGCTAGGTAACTGTCCAAAGTAACCTTATTAGACTCCTAGACCTCTGCTCAGTTGTATTTGGTCACCCAAGCCGGGCCAGAGTCGCCGAACAAACTATTTCAAACTGTTCAGAAGTTTGCAAAGTTTTTGTTGACCAGTGCTTGTTTGCGGTTGCATTTCTTAAAAACTCCAGAACCCTTTGGTGGAATCTGATGACCAAGGACTGTAAACATTTATTAAAATATGCTCTATTTTTACAAATTGTTGTTGTGTCTCCTTTTTTTGTTGTGTGACTTTCTTATTTCGTTGTTTGGTGCTGTTAAATGCTTTACACTAAGTTCCTTTGCCAAGCCTTACTGCTCACAGCCACAGCTACCCAGGTTGAGCTACGGTTATGTAAATGAGACTGACTAGACTCAGGAAGATATTTGCGAATGTACTCCATGATAAGGCCCCACAGTCTTATCATATACTACACCCAAATCCTCACAATAGTGAATTCCTTTCCCCACAAATAGGTTTTGAAGTGTTCAACTGCCCATGTGCGCGCCAATGCTTCACTTTCAATGGGGGAATAAATAAATTCAGAACAAGAAAGAGGTCTTGAGGCAAAGGATACAGTTTTTCACCCCCTTGCCTCGTTTGATTTAACATCGCTCGAAGGACCTCTGCACTGGCATCAACATAAATGCACAATGAAACTTGTAATTGAAAGGAAACAATGGTGAGGCATTAAGAATGGGAGCCTTGAGCTTATTGAAAGTTAATTGATATTCCCGTCCTCGTTGCCAAAACGAGGGAGAATCAAAGATGCAAGATGAAGAAACAGCTGTTTATTTACAGGTAAGGTCCCCAGCAGTGGAAGACAGACTGCACAGCTGATCAGCGACTCCCTACTCGCAGGGCAGGTAAGAATAGCAACTCTAGAATGTTGTCTCCCCAGAATCGCAGGATTCATTACTAAAGATTGAGCTACTAGATTACTTTGAATAACAACATTGCTTATATATTGCTTTGACTAAAAACATTGCATATGCCATAAGAAAATAAAATACAAAAACAACAAAAATACAAATCACAACACCAGGCTTTATCATTTTAGAGACTTCAACTAGAGAATTAGTCATCTAAAATCTATGCAGCATTTACAACAAATATCTTGTGTAATCAACAGGACTTTTACATTTTTAGTCTTTTAGACTTGCATAAAAACCCTGTCAAAAAAGGATACACCAGCAAGATTATCATCAAAATAACCCCTTTGAAAAACGAGATGAATCAGGTCCTAAATAGCACAAGAAGGTAAAGCATAATATCTGCAATTAGTAAATTGTAATTGTAATTGCATTTATATAGCGTTTACTACCCCTGAAGAGGCGTCAAAGCGTTTTTTTCGGCGAGTAGCAAGCTACTCCGGAACCCAAAAAGGATTAGTGGTGAATAAGTATAGGGAAATATTACATTAATTTGAGAGTTGGACATGTTAGTCTGTAATTTGGATTGAGAAGGACAGTGGAGGGATAGAGGAGGGACGGGTTTACATTTACATAGCGCTTGCTACCCCTGATGGGGTGTTGAAGCACTTTTCAGAGGGTAGCAAGCTACTCCGGAACCCAAGCAGGATTAGTAGGGACATTAGTATAGGGGAATATGAAATAATTTAAGCAGTGGACATGTTAGTCTGTTATTTGGATTGAAAAAGGATAGTGGAGGGATAGAAGACTGAAAGGTTTACATTTATATAGATCTTGCTACCCCTGATGTGGTGTTGAAGCGCCCTTCGGAGGATGCTGCAACGGGATTGGAACTGGCCATGCAAGAGATAGAGAGGTCCTAGAACATATACGAATTGTGTGTTAATTGGCATAACTCATGCATATTTCTTCTTAGGCCAACACAGAGTGCACTGTCTTTCCCCACTAAGCTAAACACACTGAAATGTGAACAACAAACATTCCAGTGGATCACTGACACAACATCGACTCCTATGATATCGACCTACAAAATTATCGAGTCACTAATGTCGTATACAAAAATATCGACACCCACTACACAAAACTAAAATAGCACAAATATCGATAAAAAAATATCATCAGAAAAAATATTGACTACAAAAATATCGACAACAAAGAAAAAGAACATAAAAATATTGATAAAATTAAAATAACATATATTACAACAAAAATATCGATATGCATAATATCGACAACACAAACATCAATAAAATACATATAAACTATACAAAAAAACATTTAAACATAAAAATAAACTATTTTTAATAATATAAACAAATAACATATTTCAAACATTAAAAACAAACACTAACAAAATAAATTACAATATTAATAAAACACAAACAAATATACTTAAAAATCACAAACAAATAAACACTACAACATAAAAAAATATCACCACTATCAAAAATAAACAAACATATATATATTACATATATAAAAAAATATATAACATTTATTAACACACACATTTTTATTATATTACTAAACAAAATAAAAACGAACATTAAATAAACATAATTACCATTAAACAAATTAAATTATAACTGCCAAAAAATTCAAAAAAGCTATCTCAACCAATGAATTTAAATTACACCAACACAAACCAATAGAAAACTCTAACTAATTAAATAAACAATATAAAAGCAATCAATTAATTAACACAAAATTTACCATGAAACAGGCAAGCACTGCAGAAGGACGGAACTTTGTGAGACAGAAAACAGAACGAAAAAGATCTACACATACAACTGAACAGAAAAGCTCTTATTAAAGGTAAGAACAAAACTTTTAAAATAAATAAATAATATTAGCTTAAAACAAAAAATATATAAACAAAGTAACTTAAAATATAATATGTTTTCTTTTATATTTCACAGACTAAACTTAACTAAAACTCTACCTAGAAAATTCAAAACAACGATTTCCTTCCAAAACAACTACAAAATCAACATTAACAAAAAATATAAAAAACAAAGGGGGTCATTACGATGGCGGCGGAAACACCACCGCCGTGCCGACGGAGGTAAAAACCGCTAGTTACCGTCCGCCAGCAACTGCCCGCACTCCCGCCAAATTAGGATGTGAAAAGTCAGGCTAATACCGCCCGCAAGCCTGCGACGCCGCCCGCCATCAAAGTGCGCCCGTTCACGTTGTGGCGCCAGCCAACGGAGGCACACCGTCCGATGAAATGACGCACCGCCCGGCGTACAAATTACGATGACACAACCAACCAGCCTCATCGGCAAAGAGATACCGCACGAGAACAGGAGGCGGAAACCACATTGACGACCACAGAAACACCAACCCGGCCTACTCCGACATGAATCCTGCACTCCAGGCCATCCCAATGCTGTACCTGATGCAGCAGCTAGGAGTGAACGCGCAAAGACGACACAGGTAGGCAGACACACAACAAGGGCATGCAAATACCGCACACAATGCAAGGGTGGAAAAACTGTACATGGGCCCCCTAGACACCCCTGTGGGGACAGGACACATCCAACACTGTACCCACACAGATCCCACTAAAAAATATAATCAACCCGCAACATCTTGGGCACCCAATACCCCGGACCAGGAGGTGACGTACCCGGCACGGCACCGCAGCGCCCCGGCGATGACGCACATGCGCACAACGCAGAGGCCAACGACAGCGCCACGCATGGGCTGCACACAAACACCGCAGGGTCACAACAACACACCACACACACCAGCCCCACCCTGAAGGCACAAGTCACGTGGTCCCCCTGCGTCAACCATGACCACAACCGACAACTCACAGTTGCCAAAACGTAGTCACACAAGTGTGCCAAACAGGGGAGCAAAGTGACGTCGGAAGAGGACACACACCTGTGTGCAAAGCATGGAGAAGCACACAGCAGCTGCGACAGAACTGCACAAACAATGGACATTGCCCGCAAAAGGCACGCCAGTCACAACAAACAATATCTATACCATCCTGCACGCAACAACAAGCCATGCCATGTCCAAAATAGAGAAACCCTGCTGGCTGAGAACAGGTGTGCACAATCACGGCGCCCACACACAAGTCCCAATGTACAGCGGGAAAGAAGTGACCCACCCACACACGGGAGAGCAGATAGCAGTGAATGTCCTTCCATTCCCACAGCCAAATCACATTGCAACATATCCTGCAGGAGAACGGAGCCATTGGAAGAACCACAACCCAAACATAGCCATGCTAGGTCAACCATCCCCTGGCAGATAACGCCGAACATGAAAGAAAGATAAAACCACAAAATACAATTATACCACTGCGCCTTGTGGCTCAAATGCAAGTAATCAGGAAGGAGTCAGACACAACTGGCCTTGACCATTCATAGGAGCATGTGGGATGAGGGCCTGTGGCCGCCTCCCAAGCCATACACAAAGTCCTGCCGCCTAACATCCATTCAAGAACACCCAGCACCGTCCAAGGTCGCACTCAGCAGACAGCCCAGGCAGCCGGAGCACGCCACCACAGCACCCAGCAGCAAAATGGACGGGGCACCAGTACTATACACCTACGCCAGACAGATGCAGCTGTACAGCAATAGCTTGATACAGATAGTGGGCTGTGCAAATCTGGCTATGCTGAATGTAAGTTATCGAGTAACTTACCGCATTGAAATGTTCAGCTGCGTCATACCCGTTTTCTACTGTCGGAGGTGCCCGTACCACTGGCCTGTGGATTTATGTCTCTCCAACCCGGCATGTCCAATTGGGGACCTGGTACACCTGTTCTCACCCCTGGACGCCCACAACAGGAACTGTTCAGTGTATGGGGGCATGGCGTTTGTGGCTGCAATAGGACACACACTGCAATGGAACCAGTGTGCCTCCGCACAACGTATGCTGGATCACAGTTTCATCGAATGTCACCCGACATGTCCCATCAGGATCCTACAAGGGACAACCTACGAGGAACACGTTGCAACCCACCATCCGCTTCACTGGATGTCAACCACAAATACCACCAATGCGAGGGATGCACTGCAGGAAGGCATCGCATACCTGACAACCTGTCAATTCATGGGTCCCCAAATCAATACCCACAATTGAACATTCACGTGCAACACCGTAACCATGCTTGCCGTCCGCACGCAGAGGCCAGTCAGCTGTGCAACAACTATACCATGCACACGGAAACAAACACCTGACCATCAACACCACCGTCATGACACCTGACATTACCGGGACATGCACCCTGTCCATCACCACATCCTGTGTCCCTGCATGAACACGGGGAGGCTGAGGAATGGGACCTGTGTACAGTGACCACATGGCCAACATTGCACGAACCACATTGCCACAATATGCATGCCGCGCACCTGAACACAGGCACCTGTAAGTGCACGCTGATCTGTCTGCTGAATAACTTGAGAACTGTCATCACACCTTCTCCTGAACTTCCGTGCAAGGACATTTGCATGGACAACAAATGCAACACCCCACAACATGTCCCCGGGCATTGAGTCATGTACAGTAGCCACCATATCGCAACAACATGTGAGACTATGCTGCATGCATGTAGGCTCATGCTCTGATGCCACCTCTGACGCAGGTGTGTCGGAGTCACTATTGTCGTAAACCTGTACCATGGGACTTAGATGTACTGTGCTCATGATGTCAAGCTGTCTGGTAGGGTAAACCAATACTGTCTGTGTCACAGCCTAGGGCACCTCAGTAATGAGCTAATGTACTGTAGCATAGCAAGGGCAGGGCATTATTAACTCTGAAGCCTTATTTCCACAATTAACGACTTATCACATCTACCTGTACCCCCTTTTGAATGTGTAACCATGCTAAGTATATCCTCCACATGCATTACGCTGCCAGTAGTGTCCACATCCTGCATCACAGAGGAAGTAAGCTTAAATACATGCCTTAAAGCTAATATCTGACTCTGGAGTATTATTGATCGTAGACAAGTACGAATGAGAGAGGATGAGAGTGTGAGAAGTACACAGGACTCGTGAGATTACCATGTAGTCAAGTGACATTGGATGTCCGCCCCTGAGAGAGAAGCACAACTGTGGAATACACACATGTGGCATGTGAAGCGGGAGGGCCTCTTGGCACAGGTGGGTCTGTGGCACGGGTGGGCGCACACATGCAGTGTCGATACAGACTGTGTGGGGACGAACCCTGCGGGGTACATTACCACTGTTCTGGGTATGTGGAAAGACCAGCTGTCTGGGGATGAATGTGGACTAGTGTGTGCACAACAGGCGGGCACACGACCCATGCTGCATCAGGTGTGGACGTTGGCCCTCCCTCTGGGGACATGCTGGATACTGCTGTGCATCAGCCAGGCCCGTGCCGAGACATGTACACCCCTGGCCTTCAGGTGTATCCCCTACCTCGTCCACCTGCACAGGCTACCCAGGGCATGGGATGGCAGTGGAGCTTGGTGGGTGGGAGGTCATGGCACCCTGCTCCTGGTCACATCTCGCAGGCAATACATTCTCAGTGTGCAGCAGGGCACAAGTCCTGACAGAAGAGGTGGTGGCACGCAGACGTCATGACAGGTAGTGACGTCACGGAAGATGGCCTGCACCATCAGACTCATTGTCTCCCCTCGCCCACCCCACTGATGCGATTGCATCATGGGAGCACGCGCATGTGCAGCAGCTCCAATCTCTCCCCAGAGAGGCCAAATAGTGTATGTGTGGCTCCATTCGCCCCAGTCACCGAGCTCACGGCAAAATAGGTGGTGGGACGCCGTACACCCGCATGGTACCCGGACTCGAGCCCTGGTGTGCAGGCAGAGCTACCCAATGTTCTAGCGAAGTGTGTGAGTTGCATGACACCCGTTGGCGGTGGATGGCTCGGAGGCTCCTCACCAGGAGGCCCATATCACACACCATGGGTCCCTTGCCAATGGCAGCGGATGCTATGACATTGCGCGCCGGGGTGTGTCGACATGTCGTCTGGGATGGTGTTTGCGGCATGGGCCGCTAGGGCAGCTACAGCTGCTGTGTGTTGCATGTGGTGTATCCAGAATCCGGAGTCAGCCATGCTTCGTCACTGTTGTCCAGGGCACGAGTCGGGGTACCATGCGGCTGTACGGCGTCCCCCCACCTATTGTACTGTGAGCTCGGTGACTGGAGCGAATGGAGCCACACATACACTATTTGGCCTCTCTGGGGAGAGATTGGAGCTGCTGCACACGCGCGTGCTCCCATGATGCAATCGCATCAGTGGGGTGAGCGAGGGGAGTCAATGAGTCAGATGGTGCAAGCCATCTTCCGTGACGTCACTACCTGTCATGACGTCTGCGTGCCACCACCTCTTCTGTCAGGACTCGTGCCCTGCTGTTGTCAGATGCGCCACTGTCCGGGGGTGGGGGAAGGTCAGGTATGTCAGCCTGACAGTGGCCCAGTTCAAGGACCACCTTGACTGGGGGGACAACTATTGGAGATGCTGGTGTAGCCCACCCACGCGCTAATGTAGGCCCTCCATGAACTATGTCAACTGCGGAAAGGTGTTGCCATGGGCAATAAAGTCATTGAGGGAGGCTGACTGACCCACGCACAGATGCCGCACATGCCCAACAGACACGGCACTGAGTGCAGCAGGGGTCGCAGGGGCTGCTGTGCCTGGTGTGAAAGACACTCTAACCGTCATCCTAGTGCCGACACGTGTTGCACCAGTGGAAGTAGTTGGGAGGGCGGGCATTGGCCTCCGCGTGGCTGCAGAGGAGCTAGAGTGCACGTCCCCTGTGCTAGCAGACATGGACACATGACCGCTGTACACAGTTGACGCAGCAATTGTCGTATGGGCCTGTGAGTCATCCAGCACACGTCTGCCCCCTCCGATGCGCCGGTCACATTTGTCTCACCCAGCTCCTGTGCAGCTGCACCATCCAATGCCTCACCACCGTTGACCGTCCCCTGTCCCTCAGCACACATGGTAGTTGACACATGAGGGAGAGCGAGGTGGCCTCACTCATTTGGCATCAAATCCACATACATGTGCAAGGGAGCCAGCACAGAACATTCCCAAGTGCACATGTTGCATGATACCTGTGCAAATGTATACAGCAACCACAATCAACACGTAATGGCTGGCGTACAAGTAATGAACCTGCCAATAAGTGACACATGTGCTGTGCACATGGAACAACACCCGGACTGTCACCCTGCGGCCATAGCCACTAATCGCCGTGTACACACCCACTCTCCTGATGGTGTTAAGGATGACCACTACAGAATTAGGCCAAGGACATACCTGCATGGAGCAGAATGTGTCACCACACACACTGACTGCAACATGACAGTCCACAATGGTCATGAGCCCATGCCAGACAACTGTCCATCGCACGGCCACAACTACTGTTGCACAGTGTGCCGGATGTGTGAGTATCAGGAATATGTGGTGAGGCATCGCACACATGTGTTAAGGTCGGAATCAGAGTATGCACAGTACCACACACATACATGTGAATTGCCACTCCAGCTGACTACAGGCTGTTCCTGAGGCCTACGACTCTGAACGCATTGACTATGCAGAGTGCCCAAATTACATCTTGACCCTCGGGAATCGCATATGCATGTAAGATGCACCCAGCACAGAGTACACTCACAACCCACTGCATCACACAACTAACATCACATTACCCAGAACATGGGTAGGCTGTGGACACATGCTGCCTCTCGCTGCAAAGGACACAATCCCACAGTACTGTACACCTGCCTGCTGCTGATGCCCCTACAAACGTGCATCCGCCACAGGCTGTGTGACTGTCAATAGCAGACCATTAGTGGTGACATGCAGCGCCATGCCAACCTGTCAATACGAGGGAGCATCCCCGATTAGTCGCCGCAACATGGCCACACATACGGCAGATGACGTCACCCTCTTCGTGGGATTGGCTGCACTGTCGGTTACACGTACACAGAAGCATCAACGTGGATGCAATGGCTCATCACAAGGCCTTGGGCTGGTGGACTTCCAACTGCAGGGATGGTACACATGAGGGTTGGAATATCACACATACTCTTCACAGCATCACCCACATCCACCAATAACAGTGGCATGATGCTGACCCATCCTAAATGAACAGAGACGTGTAACAGAGGCAAGACGGTATGGGACATGCCATAACAGCATGTGTACACCACACGTGAATGCATGCTGGTGGGAGTGTGTACACAGTACCTGTCCATCCCATTCAATTCAGGATGCCAGCACTTTGAGCAATGTGTAGTCTGCCCACATCTACTGTCCATTGTCAGGTAGACCGACACATGGCTCACAAGGCTACACATCTTTGTGGGTGGACTCACTGTGTCCAACACTGCGCAGCCCTCAACGTACTCGCCCTGTGAATGGCTCACCCCGCAATGGAGGACACAATCAGTGCCACCATCTCTCACACACATCCCTATCACAAGGCCTGGAGTGTTCAATCGACAGAGCTGAGTTAGCGCATATCAGGAGATTTGTGAAATAATGACACATGTAACCCACTGTACAGTCAGTGTAGTTTCCTTCTAGGATTGTACGGTCAATGTGCAGCCCAGGTCTGCCGAGACTGAGAAGGCCAGCATTGAGCCAGCCAGCCATTCATACAAGCAATAGCTGCCCAGAATCATGCATTGCCAAGTGTCTGCATCACTGGGTGTCTGACATGAAAATGCCATGTACCACGACTCGGGAGGGACATGCATGGGGAAACACCTGAGAGCCTACATGCACCTTCCACCTGTAGTTAGCATGTAAGCGGTGCATGTTGGAACCCCACAGGCTCAGTCTCATAGTGCTGCGGATGAACAACATGTGTGTCCCCCACATGCACTCCCACACACACTGTAGTTGTCTTACACACACATGACTTTTGCCGGTATTCGCCTTGGGCAGTGTGCGTGGAGCTCGGAATCCAGGAACTGCAGCTCCTCGCCGGTGAGTGGACATGGACATGTCATCAGAGTCGCCGACATTAAGGTGGACAGGTGGCAGCAGCAGCAGGTGTTGTTGAGGGGTGGCAGTCAGCAGTCCCTGGTAGCTGTGGTAAGGCCTGTCACCCTCCCACACTGATATAGCCCCCTTGGGGCTGTTTCTGCATGACCAAGCTGCTGCGATTGGTGTACCACTCCGCCTGTGTACGTTGTGTTGTTGGTGTGTGCCATACTCACCCAGCCTCGGAAGCGGTGTCAGGCACAGCAGCTAGGTATATTGCCGTGGTGTTGCCGCTACCCACATATGCAGTCTGACTCCGTCATCATGCCTATCAAGCTAATATGGCCTCAATCCCCATGTGCATGCTCATAGCAATGGTATGTGTCAGTGGTCCTTGCTACTGGTAAGGGGATCTGTGTAAGAGTAATGTTGCTGTGCTGTCCCTACTTGTCAGCTGTTCGTTGATACTATTGCTTTGACAGTGATCTTTGTTTTGTGTGCATGTGTAAATGCCATGTTGTGTGTTGCATTGACATGTGTCCACTTCCATCTGTCCTAGGAGGAGACCAAACATACATCGCCCCTACCAATTGCTGGCAGACATGGAGGATGTGGAGGTCATCAGGAAGTTCCGTCTGGACCGGCCCACCCTGCATCGCCTCTTTGCCATGTTGGAACCCCACCTTCGTCCTCGCAGGGTGTATCCAACTGCATTCACCCCCTTGGCCAAGGTGATGGCTGCACTGCATTTCTTCGCTACCGGTTCATTCCAACACACGGTGGGCAGTGGAGGTGGGATGTCCCAGCCCATGTTCAGCAAGGTGCTACGGGATGTCCTGTCGGCTATGATGCTGTACAGGAACCGGCACATCCGATTCCCCAGGGCCCGTGATTTGCCTGCGGTGAAGGGTGCTTTCTATGCACTCGGACGCATCCCCCAGGTTGTTGGTGCAATTGATTGCACCCATGTTGGCCTTGTTGCACCACAGGCCAATGAGCACATCTATAGGAACCGGAAACATTTCCACTCCTGAATGTGCAAGTGGTGTGCCTGGCGGACATGATAATTACACACGTGTGTGCGAAGTTTCCCGGTTCCACCCATGACTCGCACATCATGTGCCACAGCATCCTCCCACGTCTGATGACCAATCTGCAACCGGACCGTGCGTGGATTGTTGGTGACTCTGCATATCCTAATGGGCCTTGGCTGTTGAGTCCACTACGCAATCCTCATACACCAGCTGATGTCAGGTACAATTAGGCACATGGGAGGACCAGACGTGTGGTGGAGCGGACATTTGGACTCCTGAAATCCAGATTCAGGTGCCTGGACCGCACCGGGGGTGCACTGGCATACTCCCCACAGAAGGTGTGCCAGATTGTTGTGGCATGCTGCATGCTGCACAACCTCGCTATTCGCAGGCGGATCCCCCTGATAGTGGATGACGGTGATCAGCCAGGGCCCCCGCCTGCAGGCCAAGCCATGTCCAGTGACGAGGACAGTGGAGAGGAGGAAGCAGTGAATGAGCGTCAGCAGCTCATCGCCCGCTACTTCACTTGACGGTGAGTGTTCATGTACGACGGCTGATGTCGCTGTAGTTGTGTATGTGTGCATTGACAGGGCGGCCTATTGTTCACTGAGTGCTGTGTGGCAATGGTCCATGTCCAGGGTAGTATGCCACTGAGAGTGGCTGTGACATTGTGCCCTGTTGCTCTGTGACATGTGTGTACATTGCTTAGGCCTGATGACAAGTACTGTGTGATGAGTGTGTGACACACACAGTCAATGGACTCTTGTTCTGTTTGTCACCCCTATGTCCCTACAGCCTCTCCTGGCCTATCGACAGAACACACTACAGATGAATTTCTGGACATGCTGACGTTTGTGCACCATTGATAATAAACATAGCAGATGACATAGGATGTGATACAGGTGTATTTATTTAAAAGGTGACATGTGATTGTGGGAAAGGTGATCAAGAAGGTGGTGCATGCTGTACAACGAGTGGACGGTCCTGTCCGCGTGATGGTCAAGGTGTACCCATGTTGTCCTGGGTCCGCAGTCCAACAGACATTTGCCACTCGACTGGCAGTGTGGGGTAGGATGGTAGTCCAAGTGAATGCAGGGGGTGGCCACCATGGCTGGCTGACCCACTGGCGTTTGGAGCGTGCAAAGTCCTCCCTGGACATCTGTTGCCTCTTCGGACGGCCCCTTCCACGTTTGGAAGGAGGGGGTCGTGGTTGTGGACTGCTGGTGGTGGCTGAGGATTGCCCACTCGCTGTGGACGCAGGGGAACTGGATGTTGCACGTCCCTGCGCCCCAGCAGGTGGTGGCGTAGGTGGTGTGGTTGTCCTTGAGTGGGCCCTCACCTCCACCACTAGCTGGCCCATGAGGTCCACAAGTCGGCCCATGTGGGCGTCCATGGACCTCAACACCCCAAGGACTTCCCTTGTGTCGGAAGCTGACCTAGCCCATTGTCCCTGGGCCTCTTCTTAGGCCCCAAGGACTCTGGCTATTTGCGGCAGGGCTTGGCTCCCAGGCTCTGTTGGCCTTGGCCTGACCCTGCTCCTCCCACCTGGACTGCTGCCACCGACCTGCCCACTCGTCACATTAGTCACCCGGGGCCTCCTCCTGGCTCCCAGGGTAGATGTTGAGGTTCGTGCCACCTCCTGGGATGGCTGAGTGGTCAGGGAGGCCATGGTGGTGGTGATGGTGGTGGTGGTTGCGGCGGTGGTGTTGGCCGCAATGACCGTGGCAGCAGGGGCCTGGGACTGGTCACCAGCCCTGGGAGATGGGTTGGTGGGTAGGAGGGGTCCTGGGGTGCTGTTGCGCCCTGCCGCGCCAGATGTGCCAGCTCAGGGGTCCTCGTCCGTTGAGGTGTCCAGGCTTTCCACATCCGTGAGTCTGTGTGGGGGGCTTGTGGACTGGCTGTGATGGCTGGTGTCTCCATCCGTAGCATCATGCTGGTCGTCACCTGTGAGGCGGAGACGAAAAGTTATTGTGTTGCACCTTGCAGGGTTTGTGTTAGATGTCTGACATGCACAGTTTGTGCACAGTTGTGCACTGATTTGCCGGATGCGTGTGTATGTCTCTACAATGTGTGCGTGATCACGGCAATGGAATAGTGTGATGGTGCATCTGGCATGGGACGGATTTGTAATGCCAATTGGTGTGTGTTGCAGTACCCCTACATTTTGTGGCTTTGGTGGGAACGGGGTACAGCCCCATGGACGGTTTAGTGTTGGAATATGGTACTGTGGCACATACAGTGACATGTGGGTGCAGAAGGGGACATGTGTTTTGGCCACACGACACTACAGAGACAGAGGTGTGTGTATGTCTGACTTAGCCAGCATATCTGCTCACTGTTGTCATTTATGGGCATTCCACAGCAGGCATTGTAGTGAGTGAGTGATGGTTGTATGCCACACGACGTATTGCAGATGGTACATTTCCTTGGTGTGCGTGCTACTCTCACCCATGTGCAGCAATGCAGTGCTCTTGGGGTGTTGACTGCATTTTGTATGTTGTTACTCACAGTGTGACGAGCGCTTCAGACACAGCAGACACATTATTGGTCATCGGCAGGACTCTTTGCTGTACTACCGTCTATGGGGCAACTGTTTAGCTGATATACCTTTCATGTCACTGGGGCTGGATGATGGGATGGATGAGATTTTGAATGTGCATTGTGTAGCTGTGTGGTTCATGGGTCCAGTGGTGTAGGTGACATTACTGGGGTTCCACTATGTTTCATTTGGACGAGACAGACTTACATGGGTGATGTTGTACTATGTCAAGGGTAGAAGCAGACACGACTACATGGACAAGACTTGGATGGTGTTGCTGATGTGTGTGATGACTGACACAGTGCACGCCATGTGGGTCAGTACTCCAGTTAGACTTGTGCATGCTGACATGACTCGTTACGTGTTTCTGCATTTGAGATGGCTCATGTGGGATATGACTCTGTAATTGATGTCCGGGTGCACATTGGTCACATGTTTGTGACAGGGAGCAGTGCTACCTGTCGCTCTGCTAGGTGACATGTCCCACATGTTAGTCGTAGTACAGCCCTCATGCCTCCAGACACCCCGCCCTGTACAGTAGTCTACCCAATTGTTGGTTTTGAGGGTGGAATGCAATGGCTACCACATGGTTGTGGGAGGGAGGGGTGCTCCATCTTTCTGGTCTGTGGGTGTGGGGGCCGTGTTGTGAGTCGTGGTGATGGTTTACCATCCACAGACAGCCCTCCATGTAGGGTAACATATCTACCTGTCGGGTGTGGGTGTGCACTGCAATGGCTGGCACATGGGTGTGGGGAGTGCTCCATCTTGCTGCGCTGTAGGAGTGGGGGCCTGGCGGGGGGACTTCTGCAGTCCCCCCTCCGATACTCGGAGATTGTGGTACGGCTCCTTACCTGTTACTTGTTGGTTAGTGCAGCTATAGCTGACACATGGGTGTGGGTGTGGAAGTGCTCCTTCCGGCACATCTGGGGTACAGAGGGTCCTGGTGGGAGTTGTGGTGCTGGCTGACTGTGCACATGCCCCCATGGTTTTGTTTGTTGGTACCTTTGGGCTGAGTGTGTGGGAGTGTCTGTTGCATGTGTGAGAGATGTCTGGTGTGTTGTGTGCTGGACATGGGGGTGTTTGGCCCTCGGTGCTATGGCATTGTGTTAGTGCATGTCTGTACATGGCGGTGTGCTGGTATACATTTGTTTGTACTTACCAGCCTCCACTCCCCCTGGTATTCCGATGAGACTCTCTGGATGTAGTATGCCTCGCACCTTCTCCTCCCACGCCTTGAAGGTCTTGAATGGCGCGGGTAGTCCGCTGCCAGTCCTGTCAGCCAGCTCACGGTTCTTGGCCTCCTTCTTCCTGACCAGGCTTTTCATGTCCTGCCACTTCTTGGTTATTTCCCCCCGGTTGCGTGGCACGTTCCCAACTGCATTCACCTGATCTACGATCCTTTTCCACATCCTGTTTCTGGTGGATACTGGTGTCTGTTGGACCTGGTTCCCATAGATTTGTGGGTACACCTTGATGACCTCGTCGACCATGACCGTCAACTCTGTGGCAGTGAACTTGGGCATTCGTTGTGTTGCCATGGTGCATAGTGTAGTTTTTGTGGTGCTGGTGTGGTGTGTTTGGTGTGTAATGTGCAGGGGGTTTGTGGTGCCGGTGTTTAGGTGGTGGTGGTGGTAGTTGTAGTGATGGATGTGATGTGTGTGTGCGTGTGGTATGCTGCTTTCCTCTGTGTCTCTCCGTGTTCTCTGCTGTGGTGTTGGCTTTGTCGTGGTGCAAGGGTTTGTGGTCTGTGAGGGGGCTGCTTTTGTACTCACCTATGTGGGTGTGTCATGATGGTCTATCGTTTTCAGGTGTGTTGGGCGTGGTGTCCTGGGATTTATGCTAATTCTATATTTTGGCAGGGGGATGTGTCTTTGGGATGGGTTCTGTGTCTGTGTATTTTGGCGTTGTTTACTGTGTGGACTTGTTGGCCGTGTTGTGTGTATTTGTTTGTGCCGCCATTGATTTCCGTGCACGGACGTGGCCGCCAGGCCTTCCGCCTTGTCAGTTATTCATTTCTGTAGTTCACCGTTGCGGGCGGGATATGTGTTGGTTTCCCGCCCTCATGTCGGGGGGATCATAATTTGATGGGCGGTGTGTAGTCCGTCCGCGCGGTCGTATTTGGCTTTTTCGGGCTGTATTGCGTCCGTGGCGGACGGATTGTCTTGGACTCTGTCATGGAAGGGCGGTATTCTGTTATTTTTTCCGATGCGGGCGGTGTTTGTTTCGCGTCATCATAATTGCTAGTTCGGTATTTCAATGTTGCAGGCGGGGGGTATTTTCAGGCTATGGCGGTTGACGGTATTTTTACCGCCGGTTATCGTAATGGACCCCAAAGTAAGTATATGGCTTAACTAATTGAGTTAACTTATTAAAAATAAAAAATGTATAAAAAAGCAAAACATAACTATCAAACACTTTTATTTTAATTGCTTCTACAGATTACAAAACAACAACATCAAAGAAATAAACTACATCAACTAAAAATAGTAAGTATTTGTTTTAGAATAAAAACAACTGAATAAAAATAGGGACTAAATAAACGAAACTAACAAACTAAATGCAACACTTCAATAAAAATAACATTTTATTTTTTTAACCAACAGAAAAAAAGAAACCAGTGAATAACCCACAAACTTTGAAAAAGTACCCAACAAGAAAAGAAAAACAAGAAATATGTTAGCATATTTTAAAATGTAATAATTATATGTACATGTTTACTCTTCAATAATTAATAATTAACAAATATATATATAAATACATTCACCGATATACGAAGAAAATGACCGAAGGGGCAAAGTTAATTTTCTCTCAAAAAGGAAAATTACTTCTGTGCTACATGGGCTATACTTAAACACAAGAGAAAATAACTGAGAATAAAACCCATTGGAAATGTAGTAAATACTACTGCAATTCTTGCTATGGGAGAGCAACGACAATTTAAAACAAATGTTATTAATGTTAGGGAACACAACCATTCCCTCAACGTCACAGAAATTGATGTGAGAGGTGCTTTAGATACCATCAAAGAAGCAAGCACCAGCTCACAACAAACCACTACCCAAATATAAAAAAATGTAGGGTTCCTGAAAATGTAACAGGACAATTATCTTTTATACCAACTCCAAAACGCCTCATATCCAGAACTAAAAGATCTACTGCTCAAACACCACCCCCCACAAACTTTTGCAGAAATCAAAATTTTACAAGAATACACAGTCACACACAAAGATGATAAATTCATTCTTTATGACAATAATTGTCATGAAAAAAGAATTATCATCTTTGCCACCAACACCAACATTCAAAAGTTAAAACAATGTGAAACATGGATGATGGATGGTACATTAAAAGTTTGCCCTAAGCCTTTTTATCAACTCTATACCATCCATGGCGAATATGAAGAAACTAACATCCCCTTCATATACGCACTACTCCCCAGCAAAAAAAATACTACCTACGAAGAACTCCTTACAATAATTAAACAACAGATGGAAAACTACTTCCCACAAAAATAATAATAGACTTCGAGCAAGCAAGGATTCAGTCAATTTTAAAAATATATCCAGATACTGCAATACAAGGTTGCTATTATCATTTCAATCAAAATATCTGGAGACATCTCCAAAAATCTACCCTAAGTATAGATTATGCCACAAACAGCAACTTTGCTTACCAAATAAAAAAACTAATAGCCCTGGCCTATGTACCAACAACAGAAGTAGCCAACCACTATAATATACTTATTGAAAGTCCTTTTTACCAAGCCAATGAAGCAAAACTAACACCCTTACTTGACTACTTTGAAGACACCTGGGTAGGAAGACTACATAGGTCAGGGCACCGAAGACAACCCAATTCCAAATCCCCTCGTGGAATGTCTATGAAAGCACCCTAGCACAACAAGCTAAAACGAATAACGCAGTGGAAGGATGGCATAATGCCTTCCAAGCCACAATAGGAAGAGGACAACCAACTTTCCAAAACTAATAGAAGCCATCAAAAAAGAACAAAGGGGGTCATTACGATGGCGGTGAACCCGCCAGCAGCAGCCTGCCCTTGCGGGTTCACCGCCATCGTGCGGCCGTTCTTGGCCCGCCAGATAGAGATGGCGGGCGGAGTGCTGGCAGACGGAAAGCCTGCCCACCACAGGTCCGACACAGGCAATCGTTACGATTGCCTGTCGGACCCGGCCAACATACCCAGAGTGGTGGCGGTGCCTAGCAGGCACTGTCCGCCACATTAGGATGCAGCATCCCTGCCAGCCTCTGAATGGCGGTTCAACCGCCATTCAAGGGCTGGCGGGGATGTACTTTGGGGGCCCGTTGCGGACCCCCCTTGAGCAGGGGCAATGTCATTGTGCACATGGGGGCACCTATTGTGCCCCCCTACATTTCCCTGCCCCATGTGGCAGGCACCGCGTGGTGCCTGCCACATAGTGCAGGAAAATGCACAACCTGCATTTTTAACATTGTGGCGGGTGCTGCAGCCAGCAGCACCCGCCGCACTGTTAAAAATGCCTTTTGCGGCTGCCACAGTAGCAGTCGCATTGTAATTTGCCTTGCGAGACCGCCGCCATATGGCCGGGCGGCCCCGATTCCCGGGACGATGGCGGACAAACTTAAGTCTGTTTGCCATCGTAATGAGCCCCAAAGTTATCAAGAACTAACGCTAGAACAATCCCTCACTAAAATAGGTCCTAAACTTTGTAAGCAAACAAAAACATAGGGCTGATTACGATGACGGAAGGATCGTCACCGCCAGCCCGGCAGTGGCGATCCTTCCGTCAATTGACAGCAATTTTCCCACTGCCGAATTACGATGGCGTGGGAATCGCTTTCGGACCGCAGCGGTCGCAAACACCGTCCGCCACGGAACCGCCACAGGCAATCGTTACGATTGCCTGGCAGAGCGGTCAGCATGCTTAAAATGGTGGCGGAGCCTAGCAGGCTCCGTCCGCCGAATTATGATGCTGGCGGAAGCCAGCCTTTCCGTGGCGGGTAAACCGCCATTGAAAGGCTGGCGGGGATTGGTTTCGGGGGCCCGTTGCGGGCCCCCCTTGTGTTGGGGGAGGTGTTTGTGCACTGGGGGGGAGTACCCTCCTACATTTCAGTGCACTAAGTGGCAGGCACCGTGTGGTGCCTGTCACGTAGTGCAGTGAAATGCACAACATGCATTTTCAACATTGCGGCGGGTGCTGCTGTCAGCAGCAACCACCGCAATGTTAAAATGCAAGATGCGTCCGCCACGGTGGCGGTCGCATCATAATTTGGTGTGCGGAACCGCTGCATGTATTGCGGACGGTCCCGGTTACCACCACGATGGCGGACGGACTCCAGTCCGTCCGCCATCATAATCAGCCCCAATGTACGAATACCTAAAGCAGAAAACTAGACTCTACCCAAACACCAAAGGACTAGAATACCTAGAAACATATTTCTACTCTTTTAAATTAATAATTATAATTGTCAATTTAAAATTAAAAACGTACAAAAAAATATGACATAATATAATTATTAAAATAAAAAGAAACAAGCAAACAAAATATTAATAAAAATCATTTCCCACCAATAATAATTAAAAATAACTTACAGTTTTGTCACAGTAGGTGGTCCTCAAAAACGAACAAATCCATAGTATTTAAAACAAAATACGAATCCATTAAAAAAGGAATGCCCAAAAAAATGTAAAAATACAACTGTAGAAAAAGGCTCCAACGACGCAATCCTCTCAATAACGTAACCTTCAAAAACCCAAAAATTAGTTAAAAAAAAAACGCTCCAGCAAACCCGAAAAATAATATGGGAAATGTAAAAGGTATTTGTTTCAAAGAAACAAAATACATTTTCCTTTTCTTAAAAAAAAACATCTTCAGCACCATAGCTTATCAAAACGGTAAACCTGCAAAAAAAAAAAAACAACACCCTCCCACATTAACACATACAAACCCACACACATTAATTACAACAATAAATACAACATAACATAATTAAACATCAAATAACTAACACTATATAACACTCTACTACTTTTCAAAACTACGTCAAACACATCAAACACTAAACTACCAAAACAACACCAAACTACACAAAAAACGAACATTTAACACTCTAACAAGTCTACAAGTCTAACTACACTACTACTACCTCCCGCTGCCCAAACATTACCTTAAAAGTAAATTAAATCAAACTTACCTTAAGCGAGGAAATGCAGCTCCCAATCGCAAGGTTCCGATTTCCAAAATGACCTAAAAACGAAATAGATAGACAGAAAAGTGAACAAATGGAAAAAAAAATGGCAGCGTAATACAAATGAAAAAAAACTACCTCACCATAGACAAGAATGGAGAAATAATAAAAAATCGCTAAAATTAAATATATATTTTTATGTTTTGAAAAACAAATATAAAAATAAACTAAAAATGTAAAAAAATTGTAAAATATATATTAAATATTATATTAACACAAAACATAAAATATATTATTTAATATATATTAAAATGTATATTTCTTTGATGTGCTTACTTTCAACATATAAAATTACAAGAAAACTATTGTGAATGTGCAAACAATATAACAATGTTTAAGTAAAAGAATATATGATACAAAAATATATTTTTGGAAAAATTTGTAAATTATTTAATATATTAAATATTATTTTATAAAAATAATAATAATATTTAATATACTAAATAAGTAAAAAATTACAAACTATAACATTGTAAAATACATATTATATAATGTTATTACAAAAATAAAATTATCTAAAATGTATTAAAAAATATATAAAAACAAATGTACTAAAATGTTTACTTTTCTTTAAAATAAATGAAAATTAACAAACATCAAAAAGTCTATAATGAAACTACCAAACATATACTTATTTTGCTACTTCATAACTGTGTTTGCATAAAAATGTACCATTTTTCAAAACTATTTTAAAAAATATATGTATTAAAAATAAGTTTGTAATGTTGTAAATGTACATTAAAAATATATGTAAAATGTTTTATGCTTTATAATGTATTCTGATTAACATCAAAATTTGTTATTCTTCTTTTTTATTATTTTCCAAAATTGTAAAATAAAAACAATTTAGGGGGTCATTAAGATGGCGGGCGGAAGCACATCCGCGGTGCTGGCGGGGGGTCGGAAAATGCCATTTTCCGCACTCCAGCAGCGGTCCTACCGCCCGCCATATTATGATGGGCAAACATAGCCCATTTTCCGTCCGCTGCGTAGCCAGAAGAACCGCCAGATTTTTGCGCCCGACACCGCGGCGGAGTGAGCCAATAGGGACTCACCAACGTGCGGAATGACGTTCCATCCGCCGTACAAATCACAATGCCACAAAGAGCCCATCACACCACAGGGGAGAATCCACCAACCCAGAGACGGCGGAAACACGACAGCGGAGCGCGAAACCAGACTCACGGTCCCCTCTACCCGGTCCGGACCGCAATGGATCCAGCTCTTCAAGCCATTCCGGTGCTGTACCTCCTCCACTACCAGCAAATAATGGACCGTCATGGACAACACCGCAGGTACGCAAAGACACAACTTCGCACACAACCACAACACACAACTCCTGTGCTGATATATGGTTCCTGTCCACATCAGACACTCTGGTGGGGACAGGAACACCTCCCCAAGTGTACCCACACATGTCCCACCTGTCAGGAAATCACCCCTCTGTATCCGGGTCACCAATCAACCGCGAAATCACTGCAATGTCCCGGTCACGTCACCGCAGCGGTGAAGACGCGGGAAAACATGCGCAAAATGTAGTAGGCAGGGCCGGCACCAGGCATGGGCAGTCCACAAAGATTCACAGGGCTCCGCCTCCACCCTTCCCACACTACGCTTCCCACACCCATTTGGGGCACATGCTGTGTGCTCCCCCTGTGCCCCCCCTGCACAATTCATCTCCCAGGTGTAGCAGGACCTTGCACCTCACACACCAAAGGACCAGGGCGCCTGTCTTGGAAGGTGGGGGTGAAGAGGAAATCCCTGCACAGAAGCTCAGGGGCTGGACAACACTCCTCCTCACACCTATCTCCCACTCATGTGAAGCAAACTGAGTCTAACTATAACATGAAGATTCACACTGCATAAGAACATCCACTGAACTGTCCACACTGCCTGTCAAGTCACTCACAAACACCCCACACTGACACACAGCCACATACACACACCATAGGTCAGCAGCAATGTAGGACAATCAATGGGCCAGCCAAAAGTGAAGTGGACAGTGCTGGAAAACCATGGAGCAAGACACATAGCATCTGTACATCACATGCAGGAGAAGGAACATATCACAACACCCTTAGGTCATCAAATCAGACATGGGTGGCACAGTGAGTGAAATTAAACCAAACTGACCTCTGTGCAACAACTCAGGGACACATCAAGGCAAGCCATGCATAGTCACAGGAATGATAGGAAGTGTCTGAAGTCATACAGTGAGCAGCCACACATCTGTCCCAACTGACTTGACGTGCACATCATCAGTACAACACAGATGGCCCATTGTCACACTCCTTGACTGTCAAACACAACTAGAACCTTCACACATACCCATGCTCTACCCACCTCATACCTGCAGAACTCAACACCTGTGAGAAGCACACATAAAGGCCAAAATGGTGTCCTGTGAGTTCAATGACAACCAAACACACTCCCTGTGGTGCACCCACAAACATCACACTAACACACAGGGATGCCTGAACCAATGCAGACACCAAAACAATAACCAAACACAAAGCTCACAAACAACATATACAGAGGTACAACAAGCCCACACATGTGCAGGAAAACAGTGGAAAGGCAATGTGACCCTAGACAGAACAGGAATACACAACATTGTCACTCAGGACCAATGCACAGACACCATACCTCAACACAAACAAGAGGTGTATCATCAAAAATCTACCATGAACACCAACTGGGATCAATGGGACAATCAGCTAACACAGACAAAGACACCTCACCACCCATGAAGTGGACAAGGTGCCATATTGTACCAGAAGCATGCACATGCACAACCCTGAAAAGTGACAGGTCAAAAATAGGAGGACTAACCACCAATGTGCACTGAAAACAAGCCCAGCAACAAGAATCCCCTTGCTGCATGTGACAGAGACACGAGTAATGCACACCACACCTGCAACCCACATCTGAATGTATCACACAGCTAAAACAACCACTCACACATGTCATGCAAATAGAACATCACACACACATAGCATCAGTCAGTACAAAGAGCCAACACAGGCCAAACACTGCACACATCCACAACAAAAACACAACAGATGCACAGACCAATCCATCACAATGCAAACTCAGCTGCACATCAGGGGGATGCACGACAAGCAAGTACAAGGAAACATACACTGACAACACTGCATGCACACCAAGCAGTGTGTGCACAACAACCAAATCAGTAGCACACACATCTGAGTGCCACACCATGAACTCCCACAGCACAAACATAACATCACACTCAGGAAGTGTAGCACTACCTCAGCAAACACACATACAGCTTAGCCATCACCCACAGATGCACAACTCAGGGACATCCAGGTGCAAACAACATGACCAGAGGACTGTGCTGCCCAAACATCTGCACTGCACATGAGCAACCATGACAGCAAACAAGTATAAGAAAATAACACATAACTAATTTGCAAACTGTCCTGAGTAGCACATTGGTCCTGGACACAGATCAGCCTCACACAGCATAGTGTCACACTATGAAGTGGTGGGGAGGCTCACCCACTGGCAAGCCATGGGGTGGAAGACATGAGACTGAAGTGGTGTGTACTTCAGTAGTGGACAGGTGAGCAGTGTACAGTACACAAACACATAGAGGAGTCACTCACAATGTGTAGGCATCAGAAGCACATATGCGAATGGCATGACTCCACATACCACATACCATACTGGAGCCAAAAATGGGTCAAGTGACAGCAATGCATGAGAAAACTCACAAATATTGTCAGTGTTGCTGAGCAGTTCTGTACAGTGTGCACAAACAGTAACAAGACACATGGCTGATCAACAAAACACAACACAGACTTGCCTGTCACACACTCTGCATACTCACAACTGGCAGCAACAACAAGTTTGTGTCCCCCAGGATTGCAAGGACACAACAACATACTGCACACTGCCCAACCTACAACTCCCACATGTGCCCACAATCTGAAACACATGGCAGACTATTGAAACAAACAGGCACTCAGCTTCTGTGTCATACATGTGTGCAGTTGGCATTGCAGGGGCACACAAACATCAACACTGACAACCAAATCACCCCTACACACTTAATGACCACACAAGTGCACACATCCAAATGTACTCATGTGACTAGGAAGACAGGCCATCACAAGATGACCATACATCAACACTGCTGCTCACACATCAAGAAAGATCACACAGATATGAAGGACCCTGGCCAGCCCGCAAGTAATCCTGTGGATAGAATACACCTCTGTTCTGGAATTGCATCATAACATGACATGTGGACAATTTAGCAAACCTGACCATATGATGAGTATGATAATCGTAGATCATCACAAAAACCCATCATTGCACCCTCAAACCTCAGAAGAAAGAAGAACTAAAGTTCCCCTCACCACTGCCAAACCCCGAAAAAGTAAAAGAAGCAATTGGCAATGTGAAGGTGGCATACAGAGCATTTGTCACATGCAACCATACACATACCGAAAACACTTACATTTAGCAAGGACACTGACAAAGCAGACAACAGGAGTAACTGTCTTTATTACATATCACCAAGATAGGCATCAAAAGTAGACAACAGCAAGGCCAGTGGCCAGTCCATAGTTCAAAGGAGGGACATGTGAACATGAGAACCTGCACAGGGAATGGGCATCCAAAGTTACAAACAGCAAGGCCAGTGGCCAGTCCATAGTTCAAAGGAGGGACATGTGAACATGAGAACCTGCACAAGGAATGGGCATCCAAAGTTACAAACAGCAAGGCCAGTGGCCAGTCCATAGTTCAAAGTAGGTACATGTGTGCATGAGAACCTGCACAGGGAATGGGCATCCAAAGTTACAAACAGCAAGGCCAGTGGCCAGTCCATAGTTCAAAGGAGGGACATGTGAACATGAGAACCTGCACAGGGAATGGGCATCCAAAGTTACAAACAGCAAGGCCAGTGGCCAGTCCATAGTTCAAAGGAGGGACATGTGTGCATGAGAACCTGCACAGGGAATGGGCATCCAAAGTTACAAACAGCAAGGCCAGTGGCCAGTCCATAGTTCAAAGTAGGTACATGTGTGCATGAGAACCTGCACAGGGAATGGGCATCCAAAGTTACAAACAGCAAGGCCAGTGGCCAGTCCATAGTTCAAAGGAGGGACATGTGAACATGAGAACCTGCACAGGGAATGGGCATCCAAAGTTACAAACAGCAAGGCCAGTGGCCAGTCCATAGTTCAAAGTAGGTACATGTGTGCATGAGAACCTGCACAGGGAATGTGTGACACCGTACACTGGCATGGGAATCACCACAGCTCTGAGGATACAGATGGGCAGTCCAGGCACCGCTGTGGGAGAGATGGCTTTGGGAGGGGGACTTTGCCTCAGACTTGGCTGTCAGTAGAACTGGGAGGTGGCTGATTGTCGTGGACCGTTGGCGGACCAGACCTGGGAGAGAGAGGAGCAGCTGAAGTAGAGGCATCAGTGGCTTTGTGAGCCGGAGGGCTGCTTGGACCGGGTGTCATGGTGGCACGGGGAGGTGGAGAAATGCTGCTGTGAGACACAGTGTGTGAGGGAGAATGTGGAGGGCTGCCTTTCCACTTCTTGGGGATTCGATACTGAAGAATTGTCTTGGTAGGAGTGTGAAGTGGGGTGGGCACAACAGCCTCACTCCCCACCAAAGGTGCTTCAGGTGCAGGTGGTGGCCCTCCCTCTGGTGAACTGCTGGGTCTGGTGGTACGCTTGGCCTGGCCTTGCCTTTTCCCCTCCATCCCCTGTTGACCAGGTGAACCCACCACAGTGCCCTCCTGTCGCAGCTTCACAGGGGTGTGGGTGGGAGTTGAGGTTGTGGGTGAACCTGCCTTAGAGATCCATTTCTGCGGACTCTTTACAGGCACCAGCTTCACAGCAAGCACAGCAACCTTTTGCCTGTCTGTGGGAGCAGGTTTTGGGACAAAAGTGTCCTTGGATTGGACTGATTTAGATGCATGTGAGCCTGAGGCCTGCTTCTTGGCTTGATGCCCCTGAGTGTCACCCGAAGGGCTTTTGGCTTTGCGTTCCTGTGTGACTTCTTTTGTTTTTGGGGATGGTGTCTGCACTCTGGCCCGCTTGGAGTGCTGCTGTGTTGTGCTTCGTGTGGAGTACTTTGAGAATGAGGGCTGTGGTGTGTGGTCACTCTCGTCAGATGTGGCCACTGGCAGGGTGGTTGCCGAAGGGACTGGAGCTGGACCCTGAGCCTGTGCCAGCTGAATGGCTGCCATCACTGTGGAGGACAAAGACTGGACAGTCCTGTGTAGCCCACCCACATCAGAAGGAATGCCCTCCATGAAGGCAACTACCTGTGCCAACTTCTTGTCTTGATCAAGGAAGGCATTAAGTAAAGTAGTCTGACCCACACACAACTGGCGCAAAAGCTCCACTGCCAACACTGAGGGCAGCAGGGGAGACAGGGGCAGGGGCAGCGGTGCCTGGGGGGAAGGACACTCTACCCTTCTGACTGCTGCGGGCACGGGCAGCACTAGTGGAACTAGCCGGAAGGGTGGGCACTGGACGATGTGTGGTGGAAGAAGAGGCATATTTCCCACTCCCTGTGTCCGCCAACATCGAGGAGTCACCGCTGGCGTCAGATGACGTTGAGGTTGGTGTTTCCAGGCGTGATTCTTCAAGGGCACTCCGGTCCCCCTCAGAGGCGCTGGTCACATCAGTGAGCTCATGTGTTGCCGTTGAGCAAGATGCCTCATCCCCTGTGTCCGTACCCTGTCGTTCTGTGCCCTCTGTAGATGCTGCAAGAGACAGAGACGTAGGTTCAGTTTATTGCCATACTCACAAACATCATATGCAACCAAAGCAAACGACTCGAACATGATACCCCCATGTAGCACACCACCCTGTGCGGTCTGCATGTGCAAGCCTCATGCAAAAGTCAGAAGATGCATGAAAACATGCATAGTTGGCATCAATGACCCATGTGACGTTCACACTGCCAAATAGCTGGCCCGTGCCTCCCAGTTACCTGACATCCTGATTCCTGTAAGCATACCTACGTGCCTGTAGGTGAGATAGATGTACATCTCAACATGTTGTCACAGTCACATATGGAATCACTTTAAGGGGACAACACAGATACTGACTCCAGGATGTCCTCATACCATGGCCATGAGCTACTGATGTCCACCATGTTGTGCTTTGAAGGGCAATGACCCTTGCTGTCGGCAGATGTGTAGTTCTCACAATTCCAAAGTCAGACACTGCACACATCGACGTAAGCACACTCAGATGAGGAACACAGCTGTTCACTCCCCGGTGATGTCTATGACACTCATAATGCAGCAGATGGCATGAGGCCACATCTTATCTTGCAATATCACGGGCCATTATTTTAAACACATGAGAAAGTATATGTAGCAAAAATGCATGTCAGCTGCACTCAACACAGAGGCCACTTACAAGCCATTGCATCACTCTGGAAACATCACAGAGCTCAACACTGGCGCAGGGTTGGGATACATGCAGTCACTCACACCGAAAGTCACCCTTCGCAGAATACTCACCCCCAACTTGCTGCTGATGGGCCCTCAAACTTCCATCCAGCTCTGGCTGTGTCACAGCCAAGATGCGGGCCATTAGTGGTGTCATGCTCCTGCGCGACAACCTTCCAGTCTGTGGGAGTAGCCCCAGCGTCATCTCTGCCACATTTTTGCTCATCCGGCAGATGTCATCCCACCTCTTGTGACAGTGTGTGTGCCATCGGTTGCAGACACCCAGAGCACGCACCTTGCGTGCAATGGCCCTCCATAAGGCCTTACGCTGGCGGACTTTGAGCTGCAGGCATGGGACACAAGAAGAGGCAGTTTCAGAGACACTGGGCCATGTTCCACTGTGTCTCAGGAAAGGTGCATGCAAACACTTAGCACAGCTGTACAGAAAGCTTGATCAGAGGCCATACAACATGACGCGTAGTACATTTGCATCAGATAATCGGATTGAAATGCATTTAGGTATGAGGGTGGACATAGGACCTGGCCATCTCACACACATGCAGAATGGCAGCACACAAAGCAATGTGAAGAAGGCCCTCATCTGTGATACAGCATGTGAGGGAGCAAGACATACATCATGTTGCAAATGATGTTTTGGGGAAGACTCACTGTGTCCAACACTACACACCCCTCAATGTCCTTGGCCTGTGAGTGGCTCACTGTGTCGTGGATGTCACATCTAGGGACATGATCTTACATTCTCACACCCTTCTCACAAGGTCTGTCTTGTGCAATCATCAGGCCTAAGATAGCTCATTGAGAAACAGGGTGGCAGACAACACATATATCTCACTCTGTCCATTTACTGATGGGTCCGTGTCAAATTGGGCAGTATCTGTGCAGGCCAGGGGGACTCACACTGAGGTTAAACCTGGCCCATCTGAACAATCACATGCATGTACAATATGAGAGGTCAAACAGTGCCTACACATGCAAGTCAGTACACATTATGAAATCAATGGAAGGAGGATGTTTCAGAAGTACATCACTCTGATGTGTCATAGGCGATTTTCCACCAAGAGTGTCACCCTCAGGAATTTCAATCTTGTGCATAATGCTCACATATCCATGGTGACGATATGAAAAGTGTGCGCACATCCTTCAGTACCCTCTGGACGAAACACATTTGTAATGTCCCAAATGAGCATGTGAAGAGCGAATGGACTCTGACATCCATTAGCACAGGCAATGTTTGTTCTGACTTCCACCTTCCAAACCAGCAGCGTCACTGTATGGCTGCAAAGACACTGCATGTCCCTCCCATCCTTCAATGCAGCCATGGATCTGTGGTAATAAGGCTACACACCCCATTGCCATGAAGTCAGCATGCCAGGCAGTGTATCACACAAACTTGCACTCACAGGCACATACTACAGCAGAGCAACATCATGTGAGCACTTTTTGCACTCTCCCAATTTCACTCTGAAACACTTACCATTACATCAGGAGCACCATATAGCCTCCCGTAGTGTGTAAGCACCTTGTCCACCAGGACCTCCAGCTCCTCTGTGGTGAAGAGACGGGCCCTGATGTTCTCAGTTCTCGCCATCACTGGGTCCAGGAGACAGGAACAGCAGCAGTTGGGGATGAAGAATGGCAGGCAGCAGTGTCTGGATGCAGTGGAAATGTGTGGCTCTCTCACAGACATATATAGCCCCCTGGGGTTGTTTCAGTGGTACTCAGCTGCTGCAATTGGTGTTCCAGGTCAGCTATTTTTCAAATGCAACCAATGACCGGCACGCGGTAGCGGAGCACACCTACCGCGATTTTCAAAAGTGCATTTCACTAGCGCGATTGCGGTTCCCATTGACTGAATGGGCATGGGCAATGGCGGTGTCACACCACGGGGCCCAGGCGGTCGCTACCGCAATTGTGCATCTTACAATTGTATCCAATGACCGGCCCCGCGGTAGCGGAGCACGCCTACTGCGATTTTCAAAAGTGCATTCCACTAGCGCGATTGCGGTTCCCATTGACTGAATGGGCATGGGCAATGGCGGTGTCACACCGCGGGGCCCAGGCAGTCGCTACCGCGATTTGGCATCTTTACATTGGTGCCAATGACCGTGATTGCGGTGGCGGTGCACGCTTAGGGCACCTATGGACACATCATGCTGTAGCAATGGCAATGGGCAGTTCTCATTATTGAACACTCCACACTTACAATGAGTCATGCCACCAGATTGTTAAATTGAATGCTAGTGTGACATTCTACTCACTGATGTCTACACATGCCATGTCAGTGCACTGGAGTACATGCATTGGCATGTAGTCCCTCACATGTCACTGATGATGTTGTTGTGCATGTACACAGATCTGTTGTGTGATGGACTCTCAAATATGGAGACATGTCAATGTGTGAGATGGCTAAGCAACACACAGTAATGATGGACTGACTACTTAATGTGCCTACTTCACTGTGTAGATTGCTGAACTCATGTTGATACTTGATCTTCATGCACACACTGTACTCATTGTGTTGTTCATGTGTGCCCTGTCTGACTCACGCAAGAAGGTGTGGCAGGTACAGCAGCTACGTAGGAGACAGCGGTATTGGTGTTTCAGACATGTGCTGTGTCAAGTACTCTCAGGGCTGGTGACACAAGATGTCAGAATGTCCCATTTCACATTCACATAGTCTGAATCTGTCTCGGGTGCACTCAGTTTGTACATACTGATCACGTGTACAACTACTTGGGGTCAAGTTGTCTCTGCATGTGACTTGTGCTGTAAGCTGGTGTGTCAGGCCAGTCATCGTTGGCGCTGTGTCAGTCAAAATGTTAGATGTTGGACACATCTCATGGGTGAATTGAATTGACAAGTGTCCCCTTTTATCTCATGTAGGAGGCGACCAAATGTGCACCGGCCATTCACCTTGCTGGCGGACATGGAGGATGTGTACATCATCTGTAAGTTCCGGTTGGATCGGCAAAACCTCCAAGACCTATGTGCTCAGTTGGAGCCCCATCTGAGGCCTCGCAGGACATATCCAACTGCTGTGTCACCAACATGTAAGGTGATGGCGCCCTGCATTTCTTCACAACTGGTTTGTTCCAGTACACGGTGGCCAGCGCAGGTGGGATGTCACAGGCAATGTTCAGCATGGTGCTACGGGATGTCCTGTCCGCTATGATGGTATACAAGGACACTTACATCCATTTTCCACGGAGACAGGAATTGGCAGCTGTGAAGGCTGATTTCTATGACGTTGCCCACATCCCTAATGTAGTTGGTGCCATTGACTGCACCCATGTTGGACTGGTTCCGTCACAGGCACGGGAGCACATCTACAGGAATAGGAAGCATTCCCATTCCATTAATGTGCAGGTTGCATGCCAGGCAGATATGATCATCTCACATGTCTGTGTCAGATTCCCTGGCTCAGCCCACGACTCCTACATCCTGCGTAACAACATCATACCACAGATGATGGCAAATCTGCATCCTGACCATGCGTGGCTTGTAGGTGAGTTAGCTGAGTCAAGTATTGTGCTGTATGTGTGACATGCTGTCCGCAGCTACAGTCATTTTACTAAATTGTTCTGTGTATCTGGCACCTAGGTGACTCTGCATATCCCAACCAGCCCTGGTTGCTGAGCCCACTGTGGAATCCCAGGACCCCGGGTGAAGTCCGCTACAATGAGGCCCATGGGAGGACACGTCGTGTGGTGGAGCGTACTTTTGGGCTTCTCAAGTCTCGATTTCGGTGCCTGGACAGGACCGGAGATGCACTGATGTACTCTCCCCAAAAGGTGTGTCAGATCGTGGTAGCATGCTGCATGCTCCACAACCTTGCCCTGCACAAAGAGATCCCCCTGATCCTGGATGATGATGTGCAGCAGATGACCCCGCCTGTAAACCCACACATGTCCAGTGACGAGGATAGTGGAGAGGAGGAAGGTGTCGACCTGCATCAACAGCTCATCAACCGCTACTTCCCTTGAAGGTGAGTGACATTGTACAATGTTGCCATTGTATGCTGTTTTTGTAGTTGTAGGAAATGCCTAGGGGAGCTATGTGACAGCTGCCTGTTGTTGGCTCTGTGCTGAGGGCTGATGTTTCTGGGACAGGGTAGTTATGCACAGCTACATGATGTCTATGTTGATATCGTTGCTCATTGTAATGTGTGCAGGTTTGAGTACCTTGATGACAAGTGTTGTGTAATGGGTGTGATGCCATCAACTGACAAGTGAATGTTGTTCTCTTGTGTTTTCCTAGGTCCCTTCAGCCTCTCAATGCCTCGCAACAATCAGTGCACCTGGTACATTGTAATCTGAGTCAAGATTGTACATCCTGTGATAAACATGGAGCTGACACGAAAACATAGGTGTGCAAAGAGTGTTTATTTACAATAAGTACATGTGACAGGGAAGTGATTATTTGCAAATAGGTGGTAAGTGAATCAATGAGTTGTCAGTGATGGTAGATGAGACAATAGAGTAGTCACCACATTGATGTGGTGACACAGTCCAACAGACGCCTGCCATCAACATGGCAGTGTGGGTAAGGATAGTCAACAAAGTTAATGGGAAGGTGAAGAGAGGTGCTATCATGGCTGGCTCTTTGACTGGCGTTTGGCTGGTGCTTTGCCATGTGATCCTCCCTTGTTTTTCCTTGGACGGCCCCTTGAGCGTTTGGCAAGGGGGGCCTCTGCTGCGGGATCAGAGGTGACTGAGGACACATCCTGTTCCAGCTCACACATCTCTGTGGCCGCAGGTGAGGAGGTGGGACTGTCATCCTGCGGGCCACTGGAGGAAGGTTGAGCTGTCCTTTGGGCCGCAGGCCTGTCCCTCAGGACACCCACAAGCTGGCCCAAGAGGTCCACGATTTGGCCCATGCGCGTGTCTATGGACCTCAGCAGCAGGCGGAGCTCACGCAATTCTTCCAGAGCCTGGCCCGTGTGTCCCTGGGCTTGTTCGTATGCCCCAAGGACTCTGGCGATGTTGGCCAGGGCTTCGGTCCCAGTGTCCTGTTGATTTTGTCGCCCAGTTGCCCTCCCACCTGCCCTGCTGTCCCGGACCTGTGGCATCACCACTCGACGCACCCGCTGACTCTCCCTGCCCTCCTCAGATTGTGGGGTGGTGTGGGTATCCTCTGAGGCAGGGACAGTGTTGCAGGCAGCACTGGTGGTGGTCGTGGTGGTGGTGGTTGTGGTGATGGTGGAGGCCGCACAGGTCGTTACAGCAGTGGTCAGCGCAGTTGTTGTTGCTGAGGTGGTGGTGGTGAGGACAGTGGGGGCCTGTGACCTGCTGCGCCCTGGCAGGCCAGATGGGCCAGCTTCTGTGTCCGCATCTGAGCAATTTAGGGAGTCTGCATCCGGGCGTCCATGTTCCGGGGGGGAGACTGGCTCTGCAGGTTGGTGTTGTCATCTGCAGCAGTCAATTCTTGGTCACCTGTAGAACAGAGAAGAAATGGTCATTGAAGTGCACCCCACAAGCTTGGTGTTAGATGTTTGGATGTTACATGTTATACACCACACAGTTTACATTGAGATCACTTTGTATGGCTGCACGGTACTGAGCATCATGACATGATGTGTAGATACCTACATTACTTGTCCATGGTGTGACATGTCAATAGATACCATGCTCCACGTACAGATTGTGTGATTACAAGGACATGTCATCATCTAACGACTAGCAGCACAGCAACGTTTTGTGAAGCATCTTTGTTGTTTGCTCTGCATGGAAGACCTTCATTCTGGGCATGTACTAGCCATTGTTGTCTCATGCATCCCTCTGTCATATCATGTTCTTTGCTTTATTTTTGAAAATTACCATGCTTGTTTTGTTTTCATATGGGCCTTGATGCTCTGCCACCAATGGCACTTACACATAGCATTCACTGCTTTGCATGATTGTGCCCTGAATTACTTCAACATGTGATTTGGTGAGTCAAACTTTAATTTCTGTGACAGTTACATACGCTAAGCTGTCTGCACACTGGAAGTGGCTATTGGATCTATGCCAAGTTGGGTGGGATGTGAGGGCTGGTGTGGTCATATGGCTCCATGCTTTTTGAGAGGAATGGCAGGGTGCATGCACTGTCTACCTACCTGTTCTGTGACACAATTGAGGGGAATTGCTGACATGTTTCTGGGTGTGGGTGGAGTGCTCCATCTTGCTGAGCTGTGGGAGAAGGGGGCCTGGTGGGATTTGTAGTGCTGGCTTTCCACCCAGAAACACCCCTCCCTGTTAAGATGGCTACCTACCTGTTAGGTGGAGGTGATCAATGCAATGGCTGCCACATGCTTCTGGGTGTGGGGGAGTGCTCCATCTTGCTGAGCTGTGGGACAAGGGGGCCTGGTGGGATTTGTAGTGCTGGCTTTCCACCCACAAACACCCCTCCCTGTTAAGATGGCTACCTACCTGTTAGGTGGAGGTGATCAATGCAATGGCTGCCACATGCTTCTGGGTGTGGGGGAGTGCTCCATCTTGCTCAGCTGTGGGACAAGGGGGCCTGGTGGGAGTTGTAGTGCTGGCTTTCCACCCACAAACACCCCTCCCTGTTAAGATGGCACCTACCTGTTAGGTGGAGGTGATCAATGCAATGGCTGCCACATGCTTCTGGGTGTGGGGGAGTGCTCCATCTTGCTCAGCTGTGGGACAAGGGGGCCTGGTGGGAGTTGTAGTGCTGGCTTTCCACCCATAAACACCCCTCCCTGTTAAGATGGCTACCTACCTGTTAGGTGGAGGTGATCAATGCAATGGCTGCCACATGCTTCTGGGTGTGGGGAGTGCTCCATCTTGCTCAGCTGTGGGACAAGGGGGCCTGGTGGGAGTTGTAGTGCTGGCTTTCCACCCACAAACACCCCTCCCTGTTAAGATGGCTACCTACCTGTTAGGTGGAGGTGATCAATGCAATGGCTGCCACATGCTTCTGGGTGTGGGGGAATGCTCCATCTTGCTGAGCTGTGGGAGAAGGGGGCCTGGTGGGATTTGTAGTGCTGGCTTTCCACCCACAAACACCCCTCCCTGTTAAGATGGACCTACCTGTTAGGTGGAGGTGATCAATGCAATGGCTGCCACATGCTTCTGGGTGTGGGGGAGTGCTCCATCTTGCTCAGCTGTGGGACAAGGGGGCCTGGTGGGAGTTGTAGTGCTGGCTTTCCACCCATAAACACCCCTCCCTGTTAAGATGGCTACCTACCTGTTAGGTGGAGGTGATCAATGCAATGGCTGCCACATGCTTCTGGGTGTGGGGAGTGCTCCATCTTGCTCAGCTGTGGGACAAGGGGGCCTGGTGGGAGTTGTAGTGCTGGCTTTCCACCCACAAACACCCCTCCCTGTTAAGATGGCTACCTACCTGTTAGGTGGAGGTGATCAATGCAATGGCTGCCACATGCTTCTGGGTGTGGGGGAGTGTTCCATCTTGCTGAGCTGTGGGAGAAGGGGCCTGGTGGGATTTGTAGTGCTGGCTTTCCACCCACAAACACCCCTCCCTGTTAAGATGGACCTACCTGTTAGGTGGAGGTGATCAATGCAATGGCTGCCACATGCTTCTGGGTGTTGGGGAGTGCTCCATCTTGCTCAGCTGTGGGACAATGGGGCCTGGTGGGAGTTGTAGTGCTGGCTTTCCACCCATAAACACCCCTCCCTGTTAAGATGGCTACCTACCTGTTAGGTGGAGGTGATCAATGCAATGGCTGCCACATGCTTCTGGGTGTGGGGGAGTGCTCCATCTTGCTCAGCTGTGGGACAAGGGGGCCTGGTGGGAGTTGTAGTGCTGGCTTTCCACCCACAAACACCCCTCCCTGTTAAGATGGCTACCTACCTGTTAGGTGGAGGTGATCAATGCAATGGCTGCCACATGCTTCTGGGTGTGGGGAAGTGCTCCATCTTGCTCAGCTGTGGGACAAGGGGGCCTGGTGGGAGTTGTAGTGCTGGCTTTCCACCCACAAACACCCCTCCCTGTTAAGATGGCTATCTACCTGTTAGGTGGAGGTGATCAATGCAATGGCTGCCACATGCTTCTGGGTGTGGGGGAGTGCTCCATCTTGCTGAGCTGTGGGAGAAGGGGGCCTGGTGGGATTTGTAGTGCTGGCTTTCCACCCACAAACACCCCTCCCTGTTAAGATGGACCTACCTGTTAGGTGGAGGTGATCAATGCAATGGCTGCCACATGCTTCTGGGTGTGGGGGAGTGCTCCATCTTGCTGAGCTGTGGGACAAGGGGGCCTGGTGGGAGTTGTAGTGCTGGCTGCCTGTACACATGCAACCCTGGGAATGTTGCTAGCTACCTTTGGGGTGATTCAGAGGGAGTGAATGTTAGATCTGTGAGACATGTGTTAGGGAGTGTGTGGTGCACATGGATGCATTTGGGCCTAGGAGGTGTAGCTTTGTGGTTGTGCAAGACAGTACATAGCAGTGTGATGGTGAACATTTGTTGTTACTTACCAGCCTCCACTCCCCCGGGTACTCCTGTGAGACTCTCTGGATGCAGTATGGCAAGCACCTTCTCCTCCCATGCGGTGAATGTTCTTGGTAGAATGGGAGGGCCACCGCCAGTCCTCTGAGCCAGCTCATGGTTCTTGTTGTTCCTCTCTTTCACCTTTTTCTTGAGGTCATGCCACCGCTTCACGATCTCATTCTTGGTGCGTGGGACAGTCCCTACTGCATTGACCTTGCGGTCTATCCTTTCCCACATTAGTGTTTTGGTGGCTAATGGTGTCTGTTGGACCATGCTTCCAAACAATTGTGGTTCTACTCTGATTACCTCATCTACCATGACTGACAACTCATTGTCAGTGAATTTGGGCATTTTCTTCTGTGCCATGGTGTGTGGTGTGCAAAGGGGTTGAAAGTGCAGGTGTGAGAGTGGTGGTGGTGATGTAAGTGGTGTGTGTGTGTTGTTGTGCTGGTGAGTTGTGTGGTGGTTTGCCTCTCCTTTGTGCTGTAGGCTTGGTTCCTTCAGTGGTGGAGTATTGCAAAGGATTGTGGTCAGGGAAGGGGCTGGTTTTATACTCAGCTATGTGGGTGTGTCAAATTGGTGTATTGATGTCAGATGTGTTGTGTGGGTTGACCTGGGATTTGTGGTTTTTTAACGTGCCATGGGGATGTGTCAATGGGGTGTATTAGGTTTTTTTGGGGCTGAGTCAAGTTGCTGGGTACACTTGATGGGCATGTTGTGTGTTTTTTTTGGTCGGCCGCTATGATTTTTCCGGAGCGGCCGCGGCGGTGGGTATACGACCGCCCTTCCGCCGGCTCTCCCATTCATCACTGGTTGCGATCGCGGCGATCGGAAACAGCGGATCGTTCCGCTGTCACCTCAATGGTATCCTAATTCCATGTGCGGCCAATCCGCTGACCGTGCGGCAATTTGGGCTTTTTCCGCTGCGAATCCGACCGCCGCGGACGGATTTTCACCTGCTCCGCATGCTATCGGCGGTCTTTCTTGGCATCGTTCCGCCGCAGTCGGATTTTTCTGGCGGTTGATCCTAATCGGACCGCCGGTTTTCCCGCTGTACATGCGGACGGTTGATTCCCGCTACCATGGCACTCCGGGTGCTTTTCCGCCCGACATCATAATCAGCCCCTTAATTGTGAACAACTAAAATAAATACTTTTTTTATGAATAAAAATGTTAACAATAAAAATTCACATACGTCTCCTTTTTTATTTGTAATTTACGTATAAAGTCAGAGAAAATGCTATATAATAAACCATGAAAAATTACTATTCCAACTCCAAACCAATTAAACACAGAGAAAATACTGGATAATAAACCATAAAAAATTACTATTCCAACTTCGAAACAACTAAACTCAGGGAAAGTGCTGGATAATAAACCATAAACAATTACTATTCCAACTCCAAAACAACTAAACACAGGGAAAATGCTGGATAATAAACCATAAAAAATTACTATTCCAACTCCAAAATAACTAAACTCAGGGAAAGTGCTGAATAATAAAATATACAAAATTACTATTCCAACTCCAAAACCAACTAAACTCAGGGAAAGTGCTGGATAATAAACCATGAAAAATTACTATTGCAACTCCAAACCAACCAAGCTCACGGAAAGTGCTGGATAATAAAATGTTAAAAATTATTATTCCAACTCCAAAACCAACTAAACTCAAGGAAAGTGCTGGATAATAAACCATGAAAAATTACTATTACAACTCCAAACCAACTAAACTCAGGGGAAAGTGCTGGATAATGAAATATACAAAATTACTATTCCAACTCCACAACAACTAAACTCAGGGAAAATGCTGGATAATAAAATATGAAAAATGTCTATTGCAACTCCAAACCAACTAAACTCAGGGAAAGTGCTGGGTAATAAACCATAAAAAATTACTATTCCAACTCCAAACCAACTAAACTCAGGGAAGTGCTGGATAATAAAATATACAAAATTACTATTCCAACTCAAAAACCAACTAAACTCAGAGAAAGTGCTGGATAATAAACCATACAAAATTACTATTCCAACTCCAAAACAACAAAACTCAGAGAAACTGTTGGATAATAAACCAATTAAATTTACTATTCCAACTCCAAACAAACTAAAATCAATGAAAATGCTGTATAATAAACAAATTAAAATTAATATTCCAACTCCAAAACAACTAAACTCAGGGAAGGTGCTGGATAATATACAAAATAAAATTACTATTCAAACTCCAAAACAAATAAACTCAGGGAAAGTGCTAGGTAATGTAAAAATTATTAAAAATATTAAAATTATCAATTTTCAAAACTATGAAAAAAACATACATTTATAAAAATGTAAAAATATTTATAAAATGTAAACATTTAACACAAACATTTTCAAAATATTAAGAACATTAAATAATAACCAAAAAAATTATAAAAAACGGCATATTACAAATCAAAATCTTTCAAAAATTTTAAAAATTAAAAACAAAATTGTTTTCACTTTTCTATCCAAAATAAAATACCTTTAAATATTTAATTCCACATTTTCCTAGATTTTTTCTAAGTATTTAAATTTCTAAATTTTTACAAATGGCACAAAACGTTATTAATATTTCATACATTTGTAAAACAAACACAATAAAAAATAATATATACATAAAAATAAACATATAATTTTAATTATATATTTTTGTTTAAATATTTTTTTTTTTAATTAAAATAATTTAAATAATTTTTATATTTTTTTACATGAAAATATTTAGACCTCTAAAAAAATACCATAAAATATTTTTTACATTTTAAATTTTAAATTTATAATTTAGGAAATGTTTTAAAGTTTTTCATTAATATATTTTCTTAAAAATTTGAAAGATTACTTTAAACCCTTATCCCCTATAAACTCAACATCCCGCTCCTAAAATTGTACATAAAATTTAAAAAATAAATAATAGTTTAAACAAATATTTTTAAATTACTCCCCACCCTTTTCCACTATAAACCCAACATCCCGCTCCTAAAAATAAGTGATAATACAGTAAAAACAAACACTTTAACATTAAAAAATAAATGTATATATATATATAAAATAAATACTACTAAAATATTAAAAAGAGATTTTAAAAATAAAAAAATAAAAAATAGTCGATATTACGTACAACAATATTTTTTGCATCGCTATTTTCTAAATCGATATTTCAAAATTGCACAAAAATCGATATTTTTAACAACGATAAAACTTACCTCAATATTTTACACCCTCGATATTCTTGACTCGATATTCATGCCACTTGATATTTCTCCATCGATATTCTGACTGTTCACCCATTCCAGTACCTAGGGGTCCAAATTTACCAGGAGATGCAACATACTGCATTGGGAAAGATAACAAAGACAATTAGGTGCCCAGGAGTTCTATTGAATTCAGAACGAAAGTTGCCTATCACATTTATGGGCAGGTTAGCTTTAAAAAAGATGGTAATGTTCCTGGGATTTTTACATGGCTTTGGTAATCAGCCAATATCAATTATAATGAACCAGATGGCTTGCCATTGTCGCTTATCTGGAACAAAGACCAGCAAGCAGTGGCATTATGTGTGAAAAGGCTACCCATGCCAGAAAGGAAACTGGGGGTTCCGACAATGAACTCTATTACACAGCAGTTAAACTACAATAATAAACTGCATTTAATGGCAAACCAAATTTCACTCAAAGCAACAATTCCATATGTATATTCGTCTTTTCTAATGAAAATATGTTTTGGCTCCCTCTCTAATTAATGCAAACCTCGACCTGGGTCTGAACTGAGGGCCAGATTTATCAAGGGCTTGTGTTGTTCTTGCGTCACTTAAAGCGACACGAGGCAACTCAAGCCCTTAAGTCAAATGTACTATGCCACGCAGAGCTACCTTGCATGGCCCTGCATGGCATTGTAAATCTGGAGTAACACAAGGCAGCGCAAGTCGCTTCCTTGAGTTACTCTGCGTTAGGAAGGCATTTCATGGGTGGAGCTTGGGTGTTCCCACCCATGATTTTTCATGTAATCCCATATTTACTAACCCTAGGAAACCTGGAAATGCGTCAAAATGCTATACCTTCCTTAGTGAGGCATAACGAGGAGAAATATGTTTATTTTTCCTCGTTATTTCCTCTTTCTATGTGTGCTGCATTCTGCAGCACACATAGAAATAGAAAAATGCCTCTAAGGAATTTTTTTGTGCAGGAAGGCTTCCCTTTCTGCACAAAAACAATCCTGCCTGTAACACTGGCACCCTTGCACCATGGTGCAAGGGTGCCTGCATTGACACTTGACAGCCACAAGTGCGCCAGAGCAGAGACAGCAGGAATGCACCATTTGTTACTAATTTGGTGCATTCCTGCTATCTCCATTTGACGTAGCACAGCAAGTTGACTTGCTGCGTTGCGCTGAGCCAAATGTTGATAAACCTAGCCCTCAGTCTCTAATCTGAAGACATTATATTAAAAATCAGAGTTCATGTGTCATATTGATCCATGCCATTGTTTCACAGCATGTATGTGGATGTTTCTAAGATCCCCAAACTTCTCTAATTACTACAAATGTCGACCACGATATATACTGTCTTTACAAATGTTACATACTCACTCACTGCAGCTATAACAACTTGAAAAAGTAGGAGAAGCAGGACTGCCGAAAAGTTCAGAGCAGCTTTTGGCAACTGGGAATATATATTTGAGAAGCAGAATATCAATATTCTGAACCCATCTTGTGTATTAACTTTGTGAGACAATCTCGAGTAGCCTCTTACCCTATTGTAGAATGCATATGTTCTCAATACACTCAGAAAGAAATATAAGCTTAAGGCACCAGTTACTCCAGAGATGTGTTCTCCCATCAAACACACTGGTAAACAATGGTGTTCTACACTATGTTAAAAAGGAAACCAAAGGTGTGTAGCCCTTATAGAGTTTCCATACGTGGAGCTCCTACTAAATTATCCAAAATCAAATTTCCCCCTGTCAACTATATGTTAACATATGAAAACTTAAAATATGCGCAACCTGCAAAAGACTCATCACTTGAAGGTTGATAAATGTCATTGTCTCTTTTTATATTTATAAAAAAAAGTAGTACAACATTGAATGTATGTATTCCTAAAGGTGCACAAAACTTTTTTTTTGGATGAAGTCAAGTTTTCACATCCCTCCCAAATAGATTTTTTTCAGGAGAAAACTCCACAGACGGAAATTGCTGATGCCTTGCATGGCACTTCCGCGTTTTGCTTACTCTGATGAGGTTTTCACCACCTCATCAGAGTAAGCAGTCCTTATGTGCAAGGGTTAATCCTAGACCAATGGAAAATATTGCATAGTAATTAGAATCAATGTTCAAGTATATGAAGGACCAAAGTCTTAGGCCCTGATTCTGAGTGTCGGTGGTATTTATCACACATGATAAATAACAATACCACGGGGTATGTTATTTATCGAGTGTGACAAATAGCAACTATAATAAGTTGTTGGGGAGTAACATGCATATTTGGTGTCCAATGCACCAGAATCCGCATGATATGGTAAATATTGTATGGTTTTCCCTTGTTTGACCTGCCAAAATTCAACAAAGGTTGAGTTATTTAACGCATTCAATAATTGTGGAATGCATTAAATTACTAATGTTAGAAATGGGATCCCTGGTCGGATGAGGTATGCACCCAGGCCAGGCCGGAACCACCACTCTAGTCAGGGTAAGCTGGATACACACTGAAAGATAACCTGTGCTCACCCTCTGGTAGCTTGGCACAGAGCAATCAGGCTTAGCTAAAGAGGCAATGTGCAAAGTATTTGTGCAAAACACTCTCATAGTAACACAATGAATACACCACAAAAAGACTTCACAAAGGTTTAGAACAATACATTATTATATTCTGAAACAAGACCAAAATGACAAAAATCCAATGTTTAGAAGTTGAGATTTTGAATTTTAAAGGAATAAATGCAGTAAAGCGCTTAGAAGCACGTAGCACTAAAAAGGTTACTTTAAGTCACGCTGAACCGGGGCAAAGTCAAAGTTCGGGCTGACCGCAATGGAGCGCCAGCCGGCTACAGGGCCCACAAAGGCCCGGTGAACAAAGTACCTTTCCTGGTCGCAAACAGCGAGATGCGTCAATGTCAAGGTTGCAGGTGCAGAATATGTCAATCTTCTCCATACAGTGAAGGCAAAGCGTCAGTTCCGAAGACGGGTGCCAGAGTCGAGAGGCATCAAGCAATGCGCCGGATTCTTCCATGCAACCGAGGGGTTGCGTCGATCTCACCAAGCTGCAGGGGCGGCAATACGCTGTTTGATGCGTCGATCTCTGGAGGCAAAGCGCTGGTTCTGTGGTGCACCATCGATTTTACTCCCGCAACCGGGTTGATGCGCTGGTTCTGCTACACGCACACAGGAGATGCACCGAAATCTGTGTTGCAAATATATGGCCCACTTCCAGTGAGCCAGGCACAGGAGCAGGGGTAGAGACTTTGGTATCCCTGAGTCTCATGCAACAGGAAGCAAGCCAACAAGCCCTTGGAGATCACTTGGAAGAAGGCAGAGTCCAGCTCTCCTTTAGCAGAGTCAGAGAGCAGCAGGCAGCAGGGCAACAAACAGAAAAGCAGGCCTTCCAGATCAGCAGTCCAGTTGAGTCCTTTAAGAAGCACAGTAGTTCTTCTGACAAAGCTTTAGTTACAAGTCCAGTAGTGTCTGATTTTAGAGGGTCAGAGACTCAGTACTTATACCCAAAAGTGCCTTTGATGTGGAAGTGACTTCAAAGCAGCTCTCTGAAGTGCATAAGTATCCCTTTCAACCCAGACCTGTCTGCCAGGCTATCTGTGGGGGGTAATCAGTCCTTTGTGTGAGGAAAGGACACAGCCTATTCAAGTGAAGGGTCTGCCCCTCCCTTCTATCCTACCCAGGCAAGGCCATCAGAATGCAGATGTATGTAGATGGGTACTCAGACACACCTATCATTTCTGTGTTGTGGCTGTCTAGAAGGAATGCACAAAGTGCAGCTGTCACCCACCCCAGATGTGTATTGAAGGCAGGCTGTCAGGCACAGAGTTATAAGCACAGAGAAATGTCCACTTTCTAAAAGCGGAATTTCTAAAATAGCAATGACAAATCCAACTTTACCAGTGAGGAGGATTTGTCAGTACAATTCCAAGCATATGAAACATGAAAAAGCTACTCCACTCTTATCAGGAATTACTGCTTAAAAGTGTATTAAGGAATTTCCAATGCTAACCTATGAGAGGAGTAGGCGTCACAGAAGTGAAAAACGAAATAGGCTGTTTGTCACTACCAGAACTTGCAAAACATACCAGTACATGTCCTACCATTCATTTATACAGCACCCTGCCCTTACGGCTACCTAGGGCCTACCTAAGAGGTGACTTATGAGTAATTAAAGGGGAGTTTCAAGCTTTGCAAGTAGTTTTAAATGCCTTGTCGAAGTGGCAGTAAACTGCACACACAGGCACTCCAATGGCAGGTCTGAGACAGGTTTGAAAGGCTATTTATGTGGGTGGCACAATCAGTGCTGCAGCCGCACTAGTAGCATTTGACTTACAGGTCCTGGGTATATGTTATACCACTTTACAAGGGACTTACTAGTAAGTCAAATATGCCAATCAGGTATACACCAAGTCACCATGTTTAGGGACAAAGCACATGCACTTTAGCACTGGTCAGCTGTGATAAAGTAGTCAGAGTCCTAAGGCCAACAAAAAGAGTTCAGCAAAAAGAGGAGGAGGAAGGCAAAAGGTTTGGGCTGACCCTTCCGAGAGGACCATTTTCCAATGCATAACAACTGGTAATTCCAACCTGTGTGTAAACAGGGGTTAACGCACAGGTCGGAATTAACCACCCAACTGATAATCAGGACCCTAATATCATACCGATTTATAGTGAGACAATGCCCTCATGAGTTAACACTATGTTCAGTCCGTTCTTCTTCAAAGTGAGAAGTGATTACCTGACTGTACACTGCTTCTGTATGAGCTGCTTTCCTTTGCCTAAAACATGGGACAGTATGAAGTGGTCCTATTGCTTTGGTAACTTCTTATTGCATACAACTCATATGTATATTGCCATGTTGTGTCTGGAGGTCACTTTAAGTTTCATCCTTTGTTTTCACTTCCTTTGAATATCTATTTGTTTTATACATTGCTAATGCAATGGCTGTCTGTTTTACTAGGATACTAGAAATCCATTTGCCCTATCTTGTGATATGTTGCTTTCATGTTACAGAAACAATTCAGATCTATTGGAAACACAATGTTATTTTTAAACATCTATTTATGAATCAGAGAAATTGAAATCTGTTTAATTTTTTCCACTATTAATTTAAGTAAAACTTGTGTTTGCTAATGGTTGTTCAATGCACCCTCAAAAGACGTACGCACCTGTTAATTGTTTATTTTTATTTTGTGACTTCTAGCTTGTTTGCCTTCTAATGGTTGCAACTTCGCTACAGTGATTAGTTAAACAATACATCCCTGCTTCGAATTATTTGCTTCTTTCGACTTGACCAGGATTGTGAATAATTCTTTTGAAATAACCTAGTCCTAGACTGCTACACTATGTTAACAAGCTACAAAAAGGCTAATAGCAAAAAGTGTCTAGGACACGTACTATGGGGGTGATTACGATGGCGGAAAGACTTAAGTCCGTCCGCCATCGTCCCGGGAACTGGGACCGGCCGCCTATATGGTGGCGGTCCCGCACATGTAATTACAATGCGACCGCCACTGTGGCGGTCACATTGTGCATGTTTACCATTGCGGCGGGTGCTGATAAAAATGCATGTTGTGCATTTCCCTGCACTATGTGGCAGGGACCACGCGGTGCCTGCCACCTGGTGTAGGGAACTGTCGGGGGCACTGTAGGTGCCCCCCAAGTGCACAAGTTACATGCCCTTGCAAAAGGGGGGCCGGCAACGGGCCCCCAAAGTACATCCCGGCCAGCCTTTGAATGCTGGTTGAACCGCCATACACAGGCTGGCGGGGATGCAGCATCCAAATCTGGCGGACGGCACCTGCTAGGCACTGCCACCATTTTGTGGATGCAGGGTGGGTCCGACAGGCAATCGTAACGATTGCCTGTGTTGGACCCGTGGCGGACGGGCTTTCTGTTCGCCAGCACACCACCCCCCATCCTAATCTGGCAGGCGGAGAATGGCCGCATGATGGCGGTGAACACACCACCGGCAGGCTGCCGGTGGCGGGTTCACCGCCATTATAATAACCATCATAATAACCTCTTATGACGTAATCATGTCTAGTGGTAAAGACAGAAAGAAGACTCTGTAACTGCATGAAGACACCTACCAGCAAAGCGCATTTTGTTCCATAATGACATAATAGTGTCTAATAGTAAAGGTAGATAAAGGAATTTAAGCCCCTGATTATGAGTTAGGAGTAGTGGTAATTACAGCATGCTGGGGTAAACTGCATGAATTCACTGAATCAACTGTTCACATGTTAAAAACTGCTTGTTATATCTATCTTATGTGCTAAATACCATATGTCTGTGGTCCTCGTGCACTATTTATCACATGTGATTTTACAAAACGTGATATTTTACAACATGCGATAAATAAGACATGTGGTAAATACTGATTGAGAGGGGTGAAAACCCTTCTCAAGCAATAAGCACAATCCTGTCAGTGTGAACCACAAAAGTCACTATATTAACCTGTGCATAACCCTGTGGTAGCTTGGCACAAAAGTAGTTAGGCTTAACTTAGAGGCAATGTGTAAAGTATTCATGCAGTACACAAACGGTAATAGAGTGAACATAAACACAAGAAAAATCCCAAACAAATTTAGTAAATTAGAGTACATTTTAATAAATAAAATGAAACCAGAATGACAAAACTCCAATCAGTATAACCAGAGATATGCAATTTCAAAGTTTTAGGTAAATATCGTGCCTAAAAGCACAAAGCACCACTCGCAGTCACCTGGTCATGCTAGACCAGAGAAAGTCACAAGTTCAGGCCAACCGCAAAGGAGTGTGGGCTGTATACAAGGACCAGTTAGACCCACTGAAAAAGTAACCTTTTCAAAGTCCAGTGCGAAGAGTCCAGTTTGTGCTAGAGGAGGCCCAGAGGAGCAGGCACAGTGTTGCGGATGGTCGGGGCTGGCAATCAATCAATCAGGTCATACTTGTATAGGGTTGGCTTATCACCCAAGAGGGTATACAGGTGCTGTGCTGCTGGTATCAGTCAAAGAGCTAGGTCTTGAGTCACTTCCCGAAGTGGGTCAGAGAGGGTGTGGTTCAGAGGTGGAGGGCGTTGCAGGCTTTGGTAGCAAGGTGGGAGAAGGAGCGCCTCTGGAATGGCAATGGCGGATGCGTGGTATCTGGGCGAGGATGAAGTGTACGTAGCAGAGATTCCTGTGAGGTTGGTGGAAATGCAGGCGGTGGTTCATGTAGGTGGGTCCTTGGTCATGGAGGGCTTGTGGGCATGGGTCAGAAGCTTAAATTGGCATCTGTTCTGGATGGAGAGCCAGTGAAGCTCCTTCAAGTTCTGGATGATGTGGGTCCTCTTGGGCAGGTTGAGGATCAGTCTGGCAGCTGCATTCTGGATCATTTGGAGTCTCTGCATGAGTTTGGTAGTGGTGCCTGCATACAGTGCATTGCCGTAGTCCAGTTGGCTGGTGATGAGAACCTGTGTCACGGTTTTCCTGGTGCTGATGGGGAGCCACTTAAAAACTTTGCAGAGCATGCGGCGCGTGTGGAAGCAGGCTGAGGAGATGGCATTTACCTGATATTTCATGGAGAGTTTGCTGTCCAGGATGATGCCGAGGTTACGGGCATGGTCTTTCGGCTTGGGGGTGGGTCTGAGGTCCGCCGGGTACCAGGAGTCATTTCAGAGGGCGTTGTGTCTGCCGAAGATCAAAACTTAAGTTTTGTCCATGATGAGCTTATGGCAGTTGTTCTTCATCGAGGCAGAAACATTCTTTATACAGTTGGTCTTCGTCAAGGTGGGGTCCGCTGAGAGCGAGAGGATAAGCTGAGTATCGTCCACATGGAAAATGATGCTAATGTTGTGCAATCTGATGATGTCTGTGAGTGATGTCATGTAGATGTTAAAGAGGCTAGGACTGAGGGATGAGCCTTGGGATCCTCCCAGATGGTGTGCTTGGGTTGTGAGGTGAAGGGAGGGAGGTGGACTCTCTGGGTGCATCCCATGAGAAAGGATGCCATCCATCTGAGCGCATTTTCTGTGCGTCCAATCTAGTATAGTCAATCGATGAGGTTTTGGTGGGAAACAGTGTCGAAGGGCACGGAGAGGTCAAGCAGGATCAGGGCAGCTGACCCTCCTCTGTCGAGTTGGGTGCGGATGCCATCTGTTGCAGCGATCAGGCCTGTTTCGGGTTGTGGTTGGCTCTGAAACCTGATTGGGAAGGATCCAGAAGGCTGTTTCTCTCCAGGTGTATGGTGAGTTTTAGGTTGATGGCCTACTCCAGGACTTTGGCACGGTACAGGAGCAGAGAGATGGGGCGGTAGTTCTGGAGCTGGCTGGGGCCTTCCGAAGGTTTCTTGAGGAGAGGTCTCACTTTCGCATGTTTCCAGGCATCGGGAAAGGTGGCTGTGGTTATGGAGGTATTGAGGATGGTGGTGAGCTGGTTGCTGATCTCATCTCTTCCGAGGTTGAAAAGCCGGTGGGGCAATGGGTCGATGGGTGGTCCCAAGTGGATGAAGTTCATAATAGTGATTGTGTTTGGTGTGCTGAGTGGGTCCCATGTGGTGAGAGGGTGGTTGGCAGTGGTGGTCAATGGGATGCTGAGGAGGTCAGAGGGTTGGAGATCGGAGTTTCTATAGATGGATGCTATCTTCTTGTGGAAGTGATCGGCAAGGGCGTCGCAGAGTTCCTGGGAGGAGGGGATCGAGTTTTCGGTGGCTCACGGGCAGGTGAACTCTCTGACAATGGCAAAGAGTTCCTTGGTTTGGTTTGCCAGCTGGTCTCGATCCGTTGGGTCAGGGCCTCCTTTTTTGTGGCTTTGGGCAGGCAGTGATAGTTGTTTCAGGGCTGATTTGAAGAGGGCTTGGTTGGTGTGATTCCTGCATGTGCGCCATCTTCTTTCCAGTTGTTTGCACCTGTGCTTCGACCTGCTGAATTCTGGAGTGTATCAGCTGGCTCGTTTGGTAGGTCTGTACATTTTGGAAGGTTTGGGGGGAGCTACTCGGTCGGCAGTGCTGATGATCCAGGCATTGAAGTTCTCTACTGCCTTGTCCAGGTTGAAGGTGACGTTGGGCTGTGTGATGCTGAGGGCGTTGGTCCATTGTTGCTGAGTGACCTTGGTCTAGCTGCAGTAGGGGGCACTTTAGTGGTTGGGGGTGGTGCGGAGAGGTCCGGTGAGGATGAAATGTATGATGGAGTGATCCCACCAGGTGAGTTCAGAGGTGTGGCTATATCTGATTCTGTTGCTGGACGTGAAGATGGGGTCCAGCGCGTGTCCTGCTTTGTGCATGGGATCAGTGACCAACTGCTTTAGGCCAATGTTGTCAATCTTTCCAGAAGGTCGATGGAGTTGGTGTCAGTGGAGTCATCAAGGTGGAAGTTGAGGTCTCCCAGGAAGACTTAGTGCCTCATTACGATGGCGGACGGACTTTAGTCCGTCCACCATCGATACGGATTTGGGACCGGCCGCCTATGAGGCGGCCTCCCGACAATCCTAATCCTGATGTGACCGCCACCAAGGTGGTCCCCTCACCTATATTTTTTGCATTGTTGCGGGGATGCGGTCAGCCTGCGGTGCCTGCCACATGGGGCAGAGATATGTAGGGGGCACCACAGGTGCCCCCCAGGGTACATGTCCCTGCACCTGGGATTGAGGGGGGCCTGCTACAGGCCCCCAAATCTGTTTCTGCCATTCGCTTTGCGGCAGGTTGTCCTCCGCAAAACGAACGGAGGAAAGTGATATCATAATCCCTGTGGCGGTACCTGCAAGGCACCTCCGCAATGTTAGGCAATGTTTTCGTTCAGACAGGCGGTCGTAAAAGGACCGCCAGTCGGAACAGTGGCGGGCAGTCTTTACGGCCGCCACGCTTAACCAACGATTCCCCCCGCTTTCATAATATGGTGGGGGGAAAACAGCAGTACGATGGCGGAGGGCCCACCACCGACCGGCTGGCGGTGACGGACCCTCCGCATCGTAATGAGCCCCTTAGTGTTCGGAATTGATGGCCAGCGGGGTGATGAACTCAGCGATGGCCTCGATGAGGCTGGTTCGTAGTCCTGGCGGTCTGTATATGAGGGTGCTTTTGATGGTGGTTTTGTCGCCGGTGCAAAGCTGGAAGTTAATGTGCTCCATGATCGGTGTGGTTTTGTCATCAGTGATGGTGCAGGTGGTCGATTCTTTGTGTACAGTGGTGAGGCCACCTCCATTTCTGTTGTTGCAGTAGTGGTGTTTCATCTTGTAGCCGATGGGTGTTGCTGTGGCGATGTCCGGGTCAGATGCAGGGGTGAGCCAGGTCTCTGTAATGAAAGTCTCGTCAGGGGCGCTGGTGGCGATGGTGTCCCAGACTTCGGTAACGTGTTTACAGAGTGATCTGGCGTTGATCAGGCGGCAGCTGAGTTGTGCTGAAGAGGTCTCGGCAGTTGAGTGTGGAGCTGGTTACTTTGATCGTGGTCAGTGTTGGGGTTGAGGTGAACTGGCAGCGAATGCAGGTGAAAGGTCCCGCTGGGAAGAGAGGTGATACGAGGCAGCCATTCGTGTTAAGTCCAGGGCCCGGAAGTCTGCGGCGGAGTATCTGTGGGAGTATGGAAGGCCAGGGTTCCTGGCACTAGGAGTGGTCCAGAAGCATATGGGCGCAGATGGGCTCACCTTTGGCATGCCAGCAGCACGCCCACTGCACGCAGCTGCACAGAGGCCTCCATAAGTAGTCCTGGGAGGTGGGAGGGGCAGGCAGGGAGGCGGAAGGGAGGCAATCGGAAAAACGGTGGGAGCAGGAAAAATGGCGGGAGTGGGCAAGGCCAGGAACAGGGGAAAGTACAAGGGAGCTAAAATGCAGTGTCACAATAAGTGCACATCTAAGGTTGCCAGTCACCGCTGGCAATCGCTGTAGCGCAAAGAGTCAGGTTCACTGGAGTTTCGCATTGCCGGTACTCACAGGTGGCAGAGTCTTGACACAGACGGGTCTGTTCACGGTCTTGAAGAGCCCAAAACTTCAGGATTTCTCCTTTATTTACAAAGAAGTGCACTCTGGTGCCAGCCAAGGGTTCAGGACCTGGGAGGCACCTCTTGGGATCAGGAAATCACTCTAGCAATGGCCAGCAGGGCTCAGGCAGATCCAATTACAGGTCCAGTTGCAGAAGGTCAGCTGAGCAGTGGCAGGGAGGTCTCTGGAGCTTGTTGTGTCCCTGTAGCTCAGAATAGGAGGTCAGTCAACTGACCCTTGGAGTCACTTCTGTTAGCTTGGGATGAAGGAAGTAGGTCCAGTCTGACTTCACAGGGAGCAGGGCAGTCCTCAAGCAGCAGAGCAGTCCTCTGGAGAACAATGCAGGCCTCAAGCAGCAGTGCAGTCCTCTGGTAGCTGCAGGGCAGTCCTCTGAGAAACAAAGCAGGCCTTAAGCAGCAGGGCAGTCCTCGGGGTGACAAGGCAGTCCTTCTTCTGTAGTCCACAGGTCCAGGAGTGTACTGAAGAGGTGGTTCGGGTGATCCACTATTTATACCTGGTGCTAGTCTTTGAAGTGGGGTGACTCCTGGTTACCCCCACAGCTGGTTCTGGAAAGCCCATTCCTTCCCCTGCCACGGCTCCAAGTAGTCGAGGGTGACAGAAGACTGGTGTCACGTTCCTTTTTGAGGGTGCTTGAGGCAGCCCTTTGAAATTTAAGTGGGGCAGCGAAGAGTAGCCCCATCCATCTGGTCAGGATGGCCGATCCTGCCAGCACCTAATCCCCCTTTGTCTCACTGTCTGGAAGGAATACACAAAGGCCAATTTTCAAGCTATTCACAGTCATGTGACCCAGGACACAGGGTGTAGGCACCAAATGGTTAGGAAAAGAAAATGCCAAATTTCTAAAAGGGGCATTTTTAGAATTGTAATTTAAAATCCGACTTTACCATTAATGAGGAGTTTCAATTACAATTACTTTGAGTCCAAACTCTACATTCCTACCTGTTCCCAATCATATGTTAGCACTTAATAAATGTAATAAGTAATCCAATGTTAACCAAAGGGAGAAATAGACCTTGCAGTAGTGGAAAACGAATTTTAAGAGTTTTTCTCTACCAGGACGTGTAACATTTAAAAACAGATGTCCTACCTTTTAAATGCAATGCACCCTGCTCTGTGGGCTTATTAGGGCCTACCTTAGGGGTGACGTGTTTTAAAAAGGAAGATTTAGGCCTGGCAAGAAGTTTAGTTTGGCAGGTTGATTTAGCAGTTTAAAAACTGCACTATAGGCTGCAATGGCGGGCCTGAGACATGTTTTTAAGGGCTACTTAAGTGGGTGGCGCAATGAGTGCTTCAGGCCCACTAGTAGCATTTACTTTTCAGGCCCAAGGTACATGTAGTACCATATACTAGGGACTTATAAGTTAGCTAAATATGCCAATCAGGTGTAAGCCTATTGTACCATGTATTAGGGAGAGTGCCCAGCACTTTAGCACTGGTTAGCAATGGTAATGTGCACAGAATCCTAACGCCAACAAAAACAAAATTCAGAAAACAGGAGGGGTGATAGCAAAATGTTTAGGGAAAGACCACACCAAGGATGACAGGTCTAAGAATAACACCAATTACAAAGATATCGCCGTTGAAACCCAATAGAAAATACATACTTAAAATACCTCTAGTCAAAATTAGGTGGTATAAATTCCTGAAAGTGTAGGAAATGAAAGAAAACCTGTAAAACAATACTAAAAATTAAGACCAACACAATATTGCACAAAACACAGTACTTGCACTGTTTGAGCTATAAAAATAAAATCACACAAACACCTGCACCCAGGACCAGACATGTATAAACAGCCATGGACAGGTGAGGTTCTTACAGGTTCGTTGAAACAGCTCACACCTCCATTCCACACTACAACACCATGAATACTGCACTGCTAGACCACTAGATCATATATTGCAAGACCCACGCTCAGCTACAATAAACCATGCAACATGAGGATGAGAACCAGGCCACCAATCAATGACCGCAAATGGTGAAGCTATGCAGGATGACAGCCAGGAATGACAGAGTTAGGGACCCATATACTTAAGTCCGTTTGAGATCCAAAGGATATACAGGCTCGATTTGGGCATCATATAGAATATATTTTTATCATTATGTATACCCTTGAGCCCAACATAGAGATCTACTGTCATCTACCCCTCCTTAAAATGCTAGCAGCTTTAGAATTCTTTGCAACAGGCACCACACAACAGACAGTATGATTGGTGCATAGCATTTCTGAGTCAACCTTTAGCATAATACTCTACTAAGTGATGTATACTTTGAAGAGAGTAAGTGGACAGCATGTACAGCTCCTCTTGACACCCACAAAGCCAATAAACAAAGAAAATATTTGTGATACAGCAGGATATACTGACATCATAGGGCCAATTGACTACACTCATGTACACCAGGTGACCTTACTTAAACAGGAAGACAAAAGAGGTACGGTGTTCCTGGGTGGCAAGTTGGCCACCTGGTTAGTACTCAGAGTGGTGGGGAGGTGGGAAATACCTCCTTTCGGAACTAGGACCCTCACACACCCAGCCCGCTAGGTGTCATGCTTCATACTATGGGTCTGCTCCTCATCGAGCCGGCGCTGCATTGCTCGACGGGCACCCATAAAGGGGCTCTTTATCGGAGATCTTTTGTTCCTTGCCGTATAGGTGCCGTGGGTGTGAGGGGCCTGGTAAGATGTAGATGTGGTGTGTGGGTTAAAACAGGTAAGGGAATACTCTATAATTATTTTTATTCTGGAGAGGTCACAACCTGATTAAAAAGTAAAAGAAGAAGGAGGGCGGCTATTTTGTTTTAATCTGACAAAAATTACGCTCTACCCCTTAGTGGTCAACATGTTTCTCGCCTATAAAATGTCTCTAATAGATCAGTTGGCGATTCCTCAGGACCTAGTGACTAAATAAAAACTATCTACAGTGTGTGGTGTGGTTCTACATACCACTTCTTCTCTCGGTAGGACGTTGCCCCGGAGAAAAGCAGCCAACTTAGAGTACAAACAAAAAGGATCAAAAAACCAAATGGAAATATTGGTACATGGTCCTATTGATTCAAGTGGGTGTGTTTCACCGTACACAACCTCTTTGAATCTATACAAGTGATAAAAACAACGTGATTTCATGCATATCACATTCTACGTGTGCCTTCATTTGTATTTAGAATATAAAACCTCTGTGTAACCAGTTAGAGTAATTGGACAACATGGTGAGTGAGTATCAGCTCACCTCTTAAGGATTCAAGTGCTGCTTCATCAGACCGCAGCGGAGTATGTGGACACTCAACGTAGTGTCGCTGTTTATTAAAAGGAAAAAAAAACCAAACAACAAAATATGTTGGGTGTGGGCTTGTAGGCACAACGTTTAGTTGCTAAGGCCATGACTCTAGAGCATTAAAAGTGAAAGTGGTCATGGTTCAGGTTAAAGTAAGCCCAAAGTCGTGAAATTGGTATCATTGACAAGGTTTTTCAACAGACTCAAAAGTGCCCCAGACCTGCCTGCGTAGCTGCTGGCGCCTTCACCATGCGCTCCGACATTATGCCAATCGTGCGATGTGTTAAGAGCGCCTACAGCGCCCAAGCTATGTCTTAGTGCAGAGCTCTACAGAACATCAGAGTCAGCGTACCCTTCCCAGAGACCAGCGGTAACTTGTCAGCAATTCCCAGCACCTCTTACCTTTCTTAAAAGCTTGTGACCAGGCATAGTCTCAACGTGTAATCCGTACTCACCTGCTCCCGCTCAGAGCAGTCCGGCTCACCTACTTCTATTTTGCCTTCCCCCAAATCCTCTGACATACCAGTTATCATGGATGACAATCCCGGACTTAGCTTTGATGATGCAATGGCTGCAGAAATTCTCAGGAATACACCATCTATCCTGGGAGGTGAAGGTTCATCAGCCTCTGGATCACCATCTGAGGACTGGACCTCCCTTACCAATATGAAAAGAGACTGGGTGAAAATAACGCTCCACGGTGCAATAATGACGGAGTACTTGAGGGCCAATATTGCACCAAACGGCCTAATAGTTAAGAACTTCCCTAGACTTTTCCTGGATGACGCTGTCTTTAAAAGTGAATGGTCCCTGGTAGCATGGAAATGCACCAGGGACTTACTTATCCTCATTATTAATTCAGCAAAGAGGATAGCTGATGCCCTCCTTATTAGAATACAGGTTGCTGAAGGGGCCATAAAGACTACATTACATGGCACTGTATTTAAAACCAAATTGACAGAACTCAACCATGAGATTGCTGAGCACAAGGAATTTCTGATGAAGCAGAAGGTTAGCAAGCTTCAGAAGGATATAAGCAGATTTAACAAAGAAAAAATATACCCCTATCTGAAAGCAGACTATACCAACAGCAAAACTAGCTACTCTTCTGATGAAAATAGTGAATCCGACAGAAGAGACTCGGCTAGCAGTAACTCCAGCAATGGGAGCTGGAAGGGTTCGAATCAGAGGAGAAAGAATTATCCACAAAACCCCCACTACCCTGTACAGAATTTTCAAGGGGCCGCAGCCTCCTTTTTGGCCTTTCCCGATGTATCCCCAGGGCCAACCGCAATACTTCCCTGCCAGCAATCCACCTTTTTTAGGCAGAGGCTGGGGCAGAGGAAGAGGGCGCAAAAGAGGAGGACAAAAACAAGTCCAGTGGCAGGACCAGGAACCGAATATGATGGAAACCAGGAGCAAAACACAGGGCAGGAGAGTCTAGTGGTTAATTTGTCACATAGACAACTGACACCTATAGAACAAACAGTACTTGAGAAAGGCCTTGGCTATGTCCCACCCCTAAAGAGGACAGTTTTCGGGAACAATGCGAAATCCAGAACCTGTTTAGAAAAATACGCCTTAAAGCCCACTTCGATGGTACTGAGGAACCAGCCAGACTGGATTCAGGCCTTCGCAATCCCTCGACCTTCACACCTACCGTTGGCATGGTACCTGTGGAGGTAGTGACCTTTGAGAAAGCTGTCTTAAAAGAACTGAAGAACCAGGATACCAGAGTTCCTTTCCATAATCTCTCTAATCAAGAACATGCAGCGATTAGATCATTGACTGAGGACAAAAGCATTACAATAAAGCAAGCTGACAAAGGGGGCGCCACGGTCATACAATCCACTTCGAATTACAACACTGAGTGCCAACGCCAACTACGGAATAGTAAATTCTATACTCCGATAACAACAAACCCCACGACTCGATTAACGACCGAGATAACCACCATGGTCTATGAGGCAGAGAGTAATGGGTGGATCAGTGGTAAAGAAGCTGATTTCTTAATTACCAAACATCCCAAAACACCCTATTTTTACACTCTGCCGAAAATACATAAGGGGACCACCCCTGTTCCGGGCAGACCTATAGTTTCAGGAATCGGCTCACTCTTAGAGCCGCTCTCAAAATTCTGCGACCATTACCTACAACCTTTGGTCAAACAGACACCATCATACATCAGGGACACAACAGATATCCTCTGTGTTATAGGTGAAATAGAAAACACAGGCAATATTGACCTCCTGGTCACCTTGGATGTGGAACAACTGTATACCAATATCCCACAGAGAGAGACATTGGCAGTAATAGAATCTGCACTAAGTGGGAGTGAATGGACAGCAGCAACACCCATTTCGTTCATCATGCAATGTGCCACCCTGGCCTTAACAGAAAACTTTTTTGAGTTTGACAGCCAACTCTTCTACCAGTCTCAGGGTACTTCGATGGGGAGTACCTTTGCCCCCAGTGTGGCATGTTTGTATATGGCGGCGTTTGAACAAGAGACCATCCAACATGCGAGTAACCCCTTCGGAGCTAACCTGAGACTGTGGAAGAGGTACATAGATGACATCCTCATCTTTTGGCAGGGTGACATACAGAGATGCGCTGAATTTTGCGAGTGGATTAACACAAAAAACCAGCACTTGAAATTCACCCACACTATATCTGCCACGAACATTGCCTTCCTAGATCTCACCATCAGATTACAAGAGGGTAGAATAACGTCATCCCTATACAAAAAGCCTACCGACAGAAACAGCTTGCTACTGTACAGCAGCTATCATCCTGCTACACTGAGAAATAACCTTCCCTTCAGCCAATTTCTAAGAATTAGAAGAAATTGTAGTTCTACAGAGGACTACAAAATTGAAGCAGAGATACTGGCTGACAATCTGCTGAAGAGACAATACCCTAAGAAACAGGTTCACTCGTGCATGAAACGAGCAAGAAACAATAATCGTGAAAGCCTCCTAGAGGTACATGAGAAAGAACCCACTGACATTTTGACCTGTGTGACCACGTACACACCTAGATCCAATCTAATAAAGAAGGCAGTGAACAAACACTTGGCAATTCTGAACACGGGTACTCTGTCAATACCCAAACCAAGGTTTGCGTTTAAACGTACCAACAATTTGAAAGATATGTTGGTACACACTAGACCCAAGAAGAGCAACATCCCTAACCAGAGGCAACTTTGGGATCTCCCACCCGTGACAGGACACTATCCCTGCGGCTCCTGTATTGTGTGCCCACAGACCAGACACACCAAACAATTGGTTCTATCAGACACATTTACATGGACGCTAATCAAACACACTAACTGTAACACCCCACGTTGTGTGTACATGCTGACCTGCCCTTGTGACAAGAGGTATGTTGGCATGACCATGAGGCCCGTTAAGGTCAGAATCACTGAGCACAAGAGCAATATTCGTTGCCATAAAACTACCACCAAACTATACACCCACTTCTCTGAACTCGGACACCCCCCAGAGAGTCTACGCTGGGTCATCCTAGAATCCCACCAACAAATAACACAGACTGCTTTGTACAGGATTGAACAAAGGTGGGTGTTCCGTCTTGACTTAGCAAATGACGGCCTGAATGACGCCATAGCCTGGAGTACCATTAATTAATCTGATATATACAACCATTATCCGCAACTTTAACGAATGAATATATCAGCTTAGGACTCCACGCTAGTCTCTCACCTCTTTATACATCTCTGCCACAGTATATCGACATCAGGCTAGTCAGATATGGAGATTAGGCCATGTTAGGACGATATATCTAATAACTAACAATAGAGTACAATACTACACTCTAAGATGGCCGACATACGAATCACCCAATCGGCAGTCGCCAGCAACTTATGCACAAATTTAGCGCAGTGACGCGAGCACTTTTGCACTGTATAAATTCTTGTTCACATTGTTGATAAAACCGCGCCACTCAATGCCAAAATTGAAGCCCTTGATGCGCGTCCACATCAAGGTAATAGCCAGAACTATAGACTTTCACCACATTCAAAGATGGCCTCCATGGTTACACTGTAGATGATGTCATGCCGACACCATCACACCACACACCAAGTGCGGCTGATTTACCATGCTTAATGGCACCAGGAGAGGGTATTTAAGACAGGAACCGACAACCTGTCTTTTCCTTCCTGATGCAGCGGAGCGGGTAGGTGAGCCGGTCTGCTCTGAGCGGGAGCAGGTGAGTACGGATTACACGTTGAGACTATGCCTGGTCACAAGCTTTTAAGAAAGGTAAGAGGTGCTGGGAATTGCTGACAAGTTACCGCTGGTCTCTGGGAAGGGTACGCTGACTCTGATGTTCTGTAGAGCTCTGCACTAAGACATAGCTTGGGCGCTGTAGGTGCTCTTAACACATCGCACGATTGGCATAATGTCGGAGCGCATGGTGAAGGCGCCAGCAGCTACGCAGGCAGGTCTGGGGCACTTTTGAGTCTGTTGAAAAACCTTGTCAATGATACCAATTTCACGACTTTGGGCTTACTTTAACCTGAACCATGCCCACTTTCACTTTTAATGCTCTAGAGTCATGGCCTTAGCAACTAAACGTTGTGCCAACATGCCCACACCCAACATATTTTGTTGTTTTTTTTTTTCCTTTTAATAAACAGCGACACTACGTTGAGTGTCCACATACTCCGCTGCGGTCTGATGAAGCAGCACTTGAATCCTTAAGAGGTGAGCTGATACTCACTCACCATGTTGTCCAATTACTCTAACTGGTTACACAGAGGTTTTATATTCTAAATACAAATGAAGGCACACGTAGAATGTGATATGCATGAAATCACGTTGTTTTTATCACTTGTATAGATTCAAAGAGGTTGTATACGGTGAAACACACCCACTTGAATCAATAGGACCATGTACCAATATTTCCATTTGGTTTTTTGATCCTTTTTGTTTGTACTCTAGGTTGGCTGCTTTTCTCCAGGGCAATGTCCTACCGAGAGAAGAAGTGGTATGTAGAACCACACCACACACTGTAGATAGTTTTCATTTAGTCACTAGGTCCTGAGGAATCGCCAACTGATCTATTAGAGACATTTTATAGGCGAGAAACATGTTGACCACTAAGGGGTAGAGCGTAATGTTTGTCAGATTAAAACAAAATAGTCGCCCTCCTTCTTCTTTTTACTTTTTAATCAGGTTGTGACCTCTCCAGAATAAAAATAATTATAGAGGATTCCCTTACCTGTTTTAACCCACACACCACATCTACATCTTACCAGGCCCCTCACACCCACGGCACCTATACGGCAAGGAACAAAAGATCTCCGATAAAGAGCCCCTTTATGGGTGCCCGTCGAGCATTGCAGCGCCGGCTCGACGAGGAGCAGACCCATATGATGAAGCATGACACCTAGCTTGCTGGGTGTGTGAGGGTCCTAGTTCCGAAAGGAGGTATTTCCCACCTCCCCACCACTCTGAGTACTAACCAGGTGGCCAACTTGCCACCCAGGAACACCGTACCTCTTTTGTCTTCTAGTTCTACCCAGGGCAAGTACGGTGGACCTTTATCAAGCCCTCATTGTCCCCCTTGTTGTTTACTAACTACTTACTTAAACAGGAACACGTGTGCTGAAAGCATAAAATGAAGCAGAAGATTTATGTGCAAATTCTGTGTGATGTGAACATGTGTATACTGAACCGCTGTTTTAGGTGCCTGGATAAAACCACTGTGCCACAATGCTGTGGAGAAGCAACACTGTACATGTCAGCAGTACCATTAGAGAGTTGTTATATCCTATGACAGCACATGCATGGATCAATGTGAATATGTGTAACAAATGTCATCAGTAACTCTTCACAATGATGACGTTTCTCAGCAAAGTCAACCTTTCAACAACTACATGTACTTTCATTACAACTCTCATGTCTCTTAGCTTGGATTCCTCTGACCTTGAGACGGTCTTTGATGTCTTCCACTCCAGACTTGTTGAGGATGGTCATCATTTTTTTCTTCCCACAGCTTGTAGTGGAACTGAGGTGGATAGCTACCACCAATTGCCATTCTTTAGTCCTTGGGCGTAGCAGTTTGCTTAAGTACCGAGCATTTCAAGGTTTGGAACCTGTTTTTAATGTTCCCAACAGCATGTTGATATGTTGATTCAATATTGATTTCATCCATAATCTCCTTCCATAGGCATGTTCTTGCTTGTTTTTTGTGGCATCTTTAATACATTATACGGTCACTGTATCTTACCATCTCCTTGACTAGGACCTTCAGGTGAGGATCCATAAACTATAACTTCCTTTCCGGCTGGTGTCCATGATGGAAGAGATAGGTGGTTTCTGCTTGCGGTGACTGAGTGATATCAGAGGATGACAGCAGATTCTGTTTGTCTTGTTTCAAGGTGCTGTGTCCACACAAATGAATGCCTGCATGTTCCCACACTGGGAGGAGTTGGTGCACTTTGAGGATGTCCTGGGGTCCTGTGTGTTGCTCTGGCTGTTTCTGCTCTCTTGTGATTCATTTTCATAATCCAGTAACTTCCAAAACTTGAAAACGTCACTTTCTGATGTTTTGTGCATGTGCTATTTATCGGGTGTGGTATTTACCACATGAGGGAAATAACAATCATCTGTATTTAATGCGTGGTAAATACCTGTTAAGTGGTACAAGGTAAAACCTCATAATAACAGAACTCCAGTGGAATTAGTATTTACTCTATGTCCACATTTGGCAACTTTTACCATCAAACTCGTGATCCAAGCCGAAGTCTTATTCATGCATTTATATTTCCCATTGAGAACTCTCAATCTCTTTATCTATCAATTAAGGGCTTATAAGTAAGTTTAAAATTTGGATATAATATTTAATAAATATGCTCATGATTACCTCCAATATGACAGTATGAATAAAGTTTTGTCCAGGAAACCCATTCAAAGCATAATCTATTCCAATGATTTACATAATTAGGCAGCCAGTTCAAAATAGAGGGCCATATTATCAAGAACGGCGATAACATTATCGCCGCTTTAGCGGCAGGAAACTGCCGCTAAAGCGGCGATAAGGGGCTTGATAATATGCCCTATAGAATTCCAATAGAAGCCCAGGTTCTGGTGTGAAGGACATCAAACCTGGGCTTCTATTGGAATTCTATAGGGCATATTATCAGCCTCTTATCGCCGCTTTAGCGGCAGTTTCCTGCCGCTAAAGTGGTGATAATGTTATCGCCGTTCTTGATAATATGGCCCATAATTTTAAAAAGTGGTGGAAAAAAGTAATGCAGAAAGAGGCTTCATATCATGTAGCTCAGAACTATGGTGCAATTGTATCATCAAGATAGGCACTCAAATATCCTGGTGGTGATTGTTGAAGTTTGAAACCAATAAAGGACTGAAATGTTTAGTTAGGTAAGAGTAGTAATGGCTGGTTGGTAATAATAAGTGTGGTTAGGGAGCGGAACCTGTCCGCGTAGGAAGATAGTCGGCTACCGTTAGAGCTCCTGTGCCACCCAATGCTCCAAGGCAGATATCAGCTGGCACTAGGCTCTCTTTTGCTGGCGTGGGAGCTGGGACAGTGAAGGGGACAGGGGACATGGAGCCCACAATTGAGGCCCATCGCGGAGGCATGCAGACCGGATGGTGTGGCCTCCTGAGCTTGATGGGTGTGCCTGAGACGCTGTGGCGATCCAGTGAGGTGCATGCCACTCAGGGTCTCCGAGCGGCAGCAGTGCACAGGTGAGACGAGAGGGGCAGGAGGGGGCTGCACTCTCGCTGGATAGCTGGCCTGGCCTTTGATCTTTCCAGCATCCACTCAGCCCAGGAGCCTATCCCGGGCGCTGTGGATTGTCCCCTGCTGGGGCCCCGGCATAACTCCTACTGGACAAGTACCCGGAGGCATGAATAGAAGCCTGCGAGGCCTCCTTTGTTTTACCTTCTGGCCCCTCCTCACTGGCTGGTGATCTCAGCCACACTTGGGGATACGGCAGATCACTCGACCACTATGAGGACTGTGGCCCGCTCCTTGTTCACCCTCCACACAGACAGGCACTGAAGGATATATACTGACGCTTAGAGGCCCATTATTTTCTGCTCTATGACCCCTGTCTATCTGCTGGAGATATCGGCCCTACTAGGGGGTGCGGAGACTGACTGTGGCCCTCTGACGCCTTGCCTGGTTCGTCTTACCTATCACCAGTGGGGGAGGCCTGCAGCTCTAGGACTGTGTGTGCCCTGTGCCGCTTCCTTGCCTGGTGGCTGGTTGAGTAACATCAGGCACTGGCACCCTCTGCTATAAAGGTTCGGTGCTCTGGTGGTATTGGGGGGTGTTGGAGTTCCCGCATGTGGCTGGTCATGGTGGCACTATCCACAGGGTCTTGGCCTTGTGCACGGCCCTGTATTTGACTTTTTCTTGCCAGTTGGGCCTCTGCCGTCAGTGACCGTTTTGGGCTACCACACCATGATGCCCAGAGGTAAGGCCACCCACACGCTCTAATTCACTGATGAGGTGGTGGGCAAGCTGCACAGCCCTCCGGAGGCCATGGTGGACATCACGCTGAAGACCATCATGAAGGAGATCACAGGTATCGAGCCCACCATGGCCTCCATGCATGCCCCACCACCTCGACGGCTACTGATCTCAAATCCCTTGGATCTGATCTGTATTTTTTCAACACACCTTGACGCTATGGACCACAGGATGGAGGCCTTGGACGATTGCATCACTGTGTTGGAGACCAACCCTGATGTTGGTAGTGAAGTATGGCATCTCCATCCGAAGCTGACAGACATGGAGGATCGTAGCCAACGTAGTAATGTCCACTCCCATGGGCTGCTGGAGGGGCTGGAGGCCACGGACATATCTGGATTTCTGACCACTTTTCTTTCAGACCTCACTGGGCTCACCTTTCCTCCAACACTGGAATTCCAAAGAGCGCACCGGATATGTCTCTGGGGTTTCACATGCCGCTAAGCCCCCAGACCGATTATTGCTTGTTTCCTCCGCCACCAGCTGACACGACAGGTCATTGCTGTGGCCAAGCAAAACAATGGCCCTTTTGTGCATGGCGACACGAAGATCTTGGTGACCGCAGACTTCTCGCTTGACACTGTGGTGCGCTGAAAAAGTTCTTGGCCCAATCGGCCGCTGCTGCATAAAGTGAACATTTGATACGGCTTGCTGAAACTAGCCACGATGCTGCTTACTATCAATAGAAAGAACCAGGAGTTTGAAGACCCAGGGGAGCTGGAACATTATTTGTCTGGGTTCTCGGATACGGGCATGGATGCCAGGCCTGCGGGGCCTGGACCATCCCCTGGGGGTGACCCACCTTTGTCTGCTACACTCCAGAGTGAGTTGACCTCCACCTCTCCTGAACAATTGAGACTGGATTCTGTCCTCAAAAGGTGGGAGGGCAGTGCACCCAAAGTTGGTGCTGAAGCAGCTGACATGGGCCAGGACAAGTCACACTCCCCGATTAAGCTGTGACCATATAGACTCTTGGGCGGCCTGTGGGGAGTTTTCTCTCACCCCCCTGGTAAGACCCACCTGCTTTATTGGGAGACGGGACGTTCTCCATGTTATCCTACTATGGGTCATTTCTGGGGGGGTTCTGCTTTGGGCATCCTGGGGCCCTTGCATTTTGGAAGTCTGGTCATGTATGAACACCTGTTTGCCCTCCTTCCTTCTTCCCTGGCAGTGCTGTAGTGAGAGGCAGTTGTTGGGCTGGATGTCTGAGTGAGATGCGGGGAGTATGGAGGAGCCATTCGCTTCCATTAGCATGGACCCGTTCTTTATGCTTCCTGTTGATCAAGAGCATTGGATGGGCGAGGGACTGGGAGGTAAGTGCACCTGTTTAAAGTTTCTGTTTTGTAATTTGTTCTCACCTCTGTTCCTGTTTACCAGAACTGTGCATACTTTTCTGGGCCTCTGCGGAGTGCTGCCTTGCTGGTGGTTGCTGCACCGCTGATTGTGTCCTTTTCCCAGCCTTGGAGCTGCTTCCTCCTTCCTTGCTGCTGGGGATTTTCCTTTGAGTGTGCCTGTGGCTCCCTCTTTGGTTGCCCATGTCTGCATCTTCGCATGTGCCCCCCACGGCCCCGTCTTGGAGACCCAAGTGGCTGCCCATTATATCACTTAATGTTAATGGCATTACCCATTTCATTAAGCATAAGAAAACTGTTACTTATGCAGGGGCACACTCCCCTGACATTGTCCTACTGCAGGAGACCCATTTATCGCCCATGGAGTTGGGCAAAGTTCACAGTGACTGAGTGGGGAGGGTTGTCAGCAGTAGCCTTCTGTTTATGGGTGGTTTTAGCTGCCCTCCACCTTCCCCAAAGAAGTGCAGGGTTGACATCCATTTCCCCTAGTCCTTTTCTTTTACTATCTTAAAAACTTGGACTGATTCCCTGGGTCGTTATGTGTTCATGAAGTTTGGGTCCTTAGGCCAGACCTTGATTGTGGGCTCCGTGTATGCCTACAATAAGGACTGTGTGCCTTTCCTCTCCTCGTGGTTCCTGATGGAGTTTGGCACCACCAGGGTGAATATTGGGAGTGGGGGCTGGAATGTGGCAGTGGACCCCATCTCGACCACTCGGATCCTCTAGATAAGGCCAACACAAGGGATAGGGCGTCCTGCATGATGTCATGGGAGATCATGGACTGCTCGACCCCTGGAATCTGACGCACCCTTGAGACAGGGAATACACCTTTCTGTCATGTGTTCATGGGACGTGTTCTTGGATTGGCTTCTTCCTCCTCTCCCACTCTATCTTGCTCTTGCTGAGGGCCTGCGATGTAGTGGTGGGTGAACTTGGATCATGCCCCGGTCCTACAGGAGCACGACCTTGACCACGTCTCCCCTCACTTCAAGCGATGGAGGTTGAACCTCTCCCACTATGTTACCCCAGAGGCAAAAAGACAGCTGCAGAACACTTTTGCAGCTATCTCAGGTATATCAAACTTTCCACGTCTTCTGCACAGCATCTTTGGGCAAGGGTACTGTGAAGAAGGCTTTCATGAGAGACTCGGTGCTCCACAAGCGGATGGCCTGGGAAGAGCAAGCCCAGTTGTAGGGCAACATTTGGTCCCTGTCTGAGGCTTACATGAGACGCGCCTCCTCGGATCTCCCGCCTCGACTGGAGTGAAACAAATTTGAGTTGAATACCCGTTTCACCTCCAGGCAGAATACGCCCTATTTCGTCTGAAGTGGCGGCACTATGAACAAGAGGTGAAGGCGGGCAGGCTGATGGCCATTCAGCCATGCCAACGGGAGGCTAGTAGCGCCATTCTGACTATCCGAGGGGGGGGCGGGTGAACCTCTGACACACCCAGTGGAGATCACGGAGGCAGTTGCCTATTTTCCTGGAGTGGTTTATCGCTCGGAGGCTCCTGCTGACCAAACCTTGCAGCAGGATTTTCTCAGGGCAGTTCAATTGGCTAACTTGTTGGATACGGGCCATCGGCTCCTAGTGGGCAAAATCACAGAGGATGAATTTGTGGATGCCATTGGCACCATATCCAAAAACAAGGCCCCGGGAGATGACTGATTCCCGGTAGAGTTCTATAAGATTAATAAGGACCTGACGGTCGCCCTGCTTTAGAAATTCTTTAAAGAGTAAGAAGGCCCCAACACCCTCCGCCCCGAATATAACAAAGTGCTCCTTGGTCTAATTTTGAAACCTAATAAGGATTTAACTAGTTGTGCGAGCTACTCCCCCCCCCTCCCCATTTTGCTTCTCAATGCGGACATGAAGGTGCTTGCGAAGATTCTGGTGACTCGCCTCAAGCGGGTGATCCTGAATCTTAACCATGACTCCCAAGTGAGATTCATGCCCGGCCACTCTTTCCACAATCATATGCGCCTCCCGTCAAATATCCTATGGCTTATCCGTGATGATAGAGACGATAAGCTTCTTATGTCTCTAGACGCTGAGAATGCATTCAATAGGGTGGAGTGGGTGTACTTATTCTGCACTCATGGTTTTTTGGCAAAGGTCAAATGGCTTTAGACCTTCCCCACTGCACAGATTGATTGTGGAGGTCACTTGTCTCAAACTTTTCCTATTCTGTGGGGGACGAGGCGGAATGTCCATTATCCCCTCTCTTGTTTTTCTTGGCACTGGAACCCTTGGCGGCTGCCATCAGACAATTGGACCTCATCAGGGGTATTGATTCCCCTGCTGGTGAATGCAAGATTCTGCTTTAGCAGATGACATTTTACTATCCTTGAGTGACCCAGGGGCTTTTGCGTATCTTATTTCTTTGATTGACAAGTTTTTAGTCTTCTTGCGATACCAAGAGTGAGGTGCTCCCGTTGATGCTCTGTGAACCCCCAACCTCCTTGAAAGCTTTTGGCTTCACCTGGAAACCAAAGGGTATGATGTATTTGGGCCTCCTGATCAACCGGGGTCTTTTTATTATGGTACAGGATAACATTCAGCTCTTTATGGTTCGCATGGAGCAGGACTTCACTTGGTGGTCTGCTCTGCAAGTATCCCTGGGGGGAGAGTCCAGATGGTGAGGATGGTTACCGCCCCTTGGTTCAATTATGTCTTTGGCATGCTGCCCCTTCTAAGCTCGGCTATGGTTCTCCGCACTATTAACAGTGCTATGGTGGGCATGCTGTCTCGTGAGGCACCCTGTTTGGATGGGGGATAGTCCCCCTCTTTTTGCAGCTGTATATGCTCCTTTACTCATGTCTGTGGTTTTGTTTTTTGCCTAATTGTTCTGCTGCTTTTTCCGACCATGGCGTCTGTGGTATTCTTTTTACTTTATGTACCTGCATGGGATGTTGGCAGATGAGGCCTGCAAACCTTTGAAAATCTGATTAAAGAACTGTTAAAAAAAAAATAATAAGTGTTGTTACCGTATCCTAGACTGATATTGTATACATCATAAGTTAATTGTTCCTCTAATCCCTTTTTGTATTATTGTTATACTGGAGTTGGAGTGTGTTGGAGATGGAGCACCAGTATCTCACAGAGGCAAATTAGGGGGAAGTTGGTGTGTAACAGGAAAGCTTTGTTGTGAAGCCACAAAAAGCAGAGACATTTTGAAAAGTTTTAAGACCAGGCTTACTTTGAATTTCTTGTCAAAATTTATCGTAGATTTTAAGAAATTTTGTTAGTAGAGAAAGTATATACTTTTTGATACACTTCTCATTTTCACATCCCTGTGGTGCACTAATAGTTATGATATTGCTTCTTTGCGATTAATTCTCCAGCCATTCATAGCGAGCTGAGAGATCTCAAATCTCTAGTGCTCTTGGAGTCATGTTGTTCTGTTGTACTCAATTGATTCTAGAGAAAGAAGGTCCATCCTTCCATCTTTTCAGGGAATGGTTCTGTTTTCTCTAATAGTGTTTCAAATTTATGAAAGAGTTTTCTTTAGCTTGTTCAGCTTCATATCCATTTGTCTCATCGTTTGATTGGATTCTTTCGATACTGCCTTGATGTTCACTGAATTAATGTAGCAAAGCAGTGGATTCCAATCCTCAGAGCATCAGTATGTGCATGACTTGCACAGTACTCCATAAAAGAATCCATTCTGATCAACCTGAAGTGAAATTGCGGCTATAGCAAGAGCATTTCAGATTTTTTATAACACCAGGTATTTCACAGATAACAGATCATAGAAAATGAGCAGAAAGAGTTCACACATAGATATCAGAAAGTAAACATACAATCTTATGTTTAGTACCCAGCTAAGGAAAAAATTGTAGATGCAACTTCCGCTCAGCTTGCCTTTTCTAAAGAAGAGGCTGTTGATTTTTTTTCATGCCATACTAAAGACAGAAAGTAGCAATGATAATGTGTATAAAGGGTTGTGTTGCACACTGGAATGTTGAATCTTGATAGAAGCTTAAAATAACATCTGATAAGTTGATTGAACTTTGTGTGCACACTGTGATGGGGCTCAACCCATGCCCTACATATGAATAGTGTCAGAATTACCAGAACCTATGTTCTAGACACAGTATGCACTACACTGCCCCAGGGGGGGCTACCTAACAAACCTTATTTGAACGAACTTATACTTGTACATAAAACAGTATTGATGAGCATACGAATTCCAACACAAAATTAGCTGGATAAATCAATTTTTAATCCAGACATTTTAATTGAAATAACAGAGCCAGAAACCAAGAGAAAAGAGCCAGGGAAAGAAAAGCATGGCATTTCGCCCATCGAGTGTGGAGCAGATTAGCAAACACAGCAAGTTACAAAGATGTTACAGGCTTGCATATGACAGATGAGCAGCCCCTTGGTGTAAAATGGTATGCACCACAGACAACAGAACTATTGTTCAGATGTTACAGATGATACACAAACATGCATATTCTTGGGCTGCACAAAGGATGAAGATGTGCACCTCAGACATCAAAATTATCATTAGACTTTCTATACATTAAGGATTAGCCACCATTCCATCTCGGTAGGGGGTTTAGGAGAGATCCAGGCTCTAGCTATCGCCAGCCGGGCAGCAACCAGCATAATTGTCAATAAAGGCCTATTCTGACCGCAATCTTCCTTGTACCCTAACATTTTTTCCCCTATCGAAAGCATGAGATCCCCGTCAAGTCTAGATTTAATTGCTACTGAAATCTTATCCCAGAACGACTTTAAGGCGGAACACATAACAAACATATGAACAATGCCAGCCGCATAAAGCCCGCATTTAGGGCAGTTCTGCCGTGTCCCTCCATGGATCCCCCCCCAACCTGCCCACCTTGAGACCATCTGGCAATCCTTTCAGGGGTATAATAAAGTAGACAAAGCGTCCGAAATTGCTGTAGCCGTAAGTTCACAGAGTGTACGGAGCGGGCAATAGTGTCCAAAGCTATCTTCATATTCTCTATAGTAATATTTTCCCCCAGAATCTCACTCCACTTGGAAGCCAATTTCTCGCAGCCCTCTGCTGTGCTCTGGCAAAGAATTTGATACGTCTTGCTAATGGTGGCCTGCCAGGTCTGAGCGTACATACAGTCCCACATATCTGATCCAGAGACACTCCGAACTGCTAAGTTTCTAACGAAGTAATCCCTAACCTGTAAATATTTGAAAAACAGGCGTTGGGGGATATCAAACATCAGCTGGAGATTCTCGAATGTCTTAAAACCATTACAATCATATAGTTGTCCCAAAGAGTACACCCCATACCTAGCCCACTGGCTAGCCATACCATCCTGAAATATTCCGGGCAGCATTGGATTTCCCCAAAGAGGAAGTCTGCTATGTACGAGAGATAGAGAAAGTCTAATTTTAATGGCCTGCCAGATATGTACACAATCTCTAATAGTCTTGAACCGTACACGTTTAAAATAGTTAGGGTCATTAATTCGATATAAAAACATCTGGCTCTCACCCCCTAGGACCAACCAATGCCAAAAATCCGTTTGCTCGGGGTTCAAGAGGCTGCGTAGACGGCCAACAAAAGCGGCCCAAAAATAAAATTTAAAATCGGGGAGGTCTAAGCCACCCTGATTATAAGGGAGCTTCATTAATCCAATAGCGCGCCTTGACTTCTTATAGCCCCAAATGAAGCTGCTCAAAACCCCATCTAGCTTCTTAAAAAACACATTAGGAATTCGTAGTGGAATGGACCTAAAAAGATAAAGAAACTTAGGAAGTTAAAGAAACTGGGGAAAGGGAAAAAGCGCTGGCTAAAGTAAGGGGTATTTAGGCTCTGCGAAAGTATGGGTCCATATGGGGCTGCTTAGAAGAGCCGTAAAAAACATGTTAAAAGATTACTGATTGCCATATGGATATATGGATGTGAAATACTGCCGGAGAGTTCCTGTTTTTCTTTTGCTTTGTTTCTGCTCTTTATATTATGTCTTTTTCTTTTTGCTGATTGTATGACTGTACTTCTTCTTGACAATAAAAATATTTAAAAAAAAAAAAAAAGACTTCCTATACATTGTAGGCAGGGACATCAGATCAGAGTGACATTTGTCATATGACCAAGATTTTACAGATGTAAACTCGGACACCATAACTCTTGATCCACCAATATTACAGTGAAAAACCTAAAACAATAAATTTATCTCAGTTTATAGAGATTCTATAGGATAGGAATCTCAGACAGTGGAGCTGTCCTTAAAGTTAATCAAATTTTACATCTATATCAGAGATTAGTGTTATCCCCCAAAATGCAAAGTAGATACAGGAGCGAACTTTGTATAATAGAGCTATGCTTAGAATTTTGCAGGCTAGCAGATTAGAGATGATGACTATTTAGGTTTAATATATATTTGATGTCAAGTTCAAAGTCCTCCACAAACAACAAGATGATGGATGGAATGCTTGATTTAATTTGAGCCACTAGGAGTCAGTTGGAGCCACATTTCAGTCCATCGTTTTGCCCACCATGCCACTCTAGACAGAGGCCTAACTTCTGTAAAGAAGTACTGACCCTGCGCCACATGGAACAGTTCATCCCGAGTTGGTTAGCGAGGCTGCTTACACAGAAAGGAACACAGTCAACCCCAACACTAGTTTTGGTGTATTTGAGCCTCATCATTAGGGTGCATGCATCTTGCGTCCTGTGGCACAGTGAGCACGAAACAAGGTCTAGGCATACTCGTTGCACTTAGGGCGTCAACTACAAAAATGACAAGGTGATGGCTGGAATGCTTGAATTAATCTCAGCCACTGGCATTAGCTTAGGCTACATTTCAGTGCAGTGCTTATTGCCCACCATGCCACTCTCAACAGAGGCCTGCCTTATGGAAATCAGTACTGACTCTGTTCCTCATAAGAACAGTCCATACCTAACTGCAAGGTGATACGCTGTCCAGAAGGAAACAAATGCAACCCCACATCGGATTTGGTGAATTTGGATCTCATCTGTAAAGTGCAGCTTGAGTTCCATGGTACAAGTGGTACAAACTGAGTGCCAGACTCATGTCTGATCATACCCGTCACACTTAGTGCATCAAGTAGAACAAACAAGGTTAGGATGATGTTACCTGTGGGGCACTATGACATCAATTCTAGATCTCAGATTACAAAGACCTAATAGACTTAGATCTTAGATACCAAAGGTTCAGGTTTCAGTCATCAAATCTATATCTGGCCACTGATCTCGCGGAAGGGTAGTTCTTCAAGGTAGATTGATAATAAGCTATATACTCCAAACAACAGCCTCTTTGATGGGATGTACAGATCAGACAGCAGAGTTAGTACTCAAGTCATACATATGACAAAGCCATGCACCTCAGACATCAGAGCTAATCCCCCAGCTACACGGATGATGCAGTATGCACTCAAGAGAGAAGCCATACCTCTCAAGTTGCATGAATGGTTCAGCAAAGCACAGAGTAACGAAGAGCTTTCCATCAAAGGTTTACATGTGACAGAAGAAGAAGCTTCCCATTGTAAGGACAAAGCTACAGACTGCTGTGTGTGGCAGTAAATTATACAATTATAAACTGAGGACTGAAAATCTTAAATCCCCCTTAATTGCATAATTTGTCAGTTTAGGCAGATTTGTTGAACCATTTGATGAACGTGGTGTCTCTTGGTCCTGCGTCATACACCTTCTGTAGCGAGAGGATATATGACAGGCTGGTGACGTAGGCAGGAGAGGCAGAAGTGGGCTGCTTTAGCTAATAATTAAGCAGACACATTGTTTCCTTGGCAGGCTCGATGGTTGTCGGAAACACAGTGTCCCGATACATTGTCCGCTTCACTCCTGACACGAACACGCTGTGCCTGCCATATTTAAATGATTCTGTCTCGAGGTGTAACACATTGTTCTCATTTAAGGAGCTTGGTTAAGCATGAGTATGTCCTGTTTCTGTTTTATTCCCAAAGCAAGGGAGAGCATGTGGCACAGCGGCCAGAGCTGCCGATTTGGGAGCTGGAAATGCGGGTTCCAGTCTCGGCGTCCGCGCAACATCCTGTGATTCTGGGCAAATCCCCGAATCTACTCGTGCCCATGGACAGCGCCTGGATACCCTCATGGGTGATAATCAGCGCTATATAAATCTACAAACTTTAATTTTATTCATCCATGTCAATTTAATGTTGTGCATTTTATGCAGCGTTTTGTATGTTTTGTATTTTTTCGCATGCATCTTGAAGCTAGACGCGATCCTGGGTTGTCACATGTTTAAAACTAAATGTAATTAACTACAATCACCAATAAATAAGCATGCCTTCCTATTAGTGGAACGTGCTGCAGACAGTTGGAATGTTCAGACGGTGGAAAGAAAACACAAACTTTAAAGGTGAAGCGACACACCAACAAGACGCCAGGGAAGCTGGTGAATCCTTGAGCTGTATTAAATCAGGTGGCAGAGAAGACGTCACGTGGCACTTTGGAGTCCTGCCTGCAGGTGGAATGCACCGACATCTACATCACCCCATCAGGCTGGGAGGAGTTAAAGAGTCTTACACGCACAAGACCAACTCCGGAAATGCAACTTGGATACAGATTGGGCACTGACTCGCCTTTCTGCCTAAAACATTTATTCGTGTACACACAAACAGCCAAAAATCGAAAAAGCATTTATGCAAAATGAAGATATAATTTTGGCAGAGCAGTTCAATGTTTCACGAAAAAAATCTTTCAAGAGAAAGTGGCGAAATCAAACCCGTTTAGCGTGTTTTAAAAATAAACACTGCTGCACAGAACAATGCCTCACATTCACATGCAAACTGGCTCTTCCCTCAAAGGAAAACTCTTTTCAGTTGTGTGGATAATTATTCCAGATCATTTGCAAGGTTGTCATTTCCTAAATTCACCTACCGTGGGCGTTTAGGGAAGTTTTCATTGGGTTAAAATGTTCTCCCTCACTTCCTTTTAGTTCAAAACGAAAACTAGGCAGTGCTTAATATGTGCAAAAAATGAAGTGCAGGAAGCACAATTTTTTATTATGGCACGACAGAGAGCCCTGCCGAATACCGCAGCTGTCCAATACCAAGGCTGCCAAGGGCCTGATTCAGAGTTTGACAGATGGGTGCTAAATCACAAACGTGAGGGGTATCCTCTCCGCCTTATTATATGTGCATTTGGGTGTAACGCATTTGTAATAAGGCAGATGGGCTATCTGTAGGGTGACCAGATCTTGAGAACCAAAAACCGGGACATTTTGCAAAAATAGAAGAAGGACTACCATTGCACTTCAATGGTGCCGCGCAGAATGACAACTCTTATCAACATAAGAGGCACTAAGAAAATAAATAAAATGTAATTTCTAAAACCTGCATCATACCTGTTACTTAAATTGCTTAATTATAACAGCTGCTAACTAGCACAGCTTAAGAACACCCAAAAAGTGCCTCTCCCTGGTTTCAGTCGACTTTGTTTTTCATCATAACTGTGTTGGGGGCATATTTTGGCAGTAGCTGACCGCGAGTCAGTAAGAGTGGCATAGAGACCGTCCAGAGCACCGCGATCGGTGCCGAAGTACATTATTTTTGCATTACGAACTGCCTGATTGTTGCATTACGAATTGCATTATTTTTGCATTACGAACTGCCTGATCGTTGCATTACGAATTGCATTATTTTTGCATTACGAACTGCCTGATTGTTTGCATTACGAATTGCATTATTTTTGCATTACGAACTGCCTGATTGTTGCATTACGAAGTGCATTATTTTTACATTACAAAGTGCTTGATTCTTGCATTACGAACTGCATAGCATTGCATTAGGACTGCATTGGATCATCGAGAATTGCTCATTAATACTGCAAGAACCTACCAGTGCGTGCTGGCCTAATAACCGGCAAGGTGAAATATTACAAATACGCATATGTTGGATTTTTATCGTGTGGTCTCATCGTATATCTTTTTTTTATGAACATATAATTGTTTTTTATGAAACTCGTGTGGAGTCCATTTGTGGCGTTATCACTGTGTCACTGAGAGCGTGGTTGCAAATACTTTACACATTTGCCTTGGAGATAAGCCTGGCTGCTCGTGCCACGCTACCAGGGGGTGAGCAGGGGTTATCTAAAGGTGTGTGCCTCCTTACCCTGACTAGAAGCAGGGGTCCCTATTTGGACTAAGGTACATACCTCAGCCAACTAGAGACCCCCGGTTCTAACAATATTGAACATTATTTTTTTCAGCACTTTAAAATTGTTTTGAAGTACTTTTAAACTGATTGAATATTGCCAAAATTTGAAGCATTTTGAATACTTTGAATATAGGTTTATACACTAGTCACTGTCAGCAAGCAAAGAGAGTATTGCGCAGACTCGGACAACGTGCTGAAAACTTTGCTTGTCAAGCCTCAATCTGGACACCACCTGCACTCATTCCTCATGGCTACTGTGAATGACGTTTGGTCTTGAGCAGCAACCTTTGTTATAGGGTATGGTATTCACCATTGCCCAGTGCCCGATCCTTGCAACTCCAGAGTTTGCTGCGTGATGGCTTTGGCCATGCACAACAATGTCTAGTGGCAAAATGTGCCTTAGGCCACAAATTATATTCATCGCCTGCATGACTGCAGAGACCACTATGCACAGCGTTTGATATAGCTCAGAAGTTTTGGCTCAGAATGTGGTACCTAGCCCTGTTAACATACCCACATAACTCCCTGTGCACGCCAGCAGACACTTGTCAGGAAGTGGCCGAAGCCTATGACCTGCATCCCCTCACCATCAAAACAAAACACAATGCCTGAGACTTTTGATTGTGGTTATGATGGAAACACTAAAACAGTGAAATTCCCACGTTATAGTGAATAATTAAGGGTGGGCGGAATTTGCGTAGTCGCGTTATGCAAAATTCTGCGAAACAGTAAAAATCTCAGCGAGCACGCAGAATTCCGCGAGCACGTGGAATTGCTTGTTCCGCCCGTTCGTGATGCGTTTTTCCTGTTCAGGGACGCTGTTTGCGTGCTCGGGGGGAAATATCTTGCAAACTTTCCCATGCGGTCGCCAATTGGCGCGGCCATCTTGTTTCACTTGTCCCGCCCGCTCGCTATGCGTGTTTCCTGTTCGCGAACGCAGATGTCTGATGGCGCGTCCGAATGACGTGTTCACGATCGCACACTCTCGCAGCATTGCGCGAACGGATAGGAAAACTCGTCGGCGAACGCAGGGATCCCGGTAAGTCGCTGCCGCACGCACGAACACGCATTTTGAAAGCGCGAACAAAGAAAAAATTCCGCTACGCCGCGGATCGCGGAATTTTCAGCAATTTTGCGTTCTCCGCGGAATGCGGAATTGCCAAAATTTCACAAATTCCGCAAGCGTAAACGGAATTTACCGCCCAGGCCTATGAATAATGTAGGCATAACTCACCCAATGACTGCTTATGACCTCAGGGACATCACAATTTCTATTACAAATGTCATTTCAGATGGCACCACATACAATGTAACATTGGCATCAAGCTGTGGAAGACGTGACTGACCTCACACAAGCCCTTAGTTGAATTGAAAAATGCTGCTAAACCTAGAGCCTACTTCAGCAGATCACACCAGCCAGAAAGCCAGTCCTAAATCCATAATCACAACCTCCTCTCCTATACGAGATAAAATATGACAATATAAAGGGGTGCCATTAAAAATAAGGTAGGCCTACTGGCTTTGTAAGGGTGCCAACACATTAGTAGAAACAGAAACGTTGCATTTCACCACATAAATCAATAATCAATGTAATTTTTGGTAATATAACACTTAGACAGTCACTCATCAACATTATCAATAAAGCATTATATTTATCAACATGTGCCCCAGAATCTTTTTCCTATCTGCACACTGCTACCCACCTACTAACTGCCAGTTCCAGGCCTCCACACTCCAGACCCAATATACCAAAGTACAGAATCAAAAGTGCTTGAAATCATGGAAAACCTCTCCCAGGGTCGTGGATTTAATCCCTGGGAGACTTAGAGTCACTTTTGGGGAAACATTTCTGGGAGTGCTTGTGCAGTCCCTGCAGCCTTCAAATGCTGTTTAGAAATGATGATGGTATCCCTACCCACTTTTAGGGCCAGGGCCGGCTCTAGGGCAGTGCGACCGGTGCAACCGCACCGGCCGCTGACTTCGGGTGGGGCGTCGTATTTGGAAGTGTTGTGTGGTTTAAAAAACACATGCTGCCACATTCTTGGCCTCCAGAATTATACAGGCAACAATATAAATGTCAAGATAACTCCGGTGATTAATGTTCTTCTTAGAGAGAGATTGGAGATTTCTCTAGTGAAAGTTTTGACTCGTGGTAAGGTAGTGCAGAGGGTTAATATGCCTGCTGCAAAGAACTTGTACCATTCAGATCACAAAGTGCATATAAAATAAATAGGTCAGTGGGTTACTGTTTTTTTCCGGTGATATCCTTTTGTGACTTGCAGTTTATAAATTATAATCCTAACATACAACAGTGAGTTATTAACTGTCACCAAAGAGCTGCATAAAAACTGCAAGGCATAGATTAGAGAGTTATGATTTTATCCCGTCTTTCATTATCCTAATGTTGGAAAAAGGGTTCATTTGGATAGAAATCAATTCTGATTAATAAAAAGAACCCCTACCATGGTGTTAAGTTTTAAATTCAGAGTCTGTGCTTCTCCAGACCAAGCACTATTAAACTATACTGTCTACCACAATGCATGACGTGACGCCTATACCTTGTAGTCCTCTGTCTTATGTAATATTTCCTATACACTAATCTACACACCTATGATTGATTGTCTCTGCGTAGTGTTTGTGATGTAAAGCACGCTGACACCTTACACTAGTATGAGTGGCAACGGCGCTATAAAATGAATTAAACGCATATGAGAGAGAGTGGTTATGGAGACTTGAGGGGCACTGTGAAAGGGTGGTAGTGAGGGAATCCATAACGAAGGTGATTATTGGGGGGCACCAACAAACATTGTCACACGGGGGCGCCACCAGCGCTAAAGCTGGCCCTGCTTAGGGCACCAATAAATCCAATATGCAAATTTTTGCAACCCGCGCTGGGGCTTCTGGGGCACTCCTAAGGCCCAGATCATTGAGCCCTTATGAGTTTAAACAAGGCTTTAACATGCAGGTTCCGTTTTTTTTTTAGTTTAATCAGTTGCTTATATTCTTTCTTTAGTGCAAGGAAATGTAGTTCTCCCAGTTCTTTCTTGAGCATAAAGCCAAAGGCATCGCAGTTTTAATTAAAGGCACTCATCATCAAATCATGTGATACTCATGCTGTCTTTGGAAGCCAGCTGGCAATGTGTGGTTGATCTACTAACAAAAGCTAACTTTGAAGTTGTTCTTAGAAGATTTGCCAGTTTAGATGTGGCAGTTGGACCAGTTTGGTCGCAGAGCAATAGAAGTTCATCACATTCTCGCTTCCAACGATTAATCGTGGCATGATTTGTTGACTTTTTTTAAAGAAGCGGCCAGCTTGCTATATGATGTTTTTCCTGCTTGGCACCATAGATTGTTTATGGTATTTACCTATATTGAAATGTAACTATTTTAACTCGCTCCAGTATTTTTATCTTTACACGTGTATTTAAGGCTTATGCATCAGGCGCTTTTTGAGACAATTGTATTACCTAAGTAGAGTTGTGTCATCACACTGTGAACATATCTAGCTAATGTATATTGCCTTTGTGAGTCACTTCTGATCATCTAAGAAGAGTAGCGGTTCATTGACAATCAGCACACCACCGGTACTGTCTATAAAGTTGCAAATGTGCTCATTTTGTAACTTGCCATTCGATATTCTGTTGAGTTAACAAATTAATACCCATGGCACACAAGATATGGCCCTTGGGGACTATTGGAACAAGAGCTGTATTTACTACTCTGTATTTACTGTTCTTCCCACCCATTGGGCATGTATTTGAAAATCTCCTATGTTGTTGTAGCCCTGATGCTTAAAACCATACTGACACAATTTATTTCTTGCACTGAGCACTTTGCTAGTTTTATCAGACACTTTTTAGTCCTCTAGGAAGAGTTTGTAATTTGCCTAAGTTGCTTTTCTGCTTTTTGCTTCTACACTTGTGAATGGTGCTAATTTACTGTTTATATCCATTTTTACCGCATGAATGCATACAAATGAAAACTTTATTATTTGTACATTGCATGGCTTATGTTTATAAACTGACACAATACAGTATTATTAGGGCTCCAGAGATATGACCTACCTTCATTTATTCTATGGGCTTAGACTTTGCTAGTCCAAGTTCAGTTTGAGAAGTTAATTATCAGATTCAGAATTTATCCCCACCCCTTTTGTCCCAGGAACTGGGTCAAGCACTGCTAATAGCTCTATTGTGTGGGGAGGCCTTTGATCCTCCTGCTGACCAGCAGAGTAATTAACTTAGCCCAGTAGAGGGGACAAAGGCCTGGACTTTGCATATGGCTGAGCCAGCAAAATATCACATAAGTGCCATAAGGACTGGCGTTATCACAAAAATGACAGTAGATCTGCACATGGTGTACATGTTTCTCCTAAAATTGATACCTGACCGGTATCTCTGGGCCTAAGTATGGTGAAACTGTGTGGTGGCACAGATTTCACCCACAAGGAATAATGCAGTGAGCGCACAGTCTGTTTAGTGAGCACTACGACCTACACTATGAATGCCCACTCACATTATAAGGCCTACATCAGACCAACAGTTCAGCCGGGATGGCCTAGGCCGGGCAGAGCTGCGTGATGGATTGACTCTCCTGGGCCCAGGGACACAGACTGGTGCTGCGCCCTGAAGTGGGCTTCCTGTTTGGACCCTGTTCCACATGGTGGCTGTGTATTGGAGCCCCAGGGACGGCCACGTAATAGAAGGAGGGCTGGGTGCCCGCTTTCGCTGTCAGGAGGTGGTCTGCCCTGACTGGTGAGCTAGACACGGGGCAGCCTGGAATTGCAGCCCAGCGACTCAACTCCTGGTAGCTGCTAGGGCATCATGCTCGGCAGGGCTGGACTTATCGACAGAGGAGGCACACAGGCTCCCGCGTTGCACCTCATCCCACTACGGTGTCTGAGGAGTACTCCCTGGAAACTGTACGGTGCCCTAGAACAAGACTCTTCTATGAGGGAGAGATGATCCAGGATGCCAGGCCACCCTTCATGGATTGATCCACTCTCTGATTCCTGACAAGTTGGGTGTGTGCATCCTGCAAAGTATAAGCCCTGAAGGCCTCCCCACTTACCATAGACCTAAACTCCCAAGCACTTCAAAGTGGCCTATCACACCAGCATACCAGCTTATACACTTGCCTTGTAATACCTACTAGTGCCTATTGATATCCTTGGGACTACATAATTGCTATGCACATTGTTGTTGTGATAATCTGCTCTGTGGCTTATAGCCTGTCACAAACTAAGAACTGTTCATATCTTTGGGAGATCCCCACTGTGATGACTAGCAGGCCGGCCCAGGGGCTCCACTACCTGTATAATATTGGCTGATCTGTCCTCTCTGGCAAGACTGTTTGGCAAGGGTGTTGGGGATATACTGTCAAGATGCAGACCACAGAGCTTCAAATCATCTACAAGATGTGCTGGGGCAGCAGACCCAGTGAATAGTACTTGCTGTCCCAAGAGTACCCACCATGCAGCCACCGCATTCTCAACAAACGAATGTTACGCTTGGTACCCTGATACTGGCCCCTTAAACAAGTGTTTCGCCTCTCCTGCTGGCCCTTCAGGCATACCTGTAGTAGGGGATCCTGGCTTTTCCTGCCTGCTCACATAGGACACTCTAGCTTGACGCCCTCCTTTATCGGCTGGACCAGTCCCATCTCATAGCCTGCGGAATGTGACAGAGAGGCCCTAGAAGCCCTGAACCATGCCCAGCTGCCCTTTGGAAGAGGGACACTTAACAAACTGTTAATTGGGGAACATCACTGGAGATACCCTTACGGACCTAAGCCTGGCGCTTCCATTGAATTGTTCAAGGTTGCCTCCACGAGTGCAGTGACTTCATCATGGGCCGTATCAAAGGAACTAAACCAGACCCTATGCCAAGCAATGTCAACTCACAGTCTGAAAATGTCCACACTGATAAATCACCAGACCGTACTGGAGTGGAGTGTATCCCGCTCACAGCACCCACCATGACACTGGACAAACTAGATTTAATTTCGCAAGAAATTCGAGACTCTAGAACAGCAATTGAACAATGTATTGGCACATTGACATTGGACTTAGGTCTCCTCCGCGATGACCATTGCAAACCGATTCACAGGGTCAAAGCCACGGAGACAGACCTGGCAATCTTAACCCCTCAACAGAAAGCTCACACGAACGAACTGGAGGATTTACGCTCACAACTGTGCCATCTACACAACCAAGCTGAGGATGTGGGGGAGCAGAGCATGATGCAACAATGTGCGCATTATAGGAATGCCTGAGGGCACAGAAGGGTCGAACACTATGCTGTTTATAGAAAACTGGTTAAAAACTGAAGTTGCTCCTCAATCTCTATCGGACATCTTTACTGTGAATAGAGTACACAGAGTACACACTCTTCGACCACCTCGGGGGGCACTCCCCAAGCTGATTTTAGGCGGCATCCTAAATTTCAGAAACCAAGACACGATGCTCCAGAAAGCCAGAGAAATTGTTCTGACACATATCAACAATGTTCTGGTGTCCCTCTTCCCCGATTACACACTAGCTGTGCAACTTAAGTGATCCTTGTTTCTCACTGCCAAGAAAAAACTCAGGGCAGAGCATCTCTCTGATGCCCTCATGTTTCCAGCTCGCCAGAGAGTGGTACTTGAACAGCGCTCATTATTCTTCAGCACCCCAGAATCAGTTTGGGAATGGCTTGAAACGCAATACCCAAATGCCCGTCATCCTCAATCCCAAGAAACATCGCAGGGACCAATACAGCGATACCAATGGCGTCGTCTTGTGGGGACTTCACGACGGCCACCCTCCAAAGCTTCTCTCTCCCTCCAACAGGTATTGAAAGAGCACTGTGGTGTGATAAAAACTGTGACCTCAACCAGACAGGAACAATCACGGCGACCCCCGACTAGCTCATCCAGCACTGCTGCCTTGGACTCAGACTCCAATACGACTATGGCTCTCTTCCCCATAGTGATGCTGCAAACATTGGATATTGTAATATGATGCTCCAGCCACCAACATCTGTGTGCAGGACACATGACACATACAGCGAGGAGAACATACAGGACGATCCTGGCCCTCCTTGTTTTTCCCCTGGCTCAAGTATTGTATTTAATGGTTATGTCGTACTTTAATGTGGTTCTTCCCATGTATCGAGTTCCTTTCTGTGACACCTCTATATAGAATACCCTTGCTTGTTATAATGCATGTAATAATTTATCTCACTCTATTGACTTCCATGACCACCCTACAGGGCAGTTGCTCCAGTTTATTTTTACTTGACAAATTAAGATTTTATTGGTCGAATATACGTTCTTCGCTGGACCTAGTATTGGGGGGGTTGTTTATAGGTGTGTTACAACTATCATGTGCTGTATGATTGAACTATCTCCGGAGCGGGTGGGAGTAGGGGGATCTCATTATTCCTATTATTGTCCTAAATTTTTGATAAATGTCAGCGGTACCTAATACCTTTAAAATATTGATGTGGAATGTCAGGGGGATGGAAACAGGCCACCCGCCAGTTGAGAATGGAGAAAGAAGTACAAGCAGATAAAGTCGATGGGTCCACACGGACGGCGTAAACATCTCGGTTCATTAAAAAAGACTGTGTTTATGAAAAAAGGAAATGAACTTTAACATCAGTCACAATTTTTTCGATGTTCATTTAATTAGAAACATTCAGCGCATTAAGCAAAATGTTCGTGATTGTATCAGTGGAGTGTTTTCAAGTATAGTGCATTATGGGAGATGGAGTTTTGCTTGCATCTAATTAGCGTTAATGCCTGCAGATTGGATGGCGGGAAAATCTAAGAAATGGGCCAATCGGGAGGCACCAGGGAGGTTCGATTTGGTTAAAAGTGGGAGGCAGTATGGGGAAAAGAAACGCTTCTTCTTTTCTGAAATGGAGACGTAGATTTACGGTTGTAGAAGCTTGCGGCAGGTACGGGAAAATCTAGAATTTCTAATTTAGTGAAGAATTAAGGCAAAGAGTACGATTGATTTTTAGTGGGGAAGGATGCAATGAATGATTGAGAATGAGTAGTTAAAGTGTGAATGAGGTTCGTGGGAGCGGAAGTAATGAATGCATATGAAAGTATAGAGTGGAAGGGGGAGAGAGAAGGAGGGAACCTGAGTGTTAGAATAGGTTTTTGTAAATAGCTCTGGGGTTGAAGGTTATGTGTAAGGAGGGATGGGTGTGGAGAAGGGAGAGAATGGGGATTGATGAGAGTATGTGACATATTGATATCGGCAGCAAGTGAAAAGAGGGGATTGTTAGATGTGAACCAAAGTACTAGATGGATATAGTCGGATCATGTTTCATTCGTGACAATGGAGCGCTAAGTAAATGTTATGGGGGTGTTTAAACAACACTGTTGACATAGGGGCTGATTGTGGACATAGATAAACGGATTGAAATGCAAAATGGCATTGCAATGAATTGTATATGAATTTGTGATGTTTGTGTAAGTGAGAAGTTATATCATGATTAGGAGTAATAATTGGCTATTGTTTCATTGTGATTTGTAGTGACCCCTGACGAAGGGCGCCCCAGCCCGAAATGCATTGGGTGTATTGAATAAACACTGCCTTTTTAATGAACTCTGCATCAATCATGTTCTTACGAGAGGTCCGGAGGGGCACAGTTCGAACAGAAGAAATTTGGAAAAAGGGCACAGAAAACCGCGTATGCATCATAACATTCGTTATTTATGCAAAGAGAGGAGTAAATAAGTTTGATTCAATGGATTACATGGATTATCGTGGAGATAAAATTACAGCCAACATGGCGCAAGTTAGCAGTGCGATTGGTTGGGACGAGATGACGCCCCACTTCGTAATGTTGTTGTTTATCTGGGTGTTGTTTGGGCATGACACCATACCAGTCTGCACGCACTCTGGGAATAGATGGATAAGTTTGGACAGCGTGAATATATAGGTGTGCATCCTACTTTCACAATTTAAATTGAACAGGCCACAAATGTCATTGTATACATTCCCAAATCAATCACCGCAAGGCCCACATAGTTTATTTACAGGAAACTCATCTCTCCTCTATTGAGTCCCATAAACTGTGAACGAAATGGAGGGGGCAACTGTTTGATCCTACGTATTTAGCTTTTGCAAGAGGCTCTGCAGTCTGGATTGCCGTTTGATGTAGCAGATACCAAGATAGATACAATTGGCCATTATGTGTTTTCTTGCAGGAACCTAAACGGTAAGCCCTTGGTACTGGGCAGTATCTATGCCCGTAACTCAGACAAAGATGCCTTTGTCTCCCAACTTTCCTCTGTACTGGCCGACGGGTCCCACTTGCCATGGATTATTAGGGAGATTTCAATGCAGTGTTGGATACACAGCTGGACCGCTCCTACCCCCCCTAGCCCAGTGCCCCTCTTCCAGACAGGCGAAGGCACTGCGAGATTGGGCCTCAGGCTGGTCACTATCAGATGTGTGGATAGAGTTGAATACAGTACTCCGAGAATACTCCTTTTACTCCCTTCCACATAAATTACATTCCTGACTTGATTGCATTTTATGCCCTACACATATGCTCCCGAGTATCACTTGCTCCACCTATCTAAGCAAAACCCTATCTGACTATAACTGTTTGGAAATCATAATGTCATGGGGCTGCATCCCTACCCCTGACCCACCTGGTGCTTGCAGCCCTTAATTTTAGAGGATATAGTGTTTAAAGACTCTTTGGCTACTGCCATCACCAATTATTTTACTGAAAACATCAACACTGTTTCATAGCCTCTGACTGAGTGGGAAGCATTTAAGGTGGTCATAAGAGGAGTGTCTTTATCGACAGTGGCTGGGGCACAATATTCAGTTATAAGAGATCTTACTTCCACTGAAACACAGCTGGGAAAACCTGAACATGAGTCTGCACTTGATGACTCTAGGCCAGAGGAGTATGGTGATACCCAAATTACAGATGGTGCAGAATGCAGCTGCTAGGTTGCTTTGCCAGGTTCCCAGGATGACCCCCATCTCAGGCTATCTCTGGGATCTACATTGGCTCAGAGTGGAAAATCGAATTAAATTCAAAGCCCTGAGCTATATGTTTAAGATCAAAGTTGGCAAGGCACCTCAATATCTGAATGCCCTTGCTCGCCCTTATGTACCACCACGCCTTCTCCGCTCAACAACTCAGGCCAAATTTTCTGTCCCTATGATCAGATTGTCGCGGATGGGGGGGTCGGTCCTTTTCCTGCCTGGGCCCCTCAATGTGGAACTCCCTTCCCCTGCTACTTCGAAATGAAATTGTTTTTGGGAAATTTCTAAAGGGCCTGAAAACGTGGCTGTTTAATCAATAGATCTTCCATCCCTTTTTGCTCCTATCAGGCGGTGCCGGAAAACCCTTTGGTAGCTGTTGCGCCTTATAAGAATAAAATAACATAACATAACATATGGGATTGTCTTATTTGATAATCAGAACTGTTGAAACGCTTGAGAATCATTGACCACACCACATATACACAAAGAATGCACACTAAATGGGACAAAGGTGGTACACTTCTAGCACTTATGATCCACCCACAACTTTCCCCTACTCCTGTCTTATCTATACGTGCACCCACAGCTACCCAATACACAACGTAACTAGATATTAATAACACTTTCAGAGACTATTATGCCCATCTTTATGGAGCTCGCCCATGCCCATCCCCTGCGTCCCTTGCAACATTCCTGACTGGTATACACCTAACCCAAGTGCTAGAGCCATGGCATGCAGAACTTGCATGAGGAAATCTGTAGCGCAATATAAGAACTCCCTCGCAATAAAACTCCAGGACTAGACGGATTTCCTTCAGAATTCTACACCACCTTTGATTCCTGCCTAGTACCACATCTAGATAAACTGTATAACACTTCAATAGAACTAGGCACACTTCCACCTACCAGCAGGCAAGCCCTGGTAACATCAGTGCTCAAACGTGCCCATTACCCAGAAGACATATCTTCCTACAGACCAGTATCACCACTGTCAACAGAATATAAAAAATTGAGCAAAGTATTGGCGAAGAGGATGGTTCCTATACTCCCAGACTTAGTCCACTCTGGCCAGAATGGATTCATCCCCCGCCGTAGTACCTCCTTAAATATCATACGCTTCTTCCAGGTGATGGAGGAGGATAAAAATACCTATCCAGATGCGTAATCCCTCTCCCTTGACCTCAAGCAGGCATTCAATACCCTTAGCTGGGAGTACATGTTTGCAACCCTAGCCAAATTTGGCACCCCCTACATATATTAAATGGATCAAACTTTTATACAAGAACCCAAAAGCACGAGTACGGACCCGACCTCAAGTTTTATCTGCCTACCCAATTTACAGAGGCACCAGACAAGGTTGTCCTCTGTCCCCACTATTATTTGTACTTGCAATGGAACCCTTAGTGCAGGGCCTCGGACAGATGGCAGAAGACTGGAGTATAGAGCAGGGACCACAATGTCATGCCGTATCGCTATATGCAGATGACATTATTCTCTATATTTGTGACTTGACCATGGATCTCACACCACTCAATACCCTAATTAGCCTTTTCGGGGGTCTATCCGATCTCCAAGTTAACTACACCAAATCCTGTGCATTCTCCTTTTGGGAACAAACCATAGGCAATGTATTACCAATGGGTACTTCTAATATTCCGATTGTCTCTCCTACTTTTCATTATCTTGGAGTACAGATCTACCGGTCCCTGGCTGACTTACTAGACAGTAACTTAACAAAGATCATCAACTCGCTCCACATGCAAGTCCGGTTCTGGGTCACCTTTCCTTTATCAGTGATGGGCCATTTGGCACTCTATAAAATTGTGATGCTCCTTCAGCGATTATATTTCTGCATAAATGTACCCATAGTGGTCCCTACGACTTACTTTAGAGTACTAAACACCCTATTCACCGACATGATATGGAGTACAGGGAGATGCAGAGTGAGCTTGCCTACACTACAATTACCTCCAGATGAGGGTGGGATGGGTGCCCCTGATTTTCGGGCCTATTGTTATGCAGCACAATTACAATATTAGGATATTGACTTTCAGGGTTCCATCTGACTGAAATAGATTATACTACCTGATTACTACGACAGGGTAAATTACACATGCTACTACTACCAAGTGTATCACATGCTTTGCACTTACCACTACTCTTACGTAACACTCTTACGTACTGGAGACAAGCTCTTAAACACATGAGGCCCGCTAAACATTATGCTCCAAACATACCACTGTGGAGTTTACCAACACAGATGAGCCCACTCACCTCCCTTAAACTGGAACCCTGGGAATCTGCTGGTATTTTTGCATTAGGAGACATCTTCGCCAATGGAGAACTAATGTCCCATCAGCATCTTACCGAAATCCACAACTTGCAGACATCCCTCTTCTTAACACATGCAACCATTTCCCAATATACCCCGACATATATGGACCCCACAGTTGAAGAACCTACGATGCATTCTTTTATTCAGGCAGTGTACGAAATGGGTGCTGGCAGGACTTGGTCAAATGGCTATATAAAGGACTGCGTGCACACCTACATATCTCCCTAGCACCCCTTCGTACAACTTAGAAGGGGGATCTCAGTCGAGCCCCAATTGATAAGGAATGGCATTTCTTAAGGGCATACCATACCAAGGTCCACCGCAACTCTAGATTTAAATGTATTCAATTCTCCTTATTACAAAAGGCCTACTTTACAACACAAAAATTGCATAACATGTTCCCCGCTGCATCCCCCAGCTGTCCCAGGTGTCACGCCAACCAGGCGGACTTGATGCACATGATCTAGGCATACCCCTCCCTCAAATCCTACTGGAACGATATTCACAGCTCCTTGACAGAATTAACAGCCCCCCCCGACTGGAACAATGCAGAGCAATGTCTTCTGGGTTTATATTCATGCCCTAAACAGAATAACGCATTGTAACATTTTATTTATCTGGCCTGGCCCTACTATTGACCTAACGACAAATCAAATGGCGTTGGAATTCCCCTACTGCCCCTCAATGGACCAGCTGGTGGGAAATGGTTTTGCACAGGGGTGCAGCTGAAGGGCATATTTTACAAAGAGAGGAATACCGTGGGCTCAGGAAGCATCCAATCGCTCTGACATGGGATGCCTATTTAGAATCATTTAGGGCCCAGACAGAAAATGATCAGAGACCGATGAGCTGAAAAGAAGGGAACTCACCTCATTCTCATACTGGGTAAAACTCTGGCATTCCCACACCAGATTCCACATAACAGATCCTAAATTATGTCACCAGGCAGACGCTCCTTGTGTATAGGCTTCACTCATATCTGCGCCCCCCCACCGTTCTCCAGATACTGCTCTTTTAATGGTACCCACACCTCGCATTGCACTTGAGAGCCATACATTTGGGGTTAGGGTAGAGGGTGTAGTTTTGTTGTAATGTTTTGGACTGCACTGACTTAACGGTATTGCAGTGCGAGATTCTGGATCACCCTGTGAGAAATGCCTTAATCTACTGTATAAGGTGACATTGATCTACTGAATATAATATAATAATGGTTTTATACTTTAACGAGGAACAATGTATTATCCCACGCATACCAAAACTTATGCAATGTATGACAAAACTCAATAAGGTTTGCTTAACAAAAATAAATAATAAGGGATGTGTCACCCAGCGGCGGTTCTGATAAGCTGTGAGGGCTGCAATGCACGCCTGCATTGTGGCTGCGTTGCATTGGTTCCGATGAGGAGCTGCAAGGTCCCCGTTGAAGATGTGTCACCACAGCGGCAGTTCTGAGGAGCAGTGAGGGCTGCAATGCAGGCCTGCATTGTGGCTGCGTTGCGCTATGTCAGTTCCGATGAGGTACTGTGAAGAGCTACATCGCTTTTGCATCGCACTGCATCAGCTCTGGTTAAGACTACAGCAGGGCTGGCAGAGCGCATTTAACCCCACTTCAAAGGGTCCAGAACTGGAGGGGCACCACTTGGGGGGGTTAGGACTCACAGCAGGCCGGGTCCAGGTGCAGCAGTCTAGGTGGTTGGAGCCTTTTCTGTCTCTGATTCCCTGACCAGGAGGATAGCCAACTAGCTCTTGGAGTCACTCTGGTGGTCCTGGGTTCAAAATGCAGGTCCAGACCTTCTCACTCAGTCAGCAGGGCAGCAGAGCAGTCCTTTTTACAGCAGAGCAGCACAGTAAAGCAGTCCTCCTCCTGAGTCTTCCAATGGCCCAGAGGTGTACTAGAGAGTTAGGTCTGAGGGTTCACTATTTATTCTTGGTGCCAGCTTTGAAGTGGAAGAAGCTTCTGGAGTTTTCCACCCCCAAAGGTATCTGGAATTTCCTTCCTTCCTGCCCTCACCCTAGCTTGTCTGGGTGCACAAAAGACTAGTGTGAAACCCTTTGTGAGTGTGCTGAGGCTTTGTGATGTGCAAGTGTGGTAGGGGATAGCTCCTCCCCCTAATCCTGACAGAGATGTCCTGACAACACCTATTCCCCCTTTGTCTAACTGTCTGTGAGTAATACACAAAGAGCAACTGCTAACTGCAGTTAATCATGTGACTCAGGATACAGGCTGCAGGCATTAAATGGTTAGGACAAGACAATGCCAACATTCTAAAAGTGGCATTTTCAGAATTGTGATTTAAAATCCAACTTTTCAGTTAAAGAGGATTTAAATTACAATTCTTTAGACACCAAACTCAACATTCCTACCTGCTCCCCAGTGGAAGTTATCACTTATTATATGTAATAAGATAACCCAATGGTATCCTATGGGAGGGCAGGCCTTGTAGTAGTGAAAAGAAAATCCTTTTTTTACTATGAAGGCACGTAAAACTTAAAAGTACAAGTACAAATCTTTTAAAACACTGCACCCTGCTCTATGGGCTGTTTAGGGCCTTCCCTAGAGGTGACTTATGTGCAGAGCCACTGGAATTATGCAGCACTGGAGGGACAAGTCATGGCAGGGTGGAGTAAATTTTGCGGCAAGAATAGGCAAATTATGCAGCAAAGCGTAGCACATATTGTGGCAGTTTTACATCATTATTTTGACATTTTTACACTTGTTATCACTGTCTGAGCATTGGTTACACCTGAATACCAGTTCAACACTCAGATATAGCAATGAGCACCAGAAAGCTGACCAGTAGTACTTTGCAAAGTGCTGCAACATGTGTTTTCATTACTTTTGATCTGTTCAAGCTAGAAACATTTTTTTTCTTAAAATCTGCAGATTATGCAGCAGAAGATGAATTATGTGGCAAATGCAGCAAATCTATAATTATGCGAAAATGTCACGGCCGCACAATCGCATACTTCCAGTGGCCCTGCTTATACGCATTAAAAAGGAAGGTTTAGGCCTGACAAAAGGGTTACTTTGCCAGGATGAACTGGCAGCTCAAAACTTCACATACAGGCTGCAGTGGCAGTCCAGCAACATGCTTGAAAGACTACTTAATTGGGGGGAGGGGCACTAGTAGCATTTAATTTTCGGGAGTGAGAACATACACTTTAGCCCTGGTCAGCAGTGGTAAAGTGCACAGAGCCCTAAGGCCAACAAAAAGGAGATCAGTAAAAATAGAGGAGTAAGGCAAAAAGTTTGGGTAGGACCCTGCGGGGGGGGGGGCAAGGCAACCACAAATTCTAGAACTTTCTCTCACAACTGATATTCTGTTTCTTGAACCAAAGTTGGATATTTTCAGGGCATTCTGTGTAAGAAAAGGTGGTGGCATCCACACAAGTTGCACCACCCTTGACTCCCCCTAGGTTTGTAATTTTCAGAAATATCTGGAGATGTTGATTTCCCTAGATGCTACTGGAGACTGGGTCCGAATACTGCAGGTACAAAAATATGAAAAAGCAACCAAATTCCATTTGTCTTTTTTTTTTGTTTCAATGGTTGAGTTCTTGGGCCTTTTCTGTCCTGTATGATGAACTCACCTGCATTTGCAGAATGACGTGTTATTATCTAGCAAATTTCCATTTATTTTTGCCGTTCTGTTGTAAGCCAATGTCTCAAAAAACACTTTTTCAGAAAACGTCCTCAGAATTACCTGACATTCTGGGTAATCCAGGATTTGGAAACCATAACCTTTTAACAACCCTTCCTTAAAAAAATAGCAAATTGATATTGCTTTGAATATATTATTTATGTAGTAAAACAATTAACAAGTCAAATTTAATGTAATTCCTGTATATCTTGACTTGTAAACAAGGCTAAAAAAGTTGAATCATTTTGTGGCATGTTTCCTCTAGTGCTGCTACTACAACAACACAAAAAGCAATGTGACATGGGCACCGCAGGCCACACAACAGCACTTTTTCTCCACACCCTTCAGCCTCTGTGTTGTCTCCCCACAACGTAGGGGAAACCAAATGACTTTGTCATGCTTGTTGTAAATATGGACCTGTGCAAACTGTATTTGCAAAATTCCATATTAAAGAATCCTCAAAATAATGCAACACTGTTTGCAATGGTAGTTGCACAAATGCAAAGTTTTTGTAATATGGCCCAAGTCTATTAGGATGTAACTCCAATTCTGTGCTTTGCTTTTTTAAAATCATTATTTTCAGGTGTGTTAGTTGAAATGAAGCAAGTAAAGTGCACAGGACTACGTCTCCCAGAATTCAGTTAGGGCTTGATTCACAAAGATTTAGGTCAGTTCATAAAATACCAAATCACAGTGGGTCACCGAATGACCTGGTACAATCACTGAGATGGCCACCATCCCTGCGATTGTTTTCCAAAATGGAAAACTTTTTAAAAAAAGAAGTCCAAATTCTTTAAAGGAACCTGGGTTGCTTTAAAAATAAAAAAGTTTCACTTTTTGTAAAACTTCCGTGAGAGCAGGTAGTAATGATTCCTTGGAATTCACCGACTGCCAATTTGGAAGTCGCGCCCTTATTAACATGTCCCTTCCAAATTGAGATTATTTATGGGTTTCTAAACCTATTTTGGGATTCTGAAAAAGTTTTCTAAATCCCAATACGGGGTAGTTCATCAGAAAAAAAGTGATTTCGAGGTCGCAGTTGCAAACGCAGTAATTTAGGATTTGTGACCGCTAAATCACTTTGTACATTAGGTCCTTGGTTCTTATATGAAACCACAGTAGTGGCACACTAATCTTGATGATATGGAGTCATGTTTTAACTTTATGCACAGCTATGAGCAATCCCTTAGTATATCGTTGTAGTCAAATATTTAATTGCACAGTCGAGTACAAGTAAATTATGCAGATCAGACGTCTTTCAGCACAACACCCTTTCTGCACGTGCTCCTGGGTGCACTCAGCACCCAAAATGCAAGCTGGAATCACCCATTCAAATTAGTCACGGTACTTTGGTCTACGTCGCCATTAGTAAAACTTCACCGGGAAGCTGCTCTTCCTGTGGCTGTGTAATTAAAAGTCTCCGCCCAGAAAGGACATCATACGATCTACCTCAACAACAACAAAAAAACGTGCGCGGCAAAATATAATATTATAAACTGTGTTACTCATAAACCAGAAACAGAATATATGAATAATCCAGGAAGTGAAGCAATGTCTGTTAAAAATCACCCTTGGAGTTTATTTTTGAACCGCCACAACCAGAAACGAACTTGCTCGCTGTCACTACTGTCACCTCAAAAGAGCTTACGTCTCCTAAATATATAATAGGTGGGGCCTGGCAGCACACCAAAACGCCCGGTAGCCAGTCCGGCCCTGAGGGGGGCCGATCCCTTGCCAGGGGCCTTGCAGTCCAAACCCTTTATAGACACCTACGGTTAAGTGCAGAGAGTCCAATACTGAACTCAGTCTCATACCAAACAAATTAATTGAGTGTGTTACCCCACTTCTGAAACAGGTATCCCTCGATGTATACATTCGCAGCAACAACAACATCTCCGTAGCAAGCATGCTATTCGTATTGAAAACTATTGCTCAAGCATCGACAAAACAAACAGGTTTGACTAGTATAGTGCATGAGCGCACGTACACATGTACAGAGACACTCAGCATCCCCGTGCACATTACCCCCAGGTCCCTCCAGTCCTCGCCCCATTCCTTAACAAAGTGGAGATGACCATCTCCGCGACAGAAAAAAAGAAAAGGAGCATGCTGGGATACCCAATCCACTCCCTCCCACTGGGAGTACATAAGCGGTACCAGCCCAGCATGCAGCCTGTTCTTTTTTTCTGTCTTCCGACAGAATGGGACGTGTTGGACTTACCTGCTGGTTGCTTCGCTGGACGTCTCGTCGGGGCTGCTGGGCTGTCCTCACTGTCCTCTTTCCGCGTTCTCCTGGCCTGCCGGGCTTGCCAGGAGTCGCGTTGGAGTTCGCCCGGCCCTTTGCGGCTGGGGCGCCGTTCCTCCCGGTCATTTCCGGGTTGCAGTGCGCGTCTCCCTGTGGCTTGGCCGGTCTGGGGGACGCGCGGCTGCGGCTGTTTGGCGGGTCCAGGGACTCTGCTGGGCGATGTTCCTGGTCCTCCTGCCTAGCGTTTGGTTTCCTGCCGTCCTCCTGGTGCCCCTGCTGCTCGGTTGGGTCGCTCCGGAGCTGGCCTTGCTGTGGCCTTGGCAGCCATTTTTGACGGCATGCTCCTCCCGGCGCTGGTTCCTTGGTCCGCGCCTGGGATGGCTGATGGAGGGGGGGCGGTGAGCTGGTGGTGCGCTCTTCCTGCCCCCTTGGTGAGTACCGTGTAGCGGTTTTCGTTTTTCATTTCCACTTCCTCTAGCTCGTTGTGAGTTACGTCTTGTCGCCTCAAAGGAGTATTTCATGCTTTGCGGCACTGACCTAGAAGCATTGGTGGCAATTGGATGGTGGCATAGGACCTGGTTGGGAATGACGGAACTTATGGGAGTCATTACTACGCACCCAGCATCAAGTACATCCATTTCTCGGTGTGACGGCTACCACCGTTTCCTCTAGCGCCTTGTGCCTTGCATCTTCTCCCCTCACATGTGGATTTCGGCCTTGGGGCGCAGACCTTCTGCTGCATTGATGGTATCTGGGTGGTGGCGTGGGCCCGTGCCTGTCCTGCCAGGAGGTTGTGTGAGTCGTTGCTCCGCACCCTGCAACCCGCTCATGCATATTCGAGTCCTGCTTCTCCTTACGTTCCTGTTGCAGGTCCATATGCCTCTTTTCTGCAGGTTGTTTGTTCACCCTACGACCATTCGGGCCTGTCCGCTCCTGTTCTCGTCTGGTCTCCATATTTGGTGTGCTTCTGCCCTGGTTGGTGCCTTGGTGGGGGACCTCCTTGGGGTTCCTGGTGCTGTTGGTGTCCGGGTGCTTCCTTGGTTGTCCGGCATTTCTGTCTTGACTTCCGGTGCCTCCTTGTGGGCCCCTGGTCTTGTCTGCTTTTTGATGGTGGACGGGGTCCGGTCTGGCTCTTTCCTGGTTGGGAGTTCGCCTGGGTGTTCTTGGGTTGATGGGCTTTTGCTCTTTCCCTGGGGTTCGCTTGCAGCCCTGGCTGGTATGTCTTCCCCCTTGCTTCTGGTTGCTGCCGCCCTGGGCGCCTGGACCTCTGGGGGTTGCCGGGGTTTGGTCCCGGAGGCCTCCTCCTTGCGGGTTCCTTGCTTTCTTCCAGTGCTGTTGGTTCCCCTCCTCCTCTGGTCTCTCCAGGTGCTGGTGGGTTCCTGTGGGGGCTTCTCTTTGCTGGCTCCTGTTCCTGCGTGCTGGCCCTCTGTGCTTGCTGGTTGCGTGGGGTATGGGTCACATTTTTGTCTCGGTCCGGGCCCTTGTGTCTCCGGCCTGTTTCTCTGCCTCCGCTGACCCCTGCTCCTGGGTTCTTGGCAGTCCTTGGGTTCCCTGTCCTGGGCCGTTGTTTCCCCTGTCACTGCCCTCTTTTGGGGTTTTTTTGCCTGGGGGGGGGGGTCCTTCGGGGCTTCCTCCATGGGATGTGTGTTCCCGGGCCTTTTTTTTTGGCTTTTGGCTGGCTCAGCAATCGTTGCTGGTTGGCGTCTGTGCTGGGGTCGGTCCCTTTTGGGACTGCTGTTGGCCTGTCCCCTTGGTGCTTGCCGCCCGTCGGTTTCTGGCTTGCTGGGCTTTCTTGCTGTACTGGACTGCGGCCTTGGCTTCTGTTCTTCGTGCTGCCCGCCCTGTGGTTTGGCCGGGTCGGTCCTGGTTCCTCCTGGGGTGGTGTCTGCTTGCTGGGCCTTGGCTCGCTTTGGGCTGTGTCTCCCAGGGTTTGTTGGCTTCTTCTTGTGGCCTCTTTGCTCTGTCCTCTGGGCCTCCGGCCGTCCTGCCCTTCGGGCTTGTGTTTCCCTGATTGGCCCTGGTTGGTGCCTGTTTGGGGTGCGCCTGGGTTTGCCTGTTGCTCTGGCCTGTTCTGGTCGTCCCTGGCTCCTTTTTTTTTTTTTTCGGGGCCTGCTGCCTTGCAGTTCTTGGGCTTCCTTCGGCTGCCTGCTGCCCGTGCGCCCGTTGGTTCCTGCCCTTTGGGGGTTCGGGCCTGGTGCGTGAGTGTCTGCTGAGTCTCTGTGGCCTAGTGGTTCTGGTCTCTGGCTCTTCCTCTGCTGGTTGCGTGTTCGCATCCTGGTGTTTCCTTGCTTGTGAGTCATCAGTCTTGCATTGCGGCGTTGTTCTTTGGCCGCCTGCGCTGTTGGGTGCTTGTTGCATCCTTCTGGGTGTTTTTGCTTGCCACCTGCTGGGGGTTTTCTGCCTCTGTTCTGGTGGGCCTTTCGCGTGTTGGCTTGTTGGGCTTGCCTTCGCGCCTGCCGCTCCTTTTGCTCCTGTGGTGGCTGGGTGTCGTTGGTCTTCCTTGGCCTTTGCCTTGGGTGGCCCCTTGTTCTTCGGGTGCCCGGCTCCTCGGCCCTGCCCTCTCTGCTGTGCCCTTTCCCTACTTGTGGGTGTTGGGTGTCGGCCTCCCCTGGTGTGTGGGCCGCTTTGTTGCTTCCTGCTTGCAGTTGGCTTTGCCTCAGGTCTGGGGCTCTGGCCTTTTCCCTTTGGGGGGCCTGTTGTTGGGCCTGGGCTCCCCCGCAGACTCTTTTCGGCCTGTGGTGTCTGTCACCCTTGCTCTCTTGTTGGCTCTGGGTGTTCCTTCTCCCATGGTTTGGGTCTGTTCCCGCTCCCCTGTTGGGTGGTGCGTCTTTGGCTTCTCCGGGCTCCTCTCCTTTGGTTTCTGGTGCCTGGGTTGTTCGGGTGCGCTCTTGGGGCCTGGGCTCTGCCTCTGTTGGGTTTGCCCTTGCGGTCCCTGTGGTTGGCCTCCCGTTCGCTTGTGCGTGTGGGTCGCTGGTACGCCTCTTGGCTGGTTGGGTCGGGCTTTGTGCTGTGGGGCCCTTGTTGACTTGGGGTCCTCTTTTGGTCCCTGCTTGGGTCCTTGCCTGGCCTCTCGTTCTCTTGGATTTTGTCACAGTCCTGGGCTGGTCTTCTGGCCTTTCCTGTGCTGCTCCTTTGCGGCTGGATGGGGCTCTGGGTCCGATGTGTGGGCTGCTGGGCTCCCTCCCTCTGCTGATCCGCTCTCTGGGTGTCCTGGCTGGGGTTGGCTGCTGTGCCTTTCCCTGTGCCCCTTCTTGTTTGGGGGTTCTTTTTGCCTCTCCTTCCGGGTCCTGGTGGCGCCGTGTTGTGTGCCTCCTGGCTGGCTGGCCTGCCGGTTTCTCCGGCTGGCTTCTTGGCTGTTTTGCCCTTCTCTGGCTCCTCCTGGGGTTCGCCTTTGGTGGTTCCTTGGTGTCTTCCTTTCTCCTCCTGGCGGTTGGTCGGCTCTTGGTTGGTGGTGTTTCCTCCTTTCCGGTTCTGGGGTTTGGTTTCCCCGGTTCCGTGTTGGGCCTCTGTTGTTGTGTTTTTTGGTTCCTGCGGCTCTTCGGTGTCTCGGCTGGGGTTGGCCTTTGGTCGGTTCTGCCCTGTGGCCCGGTCCTTCTGTGGGTTTCTGGCCTCCCGGTTCCCTGTTGCTGCTGCTTTCGGCTAGGGGGTTGGGGCCTTCGTTTGGTTCCCTGCCCTCTTCTCTTCCTGGCTGTTCATCTGGGTGGGTGCCTGTTTGCTTGTCCGGTTCTCCCCCTTTGCGGCTCTGCTGTTGGCTTCCCCTGGTGTCTTGGGGTGGTCCTGTGGTGGTCGAGTCTTTCTGGCTCTTTTTCTTTGGCGTGCCTCTTCGGTTTCGTCTTCCTTCCCCTCACTTTTGGGTGTGGTCCTTTGTGGGTTCCTGTGGTTCGCCCTCTTCCCTGTCTTGGGGGGGGGGGGGTTCGCTCTCTGTCTTGCCTCTGCTGTGTTCCTTCCTGGGCCTTCGGCCCTGCCTCCTTGTGCAGCCTGTTCTCCTCTGCTCTTGGCCGTTTGGCTGGGTTGGCCTGTTTGGTTCCTGGTTGGGTCGCTGCCTGGTGGTGCCTGGGGCCGTGGGCTTCACACTTGGGGGTTTTCTCCCTGGTCGGTTGCCCTTTCTGGGTCCGTTTCTCCTTTTGGGGCGTGCCCGCTTCTCCTGGTCTTCCTTTGGTCGTTCGGGGGAGCTTGGTTTGGCCCCTCTGGTTGTTCCCTTGGGGCTTGGCTTTGCATAGGTGGCCCCCTTCTGGCTTGCCTGGGGGGGGGTTTCTTGTGTTTTTTTCTGGTCGTCCCCTGCTGGTTTTGGGGTCTCTGCTCTGTCCGCTTGGTTGGGGGCTTGGTTGGTTGTGTGCTCCTCCCTGCATTTTTTTCTCTTTTCTGTGGGCTCTTTTGCCCTTGTGGGTTGCCGTTTTTCGGTCTGGTGCCCCTGGCATTGGTGGTGTTCCGGAAGGCCGGGTTTTCTGCTTTGGTATTCTCCACTTTGTTAAGGAATGGGACGAGGACTGGAGGGACCTGGGGGTAATGTCCTATTACTTACCGGTAATCTTCATTACTCCTGGTCCCGTTGTCCTCGTCCCATTCCTTACATCCCTCCCTCCCTCCCTGGCGGCCGGCCTTCCGGTTGTTGGCTTGGTATTTTCAGGCTGCATGCTGGGCTGGTACCGCTTATGTACTCCCAGTGGGAGGGAGTGGATTGGGTATCCCAGCATGCTCCTTTTCTTTTTTTCTGTCGCGGAGATGGTCATCTCCACTTTGTTAAGGAATGGGACGAGGACAACGGGACCAGGAGTAATGAAGATTACCGGTAAGTAATAGGACATTTACATAGACGACACAGAGAAGCAAATATACAGACTGAGCAACATATCTCAGACATTCATGTGCACACAAATTAAAGCACCTAGAGCCGCACGCACAAAGACCAACATACGGGCACCGAAGCACGCTGCAATGCATGCACCCACGCATATATTCCAACTGACATTCAGTCATTTATTTTATTTATTTATTTTACAGTTTTACTTAGTGTCCAAGACCACATGGGTATCAGAGTGGTTAACATGAGAACTTTACACAAAGGCAGTGTTCATTAGAACAAAATTTACATGTTACAATCAAGCGTGTTTCGAACCTGCAGGACTGGTTATAAAGAAACCTGCTTGTTCCCTGACAGTCAAGGCCATTGACTGACTTCCGTGCTCGGCACACTATGCCTTGCATGGAAGTGCTGGGCAGGGCAACCCAATGCCTTTTGCCATGTGCTGAATCAAGCTAATGTTTTTCACTGGAGGAGTCAACTGAGATTGTTGCCACAATATCCAAAGTAGGGAGGGGAGGTGGCCTGAGCAGGAGATGTGGCCTATGGGTTAGAGATGCTGACTTTGGACCTGGAGGACTAGGTTCCACTCCTGGATTAACATCCCATGGTTCTTGGCAAATCATGTATCTCCCCATCCCTAAAAAAATGAATCTGACCTTGTGTAATGTAAACTGATGCTGCCCTTGGGCCAGTCACACTATGTAAAACTGAAAAGAAAAGTCTGTTGAAACCATTGTTAGTAGAACATCCTGAATTAGATATAAATCATTGAGAAGGGGGTTCAAATCTGCAGTTCCAGTCTGTGGCACACGCCTAAATGAGACTTTTCTGGAAACAAAGGTCATGGTTTTAAATATATTTGATCTAGAGTTTAGACATTCCAACTGCAAACTATTTATGTCCGTCCATTATGGCACCAGGTGGATTACAGGCATTGCCTCAATGACGCCATATTGCAGACTAGCTTCCTTTCTATTTGTAACTTTGCCAATATGTTTTCTAAACGACACAATTACAAAATATCTAATGTTGTCATTACAACACTGTAAGAAATTGGGTTACTAGTCGAGGAGGTTGAACCTACTCAAGCAGCAACCACGATCCTTGTCCAGGTGAAACACAAGCAAACCTCAAGTTACCCTATGCTTAAGCCTCTGGTAGCTTTGCACAGAAGCAGTCAGTCTTAACTTATAGGCAATGTGTAAAGTACTTATGCAGCGCTTCACACAGATAAAGTAAAAACACAACACAGGAAAAAACCCACAACAATTTAGAAAAATAGACCCTATTTTATTAAATTGTTTTGATACCAAAACAACAAAAATCCAATTAGTAGAACCGGAAATATGCAATTTGAAAGCTTTTTTAGAAAAAAACCCAGAGGTTATCTGGCCATGGGAGACCGGATCCAAGTCACAAGTTCAGCCCAAGCGTGATCGAGTGCAGGCCGGATACAAGACTGAGTTAGTCTGCTGAAAGTACATGTAGCCTGGGCATCAAGATGCAAAGTCCTTACAATGGGCTGTGTGGACCGACATTGAGGTGGCAACAATGAGGAACTATGATGCGAGGTCCAGCATCAAGATGTGTCATGCAGCGGCAGAGTCTGTGACCGTTGACGAGCTGCAAAGAAGAGTCCAGCGTCAAGATGCAATGTGGAGTGGCAAAGTAATGGGCCTTCGATGAGGGCCTGTAATGCGAGGTCCTGCGTTGTTGTAGAGGAGCCACGAGGCCTTGTGGAGACTTGCGCTGCATTGCATCGGCACTGAGGATGAGATGCGTCATGCTGGGCCAATGTCGGCATTGAGCTGCATCAACATTGAAGAAGCTGCCGGGGCTTGCGAGGACTTGCAAAGAGATGCGTCGGCATCAAGTGTCAGGACTTCCTCTTGGCAAAGATGGAAGTATGAACTCCTCAGGATCGGAGCGATTCACAAATAGGTCCACCTCTCGATACCCCCAATTCAGATAATGAACACAGAATGTTAGGGTGATCAAGCGAGGGAAGGGATAGGAAGGGAACAGCAGGGAAGAAGGAAGGAACCTGAAAGAAGAAAAAAGAGTGGTTAACCCAAACAAGATTATGACTACTCTCAATAAATCTCGCTAATAAGAATCAAACCACATACCTCCATCAGAATACTGCATTCTTTCACTTCTTCCACACAGGTATTGCCTTTTCCCCAAAGCTAGTTTCTCTATCCTTCAAACCAATAAAGCATAATAAACATTAGTTGTCTCATATAGCATAACCACAAACAAAATTGATTCTTTTGCTCATGCCTCTCGTAATACATACCCCAAATAATAAAGTGACATTGGAAACCAAAAATATGCAGAAGCCTTCAGAGTCCAAAGGTATAACACAAAAAACATAGTCTTTAAAGTGCATTGTAAAGGAAATTAACCTTTTTCTGGACTCCACACACTCCACTGTAGGATCCGTGTAATTGATTCAACAATCAAAAATAATGATGATCCTGCAAGAATGTTTATCTCTCCAAAGAATAAATAAATAATGTTAAGTTACTCCAGGCTATTCCCACATAACCCAAGTAGCAGAACAGGAAGCTAATTTGCCATGTTCATCTGGCCTCCTGACGAATGGAAATAACAGAACCAAGAAAAACCGGATGATTGTTACCTGACACCACCCATCTAACTGTTCAAGCTTTCTGTTCGATGTTCCCAATGCAGTGTCCATGGGGAACATAAGCTCCCTTCATCGTGAGAGCTGTTGAATGCCCCATTCCTCCTCCAAACGAATGGCCGAAACAAAAGGCGGAAGAAAAGGATAGATCACTCCTTTCCTCATCCGCCAACAAAAGCCAACCCAGCGGGGTAGACCGCAATGTATTCCAAGGACGGGAACCCAGACAGACTACTTCTCCGACTCGAACTCCCAAAACAGCAAAGAATTACGCACGTCCGCCAACGGGCGTCTTCCGCTTTTAACGTCTCCTGATTTTGTATCAAAAAAATGGATCAAACCAGCACCAAACGACTTGTATATGGTCCTATATAACGCCCTTGCTCAATCTTGCAGGCACCATGCTTCTGATTCCTGACATCAAGGACGAGCTACCGCGCTAGGCTGGAGCCAGTGGAGAACTGCATCGTGCTGTGTCCAGATGCAGAGAGTTGCGTCGACATCGAAGAAGTCTGTTATGTCCCTGTACTTTTGAACAGGGGGCCAGCCAACAGACCCTTGGGCATTTCTTGGAGTCCTGGGCCCATACAGGTAGGCTGGATTCAGCAGGGCAGCTCACAGCAGGGGAAGTTTCTAGATGCTTCCATCCCCCCTATGGTGTCTGGAGTTTCGTCCCTTCCTACCTTGGCCCCAGCTTGTCTGGGGGCACAAAAGACTAGTGTAAAACCCTTTATGAGTGTGCTGAACCCTTTGTGATATGGAAGTGCGGTAGGAGACAGCTCCTACCCCTGATCCTTACAGAGATGGCCCATCCTGCCAACACCTATTACCTCTTTGTCTCACTGTCTGGGAGTGATACACGTACACCTTCTGTCGGTTACACTTAGTCATGTGACCCAGGATATAGGCTGCAGACAACAAGTGACTGGGACAAGAAAATGCAAACTTTCATTTTCAGAATTGTGACTTAAAATCTGACATCACCATTAAAGAGGGTTTTAAACTACAATTCTTTAGACACCAAACTCAGCATTCCTACCAGCTCCCAATTAAAAGTTATTACTTATTAAATGTAATAAGGAAACCCAATGTTCTCCTATGGGAGATTCAGGCCTTGCAGTAGTGAAACATGAATTACAATTCTTTAGACAACAAACTCACATTCCTGCCTGCTCCCAATTAAAAGTTATCACTTATTAAATGTAATAAGGTAACCCAATGTTAGCCTATCATAAATGCAGGCCTTGTAGTAGTGAAAAACGAATTTAAGAGTTTATCACTACCTGGGCATGTAAAACTTAACACCACATGTTCAAACTTTTAAATACACTGTGCCTTGTACTATGAGCTGTTAATGCATAGCCTAGGGGTGACTTATGTGTACTAAAAAGGAAGGTTTAGGCCTGGCAAACAGTGGCTTTGGCAGGTTGAAATGGCAGTTTAAAACTGCAAGTGCAGACTTCAGTGACAGGCCTGAGACATGTTTGAAAAGCTACTTAAGTGGTGGGCGCAACATGTACTGTTGGCCCAGTAATAGAATTCAATTTACAAGCCCTGGGTTCAGGTAGTACAACTTTACTAAGGGCTCACAAGTAAATTAAATGTTCCAATTGAGTGTGAGCCAATCTTCCCATGTTTTAGGGAGTGAGCACACACACTTTAGCACTGGCTGTGTTAAGTGCACAGAGTCCTAAGGCCAACAAAAACAAAACCAGCAAAAATGGAGGAGTAAGGCAAAATGTTTGGGGGAAGACCACCCTAATGCTGACAGGCCAATAAATACAGTAAATTATGATAATAAATGCTGTGCCAAATTATATGCAAAAGGTAATTCAGAGAGGCAAAAGAGACTAATATAAATATTTGGATTTTTAAAAAAACGTTTGCTTATCAAGCTGATTGCCTGATTGATTAAGAATATTTGCATAGCATACACTGTCATGTGGTCTTGGCACTGGTTCTTTTAAGCTACTTTTAAACACATGACTTTTAAGGACATAAAAGAGAGCTGGTTGGAAGTCTCCATAAAGGAGTCCATTACTTATGTTTTTCATATCACAGATATAGAAAGATGTTTTTCACATTTTTTGGGGGTTCCATTCGATCATTAGGCTGCTGTTTGCTAAGAGATCACAGAACAAAGATAGCACTTTTCAACAAAAACTAAAGTTGGATTGAATATAAGACACTATTTACCTCAATGAACTTTCAAAGGTGGCCTCTACAATTCACATAGTACCATTTGTGAATGAGAGGTTACTCACCTCTCTTGTCAATCTACTTTTGAACTTAAAATTACTTTTTAACATATTAAATGTTTCTGGAACACAGTTCAAAGTATATTGCATTTTGAACCTAGTAAACAGAATTGCAGTCATGATTATAGCCATAAGCATTGGCAGCACCACATATTCCTGACATAAAGGGCAAAGCCTTGTGGACTTTGGCCTATGGGTGCAAGTTCAGGCAAAGGATCAGCAATGCAGGAAAAGTTAACAGCACTGGCTGCGCTTCAATACTCAAGCGAGCACAAGAAAAGTGAAAGTGATGGACTACTGCATTTACCATAATGCATCAGAGAGGACTGGGTCAGACCAGTGATCACTATGCAATTCCACCCCACCCCAGGCCGGAAAGATTCCCACCTTAAATTGTAGCGAGCACCTTCCTAATAAACTTGCATTCGTTTTGTTTTCACATTAGTGCAGGTGTATCTAGTACTTTTAACAGTACTTGGAAATGCTTTTACAATACACTCCAAAGCTGTGCTTGAGAAAACTTTAAATTTTTGGGTCTACCTACTACCACATTCATAGATCTAATCTGATCTATGTAGGGAGAGTGGGAAAAAGGTCAGCCTCTTCAGGCATTAGCCACTCTAAGCATCATTCAAATAGTGATCAGGCTGAATTCATTATAAATTCAACAATCACATCCATAAGACTACAAATCACAAAAGACTTCAATTTTTTTTGTATAAGTATAAACTGCAACAGAAGTGTCTCCACGAGTGCTGAGCTAGTTCCTTGGTACAGGTTCAGTGTATTCCAGCTGAGAAGCACTAACCACATGGAAAAACATCAGGGATTATTCACATAGGCTTTCAGGAGTACATAAAGTTGTACTCCTGTAGTACTCTTTTACGTATTCTCACATACCTTGGTGAACAGACCCAAAAACCCTTAAAACGTCAATAAAAGAATAATATTCATAAACAGTTAATACAAATATAAAGGACTGTGCCCTCTTGGCACTTGTACTAATAAGTAATAGGTCATTTTGGGGCTGATTCACAAAGACATGTAAGAGTATGTAAAAGAATACTCCTGCAGTACTACTTCCGGCACTCATAAATGGTTTTGAGAATCAGCCCCCACCCCCACCACCCCGACCCCGAGAGTGAGACAAAATCACATGCAGGATCCCTAACTCTTGAAGAAGTATTGATAAAAGCCAGCCCTTGCTTTTTGTGCTCTGATGCAGGTGGGGTAAGGATTTGCTTCACGATGGACCGTCTGGCAGCCCAGTCTAGGTCATGGACCATGGCTGATGATGCTGTACATTGAAGGACTGTGCAAGGGAGGCCTAGGTAGACTTTCACATCATTCATTCCCTTTAGAAATGCTTCATATGTGAACTTCTTCATTACCTCACTAAATGACAAATCTCTAATCATTAGTTAACAGTGATCTTTGTGTAAGAAGATTTGTTTTGCAAAATAATGTGAAAACATTCATGCAACTATTATTCATTATAAGAAAACATGTCTATGACAAGGTCAAAAAATAAACATTATGTACGATTTAAGCATTCTTTTAGTCAGGTCAGCTTGTCAGGCAATGTTGCTTCAGCCATTTGAGGCTTAGTACAAGTAAATATGGTTGCCTAATACAATTGTTTTAAGCCTTTAAACGCATTTTTATTTTTTATCAAAGCCTACATGTTAATTCTGCTCATTTATTATAAACTGTATTATTGCCTCGATATTATTAAACGCTTCCCCACATTCCTGACACATCATCCCCTTTTGTATCGCTTTGTTCGCCCTAAGTTGGCGGGGGTATGCCCAGACGTGGGTCCCTTGCTCACTTTGCCACTGGATTCAAGCAAGCCTGGCTGATGACGGCTGGAATGCCAGAAACCGGTCCTAGGATGCTTGTTTCCGGTCCAGGGAAGACATGGCTTGGCAGTTCGGGCTGGACTGTTCCCATGAGGCACAGGGTCAGACTGATTTGCATATGGCCATGTCTGAACTGGGGTGGTGGAGTGAGCTAAAGAATGATGATGGATTAAACCCAGATCAGTTGACTGGGGGTGAGTGTTTGATTGGCTCAAACGTTCCGTCCATCATCCCCTTTTGTATCGCTTTGTTCGCCCTAAGTTGGCGGGGGTATGCCCAGACGTGGGTCCCTTGCTCACTTTGCCACTGGATTCAAGCAAGCCTGGCTGATGACGGCTGGAATGCCAGAAACCGGTCCTAGGATGCTTGTTTCCGGTCCAGGGAAGACATGGCTTGGCAGTTCGGGCTGGACTGTTCCCATGAGGCACAGGGTCAGACTGATTTGCATATGGCCATGTCTGAACTGGGGTGGTGGAGTGAGCTAAAGAATGATGATGGATTAAACCCAGATCAGTTGACTGGGGGTGAGTGTTTGATTGGCTCAAACGTTCCGTCCATCATCCCCTTTTGTATCGCTTTGTTCGCCCTAAGTTGGCGGGGGTATGCCCAGACGTGGGTCCCTTGCTCACTTTGCCACTGGATTCAAGCAAGCCTGGCTGATGACGGCTGGAATGCCAGAAACCGGTCCTAGGATGCTTGTTTCCGGTCCAGGGAAGACGTGGCTTGGCAGTTCGGGCTGGACTGTTCCCATGAGGCACAGGGTCAGACTGATTTGCATATGGCCATGTCTGAACTGGGGTGGTGGAGTGAGCTAAAGAATGATGATGGATTAAACCCAGATCAGTTGACTGGGGGTGAGTGTTTGATTGGCTCAAACGTTCCGTCCATCATCCCCTTTTGTATCGCTTTGTTCGCCCTAAGTTGGCGGGGGTATGCCCAGACGTGGGTCCCTTGCTCACTTTGCCACTGGATTCAAGCAAGCCTGGCTGATGACGGCTGGAATGCCAGAAACCGGTCCTAGGATGCTTGTTTCCGGGCCAGGGAAGACATGGCTTGGCAGTTCGGGCTGGACTGTTCCCATGAGGCACAGGGTCAGACTGATTTGCATATGGCCATGTCTGAACTGGGGTGGTGGAGTGAGCTAAAGAATGATGATGGATTAAACCCAGATCAGTTGACTGGGGGTGAGTGTTTGATTGGCTCAAACGTTCCGTCAATCATCCCCTTTTGTATCGCATGACTGTTGACCGGCACTACATAGGAGCCAGGGAGAGCCAGCTTGGGAGCTCCTCAAGGCTTGACGACCGGGGACCTGGTCCATGGCTACAGATATTGAGGGCTGCACATGTAAACAACCGTGAAACAATAGGGTGTTAGTTTAGTCTTCCTCATTTTGCAGCAGTTGAGGACCACTTCAAGCGAGTATGTGTACTAAATTTCAGGAGGTAATTTTTACTTGACAGGTACTAACTGATGATTTAGCTGATAAGAAGTCATTTGAGAATGCAGGATGCAGCACTTGAAATGTTTAACAGAGCTTAGAACATTGTTACATTCGTTGTACCCCTGTCCTCAACTTAATTTCCAGGACTAAGAAGGACATTATACCACCAATGTGCTCATATCACAGACTATGATGTCTTTCCTTCTCTCATCTTTTAACAGGACTTTTCCATAAATTTGCAACCAGTGTTCTGTGTTTTTAGGTGTATAATCGGATAGAATCTCTTGTCTCTGGGTTGGTTCCGACCACTTCTATCACATTTACTGTATGTTTTGATACTGTCAGACATCCAGGTTAGTTATACATTTATATCAAGTGCCATGCATGCACTCATTAAATTTCTAATTTTCCATCCATGCACCTACTCATTGATTTATTTACTATTTATTAATCTGTGCAACCACCATTTCATCCAGACACCAACCCATGCACCCATTCACCCAACCATTCACTCACTCATCTATTCGCCTATCCATGCTCCCCTTATCCATCTTTCTCATCCAATGTAGCATCAGAAAGGTCTCTGGCCCACTCCAAATCTGAAGGTTCATATAGAAAGCTTCTTGTGACTTTTTACATCAACCCATGCACTGCAGCACGACCTGTCCTAATGCAACCTCTGATTTTCCAGTCATTTGCTGAATTACAATTTCAAAAAGACAGTCAGCAGTGGTGTTTCTGGATGGCACTGGTCAAATATCGCAATCTTATTGTTTGCTTATGCCCACTCCTGGAGTTCTGACTGCCCACAAAACTCGATCCTTGGTAAATACTTTCACAATATTAGGAGGGCAGCCTAATTTCCTTGTTCACATTGAACTTTCCAATTCGAATTGCATGTATCTGTAATCTGTAAAGTTCTTTTTATTAAGTATCCAATTCCATCACACTTAAAACAGATCCAGCCAACGTGTTTCATCTCTTATAGGGACTTCATCAGGGCAATTTGATTTATTCTCCTTCTCAAAATTCTTCTTTTCCATTCATTCCCCATTTAAATGTCTGGGCTCCTTTCGAGCAGCCTTTTGGCGTGTGTGTTCTAGTCCTATCCGACCTATTAAGGGGTCGATTCCGATCTCGGCCGGTAGTGCTCCGAATCGGATTCGGCTTTACCGGATCCGATTCGGAGCCCTGTTTCCCGACCGAACCGTACGCGGGTCCGGCCGAGCGAGTACGATGCGAAATCGCCGACCGACTCGTCCGGGCGTCCCGACCGCTCCGACCGACTCGCTCCCGGCTCGAACCGCTCCGACC